>JAZKJV010005543.1:0-362465 GCA_037367405.1 Ottelia alismoides | reverse complement strand
TCAGAAATACAGTCAAAATACCTATTCATTCTATTCATTCTTTATTCATTTTGGGACCCATTTTTGGTTCCACTTTTTATTCATCAAATAAAGAAACTTTGTACATGAAAGTTGTAGATAAATTTATAAAGAAAAATACAAAATTGACTTCACAGAAAAATAATGTACAGATAAAAAGTTATGGTCTGAATAAAAATCCAGAATGCCAACTTCCCAGACCCGTATCTCACAACTGACAACTCCAAATGTAGCAAACTCACCTTTAATTGTATATAGAATAAAATAATCTATCCAATGGCGGTGGTTTCGCATTTGGCGGAGCTACGGTCTGAAAGTTGAGTTTTGGACCCCTATTGTATACTTGTACTGAATAAAATATTCAATTTATTCTTTATTCATTATTTATTCATTTTTATATTTTTAATAATTTTGTAAATATTACTTATAATATATATGTGCATTAAAATTGAAATAACATGCAAAGAAAAATAAAAATAAAAATACTTGTATAAAGACTACATAGGTATTACACATACACGTATACCTATATACAATACACTTGTATTTTATTAAATGTACAAAACAATCAGAAAAATAAAATAAAAATATATTTATGTATATAAAAGTATGTTATAATTTTATAAAATACTAAATAAAAATAATAAGAATAAAATACCTAAATAAAAATAAAATATCAAGATACATAGGTATTATACCTATATAGGGTTAAAAAGGTAACTTGTAAAAATATAAGTCATAAAAATAAATAAAAATCAGAATAAAACACTACATAAAATTTTGAACATTTTTTATTTTATAACTTTTATTTAATTCGGCCATTTATTATTTTAAATTGAATTAACAAAACAATAATTCAGGTTTTTCCTGGTTGGTCCACGTGGACCAACCAGGCGCAAACCCTAGTTGACCTTGGTCAACTAGGTGACCTACCCCCTGTGGCCTTGTCAGAGGCTTATTTTTGGGTCGATTTCTCGGTTTTTTCGAGGGCACTAGGCACCTCATTTCGTGCTAGCGCCTTCTTGACTTTTGATCATCGATGATCGAGGAGGCTCGCCCATATCTAACATCGGTTTGTGGATCACTGAATCGCTCCAGAGATCTTGGTCTTTGGACCCCTGTCACCACGAGTCAAACCACTTAAAACCAACTCCTCCTCTTCCAATTGGAGTTCGAGTCCCCTTGGTCCACCCTTCAGCGCCATCATCGTGCTCCTGAGCTCCCTGGAGGTGACAGCTCCATCGCCAGCTCCTCAGCCAAGGCGTGCGAAGTCGAGGGAAGCTCCATCACCTCCGCCAACAGCCGGCGTCGAGGTACCCTCTTTCCTCTGGCTCCGGCCATCGAGGGCATCCCCCCGCTTATTTCTTTCTTGCATTTAGTTCCTGTTAGCTTAAGCTTCAAAAACCCCAAAAAAATTATACGTTCCATCGCTTATTTCGCTCATCCAAGCATCCTCGCCGGAGCGCACCTCCGGCCACCGACGATCACCTTCCCTCGCGTATCGATTAGGTTCTCCGCTAGGCCCAGGCAATTTGCCCTGGGCCTTTTCACCACTTTTTGCAGGTCAAAGACCCTTGAACGCACCTGGAGGGCCATTTTGATTCCTCGCCGGAGATATCTGGAGCGCAAAGCTCCGCCGCCTTCGCGCCAGCACCTCGACGCTCCTCCGGTGAATCCGAGCCATCCAGTCCATAGAAGGACCTTCCAGGAGCCTGCAGCTCCATTTTGGAGCCCATCCATCGCCTGAGGAGCGAGATCGGAGTCGGGGAAGTTCGCCTCCGCCGGCCTTCTTCCCTGTTCTTCCTCTCGCTTCTCCACCGTCTGATCGAGCCGCAGCTCCAGGCGCTCCACCGACCGTTCGATCAAGCCGCCTCAGCAGCCGTCGATCTCCTCGCGGAGATCTAATCCGAGGCGTCGGATCTGAAGGGGTATCGCGGACCCAGGACACGCCACGTGGATAAGTGGGATTCATCCCACCGTCCGATCTTCCGCCGTCGAGGGTATTTTGCACCTTCACCCTCGACCCTTTTGTATTTATAATTTAATCTTTGAACTTTTGTCTGTAGTGTAATTTTATTGTAATATTTGCCAAAAGACCCTCAAGCTTTTAGCATTTGCGTCTAGGCCCCTCGCCACGTCACCTCACGTGACCAGTTCACGTGAGGTGTGGGCATTTTGCAGAGGGACCCTCGGTCGTTTGCTTATTTCGTTTTAGTACCAAAACTGTGGCGTTAAGTGTAAACTTTTTGGTTATTTTGCAAGTGGGCCCCCAGGTTTTGAAATATTGCATTTTAGCCCTCACCAGGCGCGTGCAAGTCACGCGCCCTGGTGGGAAAATTGTTAAGAGGCCCAGGCGACTTTCGTAATTGTATTTTGGTGCTAAAAATTGAATATACAGTGTATATTTTTGTGGAAAATTGCATGTATGCCCCTGGACGTTTGATATTTTGCACATATACCCCTGCCAGGACTGTTTAATGTTTGGATGTTTGCTCTAATTATTTGACCTAGCATTTTAACTCCAAAAATTTCACAAAAATAGACTTAAGTATCTGGACACGTGTACTTTGACGCCATCTATTTAGTTTTTGATTTTACTTTATTTTTTATATTTATTAAAAATCAAAAACACCCTTTTTGTGCACTGTCTAGTTTAGAAAATACCAAAAAAATATTAAAACACCTCTAAAATTTCCAAAAAATTACCTAGTGTCTATTTTATTCTATTTTAGTGTCAGTCCAAAAATCACTAAAAATCTCAAAAGAAAAACACTAAAAATTCAAAAACACTCAAAAATTTCAAAAAAATATATAAAATAGTAGAAAAATCCAAAAACCACAAACTCAACTTCTGTTTGTTCTTTATTTTGTTCTTTTTATTTGAAAAATAGTGTGAAAATTTTTAGCTACTGGATGGTATTTTTAAATCTCATTTTACCCTCAGCCAGCATTATTTCCACTGTTTTCTTTTATTTCAGTAATTAAAAATACCAAAAACATTCTAAAAATTACCCAAAAATCACAAAAACAGTAAAAAAGTATAAAAAGACCAGAAAGACTTTATTTTCATATTTTTGATATTTTTGTCTATTTTTATAAATACCTCTTTGTCCTTTTTATTACATTGTTCTTATTTTCCAATATTGAAAAAGAAATAAAAAATATAAAAAGAAAATATAAAAATCAGAAAATTAAAAATCAAAATACAAAATCAAAAATTTAAAAAAAATATTTTAAAAATTAAAAACCCACAAAAATTACTTTCCTTGCTTGCTTAGTGTAGATACTTATCACACACACACACTTGTGCATACAATTGCTTGGACTATCCTGTTTGCTCCCTGTGTTCGAACTCTCTGCATACTTGATACTATACACCATTTGTGCAGAGTTAAAAATAAATTTGACTCCACACTTATTTTTCATTGATTGATATTTGATTGTGGGTTCATTGTTGATTAATCGCATTTTATTGTGGGTCGCCACAGCGACGTATTTAGACCCTCGATAATTTGTGAATATCAAATGGCGCCGTTGCCGGGGAGCAACAGCGAGTAGTTCATATTTTGTTTGATTGATTGTGTGATTGTTATCATAGCATTTTCCATCTCTTACATTTTGATATATCTTGTTGAGCTATCTGACCACTCTTCTTTGTCTTCTTGCGAGGGACCGCGGAGCAAGGCGGATCGCTTAGGTGACCCGACGCATCCTTGGGAAGCGGAGCCGGCTATTCTTAGCCAAGCCGGCAGGAGAGAGCAAGGAGTGAGAGAGAGAGTGATTAGATTAGTTTTCATTTATTTTTGGTGAGAGAGTGATTCATTAATTTGTAATAATACATGTACACTTGGACTTGGACACTCAGACTTTCGGGCCTAATTTCCGGGTGTTTGTTCACCCGGGGGCTCACCGCGGTTTTTATCGAGTTTTTATCGCTGTCATTTTCCGGTTTTGTTTTCATTTTTCACTTTCTTTTGTGGATTGAGCTCTTAGTTCTAGGTTTTGCTTGACTCGATTAGAATAGGTCCAAACACCTAATTATCTTTGCATGCTCCTATAGATTCGTATTTGGACTTAGACTAATTAAACAGTTAGCTAGTAGCTTCCAAATCCACGCGCCGCGAGCTCACACCCGAACAAGCGCTTTCTCCTACCCCAAATGTGTTGGGCAGAGGAGGGGTGAGCCTAGACCGGACACTCGGATTAGGAGTTACTAGTTAGCTTGTGGTTCTTCACGCTAGCAGCTGCCTGTTCTAGGACGATTTCCGCTTGCATATCGCCATATAGCTTAGGTTTAAAAATTCTGCTTTGCATCCCGCATGGAGAGAGCTGGGATTCGCTGTAAGTCTTCTTACTTTGCATGCATCATCTAGGCACAAAGGTGAGATTTCCACCTTGGTGTCGACTTGCACGGCTTTTCCGACTCTATTCTCCCTCTGTTTTTGGAACAAAGTAGGATAAAGGAAAAATACAAAGACCGTTAGGCGCTTGTTTGAATTGACTCAAAAGAAGCGATAACACCAAAAAAATTAAAAAAGGGACTGCTAAAGAAAACTTGACCAAAATAAAATTGGTAATTGGATTCATTGCTTGGGGAGAGTAATACCCTCACTTGTCTTCAGGTTGCATGGGAAGGTTTCCTTCCAAGTGAGGTGAGCGCTTCGTAAGGATTAGAGCCCAAAACCCAACTTGTGGCTGCCTTGTGTATCGCCTGGATTTCCGAAGTATTGGCGCTACTATCGTACGTAGTCGAGTAGGACTTGGTCGCCATTGGTGACTCTCTATTGTGAGAGCACCGACCTTGTCCGAAGTACCGAGCTTAGGCCACGCCTTCACGGGTGTGTCTGTCTCACCGGCTGCGTCCGAGTAGGATCTTGCACGCTCACGGGTGATTCCGTTGCGAGCGAGGTCCGAAGTATCGGTTTCGCCTATCGGCTTCCTCCCTCTATTTCTTTGGCTGAGTAGGGATCCAGGAAGGGTTACAAGGACCTCAAAAAGCGCAAGTTACAGGTTACACAGGAGGAGGACAAGTACGGGGACACTTTCCTGGCAGTACTCTCGCTCCTATAGGCGTAGCGCTCTAAGGACTCGTGAAAAGATAAATACCTGAAAACAAGCTAAAACTGACAAGATAAAAGTCGATCCTTCACGGCTTCACGAGTTGAGTTGGTGAACTTACCCTTGCTTTGCGTTTGATTGTTAGATTTATTTAGGTCAAGATCAAAAAAAAAAAAACATCGCACAATTGTGCACAATTTTGTTGCATCTCATCTTCTTCTTCTCTTGCATTTACCCTGCTCTTCCCGAATAATCAAGATGATGGGACGGAGATCTCTTAGGCCGACCTTGTCGGCACCGCTATCTAGCACTCCTCCTTACTCATCTAGGAATGCCTCGGAGAGTTCGCTCTCCGAGCCCGAGTTTACATCCACCCTGTTCCCCCTCGACCACCCTTCCCATTCTCCTTCCCTCAGTCCAATTGTGTCAGAATTCAGTGCATCACAGAGTTCAGCTCATTCAACAGCACCTGAAATGGCCTCTTTTGCATTTTCAGAGCATCCAGCAATGGCAGACAGAGGCGAGCACCCAGATGACCACGACCATCCTCCGTTCATTATTGACCAAGTGGCCATCAACAATTCCTTGCTAGCGTCCCTGGAGACTATGCAGAGGCAGATCCGAGACCAGGGCACTTTCATGGGTGACCTTATGAGAGAGATCGCACAGCTGAGAGAGAACCGACCTGGAGGAGGCGGTGGCGGAGAAGGAGGAGGACCTGATGCAGGAGGAGGCGATCCAGACGGTGAGCGACCGCCACAGACCATCATGAGGGAACTGCACAACCCAGCTTCGTCCCTCACTCACCGGTGGATCAGACTCCCGCCAATCCACGGAGACTTCGAGCTTCGGCACCACACGATTCAGTTTCTACCCAAGTTTCACGGGCTGCCGACCGAAGAGCCGCACCTCCATCTCCAAGAATTCGAAATGATTTGCAGCACTATCCATGATCGGTTGATGACCGAGGACACCATCAAGATGATCGCCTTCCCGTTCTCATTGGTTGACAGAGCCGCCTACTGGCTCAAACATCTAGGGCGATTCGTCGATACTTGGGCAGATCTCCGGTCCGCATATTTGAAGAAATACTATCCTCTCGGCCGGACCAACGCAGCTCGAGCCATGATCAACAACTTCGTCATGATCCCAAATGAACAGTTTCATGAAGCATGGGATCGATTCAGAGAGCTCATTGACCGGTGTCCACATCACGATATCTCCAAGCTCAACCTGGTGCAGAGTTTCTTCTGTGGGCTGACACCGGAGCTGCAGGGGCTTGTGAACGCCTCTTGCGGTGGGTCATACTTCTCCAAGGGAGAAGACGACGTCTAGGCCATCTACGAAGGCATGGCAGAGAACTCTACAGTGATGACCCAGGCCCGAGTCTACACACAACAGAAGCCCCCGCAAGGAGCGGGATCATTTCAGAGGATCGCCCGCATCGATGCCGGTCCCAACACAACGTCGGCAGCCGCAGCCCAAGCCGAATCAGCAGCAGCCGACATGGGCATTATTAGCGAAAAGTTGGACCGCATGGAGATCCTCGAAAAGAAGCAAAACCAAGGTCTAGCCCAGATGGACCTTCTCACCAAAACAATGAGTGACCTGAAGACTCAAATTCTCTGTATTCAGGAGGCACAAGCCCATTCCCAACAGCCTCCCAGGTCACAGGTTGCGTCCAGCAGCAGCAATCCCACCCATGCCTCTACCTCATACCGCCAGGTGAACCATATCCAGGCGGAGCCGGTTCCATTGCTGCAGTACCATCCCGAGCAACCGCCATCTCAGGAGACGCAGATGGCGGTGTATCAGCCGGAGCAGCCACTGGCAGTTCTTCCTCCACCCTCCTTCGAGCAGGAACCATTGATGGAAGTCAATGGGATCTGGTATGACCGATACCCTCAGCCCGCAACTCGTAGGGATCACCCTGGATTCCGTTGGAGTAATGGTGGATCCTCATCCCAACAACATCCTCCTGCTCAGGGACAGCAGAACAGCCAGCCACAGCAGTACAACCAGCAGCCCCAGTATGCCCAGACATCACAGTATCAGAGTGGTCCTCGTCCCGCCTATCAGGGACAACAGTGGAGGCAGCGTCAGCCGCCTCAGCAGTCTTATCACCAGCCTTCCCCTCAGTATCAGCAACAAAACCAGCAGCCCCATTTCCAGCAAGGACAGACGTCCGGTTCTCAGGGTCCAGCCTTCGAGAACCCTGCTCTTGATGATCTTGCCCGCTTGCTATCTGAACAGCGAGCATCGTTCAGGCAAGAAATGGATGAGTTCCGGCAGGAGATGCGGGATATCATCAAAGGCAAAGCCGCCATACCCGCTCAGATCGAACCTAATCCTAATAACCTGAAAAGAAAATCTGAGCAGGTAGAGTTCATAGAGGATACCTCTCCTAGTGACGATTTGAATGATATGTCTTATTCTTTGAATGATGCTGATTTTGTGACTACTAGGAGCGGTAGGATGCCAGCCGGCGGCGCCTCTTCTGAGCGACAGTCAGATGCTGAACCAGGAGCGCCAGAGGAGCAGAGGAGCGGTGCTGATGCCGCTAATGATGATGTTGAAGACGGTGGTGCTGACGCCACCAATGATGGAGTCCAGGACGACGGTGCTGATGCCGTCGTAATACCAGATGCAGACGGTGGTGCTGAAGCCACCATTTTGAATGTTGAACCAGAGCGCGGTGCTGATGTCGCAGGGACCGGTGCGAGTGGTGGTGCTGAGGCCACCACATCTACTTTTGTTGAGCCATCTTCTGTGATGTTGCCACATTTTGTATCTAGAGACTGTGGGAACAAAAACAAAAATATGAATAAAGGAAAGGTTTCTGTTCAAATTGCGGATCCATATGTGGTGAATGATGATTATTGTATGGATTCTCCGTCTTCACAGGCACAGGGACCGCTTCCTAGTCCTCCATCTGAGGAGGCCCCTACCATCCCCTTCCCTGAGGCACTCCGCCGAGCGAAGGGGAACAAAAAAGAAAATCCAAAAAAGAATCAGCAGGTAGAGTTCGGCAACGAAATGATTGATAGATTTCACATTCAGCTGACTCTACGGGAAGCATTTGAGCATATCCCCTTCTTCAAAAAGAACTTGAAAGAGACAACTACTGTTCGAAGGAAGAAGAGGCACAGAGATCAAATCCATATGCTCACTCATGACACATGTTGCATCATCCAGAACAAGCTGCCAGCCAAGCGACCAGACGCAGGAGCTCCCTATGTCAGATGCGAGATTCAGGAGCAGCAGTTTGATCGTACTTTATTAGACAGCGGCTCTTCAATTAATCTCCTTCCGGCAGCCTTACTCAAGCAGTTCGAGTTTGGCCCTCTTCTTCGAAGCAGAACGGTCCTTCAGTTTGCTGATAGGTCGATTAAGAGGCCGAAGGGGTTATTGAAAGACGTGGTCGTTACCATTCAGGGCCTGAAATTCCCCGTGGACTTCGTTGTGTTGGACATGGAGATCCCTGAGTCGGTAACTGATGCCCCCATCATTCTCGGACATCCATTCTTGGCCACAGCCAAGGCAGTGACCGACCATGATAGCGGGAAGGTATGTTTTCGCGTAGAGGGCGAAACCATACAAATAGAGACGATTGAAGAGATCAGAGCCAGAGAGGCAGAATGCTCAGAATAGTCCAGTGAAGCTGAGCAGATGACAGAGGAGGAGCTAGACATCCACCAGGTTTGTGATTTCGAGATGACTGATGATGAATCCAACTGGAAAGATCCCGTAGCACCGACCCTCGCCTTGCCTACAGATTCACTGTATCTCAAGCTCATGGCGGTCGAGAGCCGGGAGAGCACATCCCTGGATGAGGATATCTCTGAGGCTGACAGTGTTGTGATGAGTGGTGCTGAGGAATTTCAATCTTGCTCATCGTCTTCTGATCCCTCGGATTCAGACATAGACTGGGATGACTTTGATGACTATTTACCTTGTCTGATTCCCACTGAGCCAACAACCATGACAGAGTGCGAGCCGGTGCAGTTTATAGTTGATTCAGAAAGCCGCCCTTCGTCAGAAATTCATGCGGACCTGGTAGCATTTACACAGACATATCAGAAGCCAGATCTGCCACCTCCCAGTTGCCCAGAACGGAAACCTCTACCGCAGTCGATGAAGTACAGATTCCTTGCTGGAGAGCCAGAAATGCACCCAGTCATTATCTCAGCAGATTTGACTGGAGAGCAAGAATCTCGTCTGATGGAGGTTCTTGAAAGAAACCACAAGGCAATCGGTTGGAGTATAGCTGATCTCCAGGGGCTGAGCCCAAATCTTTGCTCTCACCACATTTATCTTGAGGATAACGCTAAGCCGTCGCGTGAGTTCCAACGACGGCTGAACCCGAATCTTCGAGACGTAGTCATGAAAGAAATTTCCAAGCGGTGGAGCGCCGATTTTATTTATCCCATCTCCGACTCCAAATGGGTAAGTCCGCTACATGTGGTACCCAAGAAGACGGGTATCACTACAGTTGTTAATGAGTCTGGAGAGGAGATCGCTACCAGAGTACCAACTTCTTGGAGGGTCTGTGTAGACTACAGACGATTGAATGAGGCCACCAAGAAGGATCACTTCCCGCTTCCCTTCATTGATCAGATTATCGAGCGGTTAGCTGGGAAGAGTCATTACTGCTTTCTTGATGGGTACTCTGGATATAATCAAGTGGCCATTGCACCCGAAGACCAGGAGAAAACGACATTCACCTGTCCGTTTGGGACGTATGCTTTCAGACGGATGCCCTTTGGTCTATGTAACGCTCCGGCGACATTCCAAAGGTGCATGTTGTCTATCTTCTCGGACATGGTGGGTGACTGTTTAGAGGTCTTCATGGATGACTTCTTGGTCTATGGCGACGGGTTCGACGCTTGTCTTGACTGCCTAGACCGTGTGCTGAAGCGCTGCATTGAGGTCAACCTTGTCTTATCCTGGGAGAAGAGTCATTTCATGATGACTCAAGGGACGGTCCTTGGTCATATCGTCTCCAACAGGGGCATGGAGGTCGATCCGGCTAAGGTGGATATCATCAGAAAACTCAATCCGCCGTCCAACTTGCGTCAGTTACGGTCTTTTCTGGGGCATGTCGGTTTCTACCGACGGTTCATTCAGGACTTCAGTCGAATTGCCTGACCGCTCACTGACTTGCTCACCAAAGACACCGAGTTTATTGTTAATGATAAGTGTCTTGAATCATTTGAGACTCTCAAGAAAATGGTTGTTTCAGCTCCTGTCCTTCAGCCACCCGATTGGTCTCTCCCATTCGAGATCATGACGGATGCTTCAGATTTTGCCGTTGGGGCTGTGCTTGGACAGAGGAGGGATGGATTATCTTTTGCCATTCACTACGCCAGCCGGACTTTGGATGCCGCACAGCGGAATTACACTGTGACTGAGAAAGAGATGCTGGCCGTAGTTTTCGCTCTTGATAAGTATCGATCATATATTCTCGGATCTAGAGTGACCATTTATACTGATCATACCGCCATCCGGTACTTAATGGCTAAGAAGGATGCCAAAGCACGTCTCACCAGATGGATCCTTCTACTCCAGGAATTTGATATTGAAATTAAGGACAAGCCTGGAGTCAAGAATGTGGTGGCGGATCATCTCTCCAGATTGGAGAATCTTGAGGAATCTGAGCCCAGCGCACCTATCACAGAAACATTTCCAGATGAGGCGATCTTGGCTGTCACCTCACTCCCGTGGTATGCTGACTTTGTAAACTATCTTGTTGCCAAGACAGTCCCTCAGGGTTGGCCCAGGCAGAAACTTGAGACCTTCCTAGCTAAGGCCAAGTTTTACCATTGGGAGGATCCCGTCCTTTATCATGAAGGAGGGGATAGTATCTGGAGGAGGTGCATTCCTCAAGAAGAGCAGCATAGCGTCCTCACATACTGCCACAAGCTTGAGGCAGGAGGACATCATTCTGGAAAAAGAACAGCACAAAAGGTGCTTCAATCCGGCCTATGGTGGCCTACTCTCTTCAAGGATTCTGATGAGTTCGTGAAGAGATGTACTGACTGTCAGAAAATGGGAACCTGCGGACAGAGAGACATGATGCTCATGAAACCCATTCACTTCTGTGAGGTTTTTGATGCATGGGGGATTGATTTCATGGGCCCATTTCCTAAGAGTCAGGGGTTCGAGCATATTTTGCTCGCAGTAGATTATGTCAGCCGATGGGTTGAGGCCATCCATGCCCGAGCTGCAGATGCTAAAACCGTTTGCAAATTTTTGAGGAAAAATAGCATTTCACGGTTCGGGGTACCTAGAGTCTTGATTTCAGACGGGGGGTCTCACTTCATCAATGACAAAGTCAGGGCCCTTGCAGACGAGTTCGGCATTGACCATCGGGTTGCCACTCCTTATCACCCTCAGACTAATGGTCTTGCCGAAGTATCGAATAGAGAGATAAAAACTATCTTACAGAAAGTTGTCCGCCCAGACCGAAAGGATTGGTCACAGCTTTTGGACTCGGTCTTGTGGGCTTATCGGACATCTTTCAAGAATCCATTGGGGACATCTCCCTTTCGTCTCGTCTATGGCAAGCCGTGCCATTTGCCAGTGGAAATCAAGCACAAATCTTTTTGGGCAGTTACAGAATTGCTTCTAGATCCCGAGAGTATAGGAGAACAGAGAAGAGCAGAATTGGCAGCCCTGGAAGAATTGAGAGACACAACCTTCTCCAACAGCCTACAGTACAAAGAAAAAGTAAAGACATGGCACGATTCGCATATCAGCCATAAACAGTTTGAGCCAGATCAGAGAGTATGGTTGTTTGATTCCAGGCTGAAATTATTCCCAGGGAAATTGCAGAGCAAGTGGAAAGGACCATATGTGGTCAGGAAGGTACACGACAATGGCAGCATCGACATATCCGAACCGTCATCTTCCTCTACCTTCTGCGTCAATGGTCAACGCTTGAAATTATATCTTGATCATGATCCGCCGACCATTGACGTTGCCCCTATTCTTCTGGTATGAGATGTGTCCTTTGACTCTCATCATCTACATCTCATACATGGTGATCAATTCTATCTTCCGCTGTACAGATCCATCTGTTTATATCGCTCTGTTTCTGTTGATTTATTTTCTTATTTTCTTCTTTTCCTTTTCTATTTTCTGTATCTATCAAAAAGGTGCTGCCCGTGTAGACAGTTTTCCATACTTAGGACGTACTTTGTCCTAAGTATAGGGGGGGTGTGCACCCCGAGTTTCTCTATTCTTTGATCCTCTCCATTGTCTTCTCTTCTTGTCTATACTTAGGAATATTTTACCCTAAGTATAGGGGGAGACAATCTGAGTACGATCTGTTCATTCCCACCCTTGACCCTCCCTGCGTTGTGTACAATCTGCTATACTTAGGATTATTTGATCCTAAGTATAGGGGGGACGGTCAACTTCTTATTCTTTGATTCATTCATTATTCCTTGATTCTTTAGACTTGTCTATACTTAGTACGAGTTATGTCTTCTCTTTTCTCTCCGATCTATGAGGACATAGCTCAAGCTAAGTATAGGGGGGTCGTATATACTACGTATATACTTTAGCCATAACTCGTACTTTCGTATTTTCTTAATAAATATGGCAAAAAATTCTTTAAAATTCATTAAAAATTCTTAATAAAAAGATGTGATTATTCCTCAAATTCTTTTTGTATTTACTGATTAATAAATCAGGTGAAAATGTTTTTTGCAAAATGTTTGAAAAAAATGGTTTGAAAATTTTTGTGAACATCTATTGAAAACTATTTTGAAAATATTTTGTTACATGTTTTCAACCTGTGTAAAAATGTGTGGTTTGTAAAACTTCTTTTCTTTGTGTGAAATAAAATGTTTTGAAAAATGATTTGCAAATGGTTTGAAAAATGGTTGCAAAAATGATTTGAAAAACCTATATACTGTTTTGAAAACCTTTGCAAAAGGATTTTCAAATGTGTGTAAAATGTTTGTAAAAACTATTTTGGACTATAGTTTTCAAAAAGTGTGTGTAAAATTGTTTTCAAATAAGTTTGAGGAATAAACACATTACACCAAAATCCACTATATATGTATATATGTATAAAATTGACCACTTACCCTGTAAATTCTTAAAACCCACTTCTTGTATATAAGAAGCACTCCCGTGTACATATTTTAACCTATTTTTCAGCCAAAATTCTTTTATTTTCAAAAAGCCCAAAAACATTTGCAAAAATTAAAATCCAAAAACATTTGAAAAATCTTTTTGAAAAATACAAAAAAATACATATGCATCATCATCATCTTTTCAAAAATCCATAAAAAGTTCAAAATCTTTGAAAATTGCATCACAAAAATATTTTCTGCATAGCATTGCATAGCATGAGCATTTTTCGGATTGAGTTTGATAGTTGAACGAGTCTAAGTAAAATCCGGAGATTGGAGCTTGATTGGACCTTATAATCTACCTAATAACAGGAACCTTATAGGAACTGAGTTTGAGGTACTTCAGGTCTAGTTGACTTAAATTCTTTGAGGATCACGGGACTTGGTTCAATGGATTCTTGACTGCCTAAGTAGAGTATTTCGGAGCACACGCACGACTCTTGTTGATAATGACCTAACTTGGACACCTGCACCTTTCACATGGCTCAACTCAGTTGGAGTGGTGAGGGGATTGGATTTGCCGGTATGAGACGCACACAAGTGGAAACACTTGTCCTCCTCTAGGGAGGGAAGTGCACCCCAACCCGTCCAGTGATTAGGAAGTCTAAAGACAGGAGGCTGTGGGTTGCGATAAAGCTTCAAAAGAGGGATAGTCTACTGGCTCAAGAGGAAAAACTCCTTATGTAAATGCTGCTGTGAATAGTATTCAAAAAAAATGTTCAGGCATGTACAACAATAAAAAGCCTGCAAAGTATGTACAAAGTCAATAAGCAAGCTTGAGTTCCAAAGTCATATCATGTGAGCCTGCAGCAGGATGACTTGACTACACTGGTCTTGCATCCAAGGATAGGTAGCTACACTGGCTACCGTCCATTCTTCTCTTCACCCCCTCCTCTTGAGCTGGTTGCCACTTGAACTTAGAAGGGAATACCCCGCTCCTCGAGGGTGGAGTTGCTGGATTGGGGAATCACTGGGTTGTCGTACTGGAGAAGTCAGTTTCTTTTTCATTCTAGTTGGGGAGAGCCACCATCACTTACACTGAACAAGTCAGATTCATAGTCGTAAGAGTTTGCGTATGAGTTGAGATATTTTTGACCTGGCTATTGAGGAGACTTGAGCAGAGTTTTGGGATTCTCAGGGACTGTTGGATTTCAAACACGGTTCTCAATAAGGTTCCGCCCGCACTAAAATTCCAAAGGTCCGACTTAAGCTCCAAACTTTGATTTTGCGAAGACAAGTTTGATAGTTAGACTTAATCCATCTTTCGTCTTTTTCTTTTCTTTCTTTTCTTTCTGCACTTATTGCATAAGTGT
Organism: Ottelia alismoides; assembly: GCA_037367405.1. Classification (NCBI taxonomy): domain Eukaryota; kingdom Viridiplantae; phylum Streptophyta; class Magnoliopsida; order Alismatales; family Hydrocharitaceae; genus Ottelia; species Ottelia alismoides. Next base: position 347,932 of record JAZKJV010005543.1, on the reverse strand, counting down.
TTGCTAGGGACTAGCAAAGGCAAAGTATAGGGGGATGATGAATCCACATTTCATCATCTTTATTCTATCATTTTGGCACCAAAAATCCTAGCAAATGCCTGTAAATAGCCTTAAATCAAGCATCTTAGCATTCATGCATGTGCATCTCAACAGTGTATAAATTACTGTAATTAAGGCCAAAATTATAGAATAAATAAAGAAAAGAAAAAGAATAAAATATTGTAAATATTTTATGACCCAAAACCCCCGAGACCTAAGCATCTTGATGAATAGGTCGACAAGGAATAAAGTAGGGGGAGATAAGGTCAGAAATACAGTCAAAATACCTATTCATTCTATTCATTCTTTATTCATTTTGGGACCCATTTTTGGTTCCACTTTTTATTCATCAAATAAAGAAACTTTGTACATGAAAGTTGTAGATAATTTTATAAAGAAAAATACAAAATTGACTTCATAGAAAAATAATGTACAGATAAAAAGTTATGGTCTGAATAAAAATCCAGAATGCCAACTTCCCAGACCCGTATCTCACAACTGACAACTCCAAATGTAGCAAACTCACCTTTAATTGTATATAGAATAAAATAATCTATCCAATGGCGGTGGTTTCGCATTTGGCGGAGCTACGGTCTGAAAGTTGAGTTTTGGACCCCTATTGTATACTTGTACTGAATAAAATATTCAATTTATTCTTTATTCATTATTTATTCATTTTTATATTTTTAATAATTTTGTAAATATTACTTATAATATATATGTGCATTAAAATTGAAATAACATGCAAAGAAAAATAAAAATAAAAATACTTGTATAAAGACTACATAGGTATTACACATACACGTATACCTATATACAATACACTTGTATTTTATTAAATGTACAAAACAATCAGAAAAATAAAATAAAAATATATTTATGTATATAAAAGTATGTTATAATTTTATAAAATACTAAATAAAAATAATAAGAATAAAATACCTAAATAAAAATAAAATATCAAGATACATAGGTATTATACCTATATAGGGTTAAAAAGGTAACTTGTAAAAATATAAGTCATAAAAATAAATAAAAATCAGAATAAAACATTACATAAAATTTTGAACATTTTTTATTTTATAACTTTTATTTAATTCGGCCATTTATTATTTTAAATTGAATTAACAAAACAATAATTCAGGGTTTTTCCTGGTTGGTCCACGTGGACCAACCAGGCGCAAACCCTAGTTGACCTTGGTCAACTAGGTGACCTACCCCCTGTGGCCTTGTCAGAGGCTTATTTTTGGGTCGATTTCTCGGTTTTTTCGAGGGCGCTAGGCACCTCATTTCGTGCTAGCGCCTTCTTGACTTTTGATCATCGATGATCGAGGAGGCTCGCCCATATCTAACATCGGTTTGTGGATCACTGAATCGCTCCAGAGATCTTGGTCTTTGGACCCCTGTCACCACGAGTCAAACCACTTAAAACCAACTCCTCCTCTTCCAATTGGAGTTCGAGTCCCCTTGGTCCACCCTTCAGCGCCATCATCGTGCTCCTGAGCTCCCTGGAGGTGACAGCTCCATCGCCAGCTCCTCAGCCAAGGCGTGCGAAGTCGAGGGAAGCTCCATCACCTCCGCCAACAGCCGGCGTCGAGGTACCCTCTTTCCTCTGGCTCCGGCCATCGAGGGCATCCCCCCGCTTATTTCTTTCTTGCATTTAGTTCCTGTTAGCTTAAGCTTCAAAAACCCCAAAAAAATTATACGTTCCATCGCTTATTTCGCTCATCCAAGCATCCTCGCCGGAGCGCACCTCCGGCCACCGACGATCACCTTCCCTCGCGTATCGATTAGGTTCTCCGCTAGGCCCAGGCAATTTGCCCTGGGCCTTTTCACCACTTTTTGCAGGTCAAAGACCCTTGAACGCACCTGGAGGGCCATTTTGATTCCTCGCCGGAGATATCTGGAGCGCAAAGCTCCGCCGCCTTCGCGCCAGCATCTCGACGCTCCTCCGGTGAATCCGAGCCATCCAGTCCATAGAAGGACCTTCCAGGAGCCTGCAGCTCCATTTTGGAGCCCATCCATCGCCTGAGGAGCGAGATCGGAGTCGGGGAAGTTCGCCTCCGCCGGCCTTCTTCCCTGTTCTTCCTCCTCGCTTCTCCACCGTCTGATCGAGCCGCAGCTCCAGGCGCTCCACCGACCGTTCGATCAAGCCGCCTCAGCAGCCGTCGATCTCCTCGCGGAGATCTAATCCGAGGCGTCGGATCTGAAGGGGTATCGCGGACCCAGGACACGCCACGTGGATAAGTGGGATTCATCCCACCGTCCGATCTTCCGCCGTCGAGGGTATTTTGCACCTTCACCCTCGACCCTTTTGTATTTATAGTTTAATCTTTGAACTTTTATCTGTAGTGTAATTTTATTGTAATATTTGCCAAAAGACCCTCAAGCTTTTAGCATTTGCGTCTAGGCCCCTCGCCACGTCACCTCACGTGACCAGTTCACGTGAGGTGTGGGCATTTTGCAGAGGGACCCTCGGTCGTTTGCTTATTTCGTTTTAGTACCAAAATTGTGGCGTTAAGTGTAAACTTTTTGGTTATTTTGCAAGTGGGCCCCCAGGTTTTGAAATATTGCATTTTAGCCCTCACCAGGCGCGTGCAAGTCACGCGCCCTGGTGGGAAAATTGTTAAGAGGCCCAGGCGACTTTCGTAATTGTATTTTGGTGCTAAAAATTGAATATACGGTGTATATTTTTGTGGAAAATTGCATGTATACCCCTGGACGTTTGATATTTTGCACATATACCCCTGCCAGGATTGTTTAATGTTTGGATGTTTGCTCTAATTATTTGACCTAGCATTTTAACTCCAAAAATTTCACAAAAATAGACTTAAGTATCTGGACACGTGTACTTTGACGCCATCTATTTAGTTTTTGATTTTACTTTATTTTTTATATTTATTAAAAATCAAAAATACCCTTTTTGTGCACTGTCTAGTTTAGAAAATACCAAAAAAATATTAAAACACCTCTAAAAATTCCAAAAAAATTACCTAGTGTCTATTTTATTCTATTTTAGTGTCAGTCCAAAAATCACTAAAAATCTCAAAAGAAAAACACTAAAAATTCAAAAACACTCAAAAATTTCAAAAAAATATATAAAATAGTAGAAAAATCCAAAAATCACAAACTCAACTTCTGTTTGTTCTTTATTTTGTTCTTTTTATTTGAAAAATAGTGTGAAAATTTTTAGCTACTGGATGGTATTTTTAAATCTCATTTTACCCTCAGCCAGCATTATTTCCACTGTTTTCCTTTATTTCAGTAATTAAAAATATCAAAAACATTCTAAAAATTACCCAAAAATCACAAAAACAGTAAAAAAGTAGAAAAAGACCAGAAAGACTTTATTTTCATATTTTTGATATTTTTGTCTATTTTTATAAATACCTCTTTGTCCTTTTTATTACATTGTTCTTATTTTCCAATATTGAAAAAGAAATAAAAAAATATAAAAAGAAAATATAAAAATCAGAAAATTAAAAATCAAAATACAAAATCAAAAATTAAAAAAAAATATTTTAAAAATTAAAAACCCACAAAAATTACTTTCCTTGCTTGCTTAGTGTAGATACTTATCACACACACACACTTGTGCATACATTTGCTTGGACTATCCTGTTTGCTCCCTGTGTTCGAACTCTCTGCATACTTGACACTATACACCATTTGTGCAGAGTTAAAAATAAATTTGACTCCACACTTATTTTTCATTGATTGATATTTGATTGTGGGTTCATTGTTGATTAATCGCATTTTATTGTGGGTCGCCACAGCGACGTATTTAGACCCTCGATAATTTGTGAATATCAACGACTCTTGTTGATAATGACCTAACTTGGACACCTGCACCTTTCACATGGCTCGACTCAGTTGGAGTGGTGAGGGGATTGGATTTGCCGGTATGAGACGCACACAAATGGAAACATTTGTCCTCCTCTAGGGAGGGAAGTGCACCCCAACCCGTCTAGTGATTAGGAAGTCTAAAGACAGGAGGCTGTGGGTTGCGATAAAGCTTCAAAAGAGGGATAGTCTACTGGCTCAAGAGGAAAAACTCCTTATGTAAATGCTGCTGTATATAGTATTCAAAAAAAAAGTTCAGGCATGTACAAAAATAAAAAGCCTGCAAATATGTACAAAGTCAATAAGCAAGCTTGAGTTCCAAAGTCAAATATGTGAGCCTGCAGCAGGATGACTTGACTACACTGGTCTTGCATCCAAGGATAGGTAGCTACACTGGCTACCGTCCATTCTTCTCTTCACCCCCTCCTCTTGAGCTGGCTGCCACTTGAACTTAGAAGGGAATACTCCGCTCCTCGAGGATGGAGTTATTGGATTGGGGAATTATTGGGTTGTCATACTGGAGAAGTCAGTTTCTTTGTCATTCTAGTTGGGGAGAGCCACCAGCACTTACACTGTACAAGTCAGATTCATAGTCGTAAGAGTTTGTGTATGAATTGAGATATTTCTGACCTGGCTATTGAGGAGACTTGAACAGAGTTTTGGGATTCTCAAGGGCTGTTGGATTTCAGACACGGTTCTCACTAAGGTTCCGCACGCACTAAAATTCCAAAGGTCCGACTTAAGCTCCAAACTTTGATTTTGTGAAGACAAGTTTGATAATCAAATAAAATCCAAGTTCTTTTTTTTCTTTTCTTTATTTTTCTTTTGCACTTATTGCATAAGTGTTTGCTAGGGACTAGCAAAGGTAAAGTATAGGGGGATGATGAATCCACATTTCATCATCTTTATTCTATCATTTTGGCACCAAAAACCCTAGCAAATGCCTGTAAATACCCTTAAATAGAGCATCATAGCATTCATGCATGTGCATTTATATAGTGTATAAAATACTATAATTAAAGCCAAAATCATAGAATAAATAAAGAAAAAAAAAAGAATAAAATATTGTAAATATTTTATGACCCAAAACCCCCGAGACCTAGGCATCTTGATGAATAGATCGACAAGGAATTAAGTAGGGGGAGATAAGGTCAGAAATACAGAGAAGATATCTTTATATTCTATTCATTCTTTAGTCATTTTGGGACCTATTTTTGGTTCCACTTTTTAGATATCAAATCAAGAAACTTTGTACATAAAATTGTATATAATTTAATAAAGAAAAATACAAAATTGACTTCACAGAAAAAGAATATCTAGATAAAAAGTTATGGTCTGAATAAGAATCCAAAATCCCAACTTCCCAGACCCGTATCTCACAACTGACAACTCCAAATGCAGTGTACTCACCTTTAATTGTATATAGAATAAAATAATCTATTTAATGGCGGTGGTTTCGCATTTGGCGGAGCTACGGTTTGAAAGTTGAGTTTTGGACCCCTATTGTATATCTATACTGAATAAAATATTCAATTTATTATTTATTCATTATTTATTCATTTTTATATTTTCAGAATTATGTAAATATTACTTATAATATATATGTGCATTAAAATTAAAATAAAAATGCAAAGGAAATACAAAATAAAAATACTTGTATAAAGAATACATAGGTATACTGCCTATACATATACCTATACAAAACACTCTTAGATTTTATTTAATATACAAAATACTTCAATAAAATAAAATAAAAATACAATTAAGTGTATAAAAGTATGTCATAATTTTAGAAAATAAGAAATGAAAGTAATAAAATACACAAAACAAAAATAAAATACTAAAATACATAGGTAATATACCTATATAAGAGTAAAAGGTGAACTTATAAAAATATACCTCATAAAATTAATTAAAAATCAAAATAAAACACTACATAAAATTTTAAGCATTTTTCATTTTATAACTTTTATTAAATTCGGCCTTTTTCTATTTTTTATTGAATTTATAAAACATATATCCGGGATTTTTCCTGATTGGTCCACGTGGACCAATCAGGAGACGGCCCCAGTTGACCCAGGTCAACTGGTCATCCTCCCCACCTACCCCTGTCAGACGACCTAGTTTTTTTGGCGTTTTTGGCGATTTTTTCCAGGTCGAATCTTTCACTATTTCATCTCGATTCCTTCTGTGAACTTCTTCATCGATCATCCCTCTTGCCCGCCAGGTGTTTACATCGGGCCATGGATCACTGAGGCGCTCCAGATCTCTTGGTCTTTGGACCCCTACAACTCAGGGTCAAACTAAATATAACGAACCCCCATCTTCCCTTTTGAATTTGAACCCTCTTGGACCATCCATCCTCCTCCCTTTCGAGCTTTTTGGGTAGCTGGAGGTGACAGCTCCACCGCCCTGTCGTCAGGCGAGTCGAGGGAGGCTCGAGGCGTCTCCACCACCTCCGCCAACAACCGACGTCGAGGTATCCTTCCTCCTCTGGCTCCGGCCATCGAGGACCATTCCCCCTTGCATTTCTTTTCATCATTTTATTCCTGTTAGTCTAGGGATCGAAAACCTACAAAAAATCTAAGTTCCATCAAGTATCTCGCCCAATCAAGCACGTTGGCCGGAGCGCACCTCCGGCCGTGCACCCCTAGTTCGATTCGCACCTCTCCCCGACCATCCAAGGGTCCAGGAAGTTTGCCCTGGACCCTTTGACCATTTTTGCAGGTCAAAGCCGAAGTGAAAACATCTGGAGGCGAGTTTTGAAGCTCGCCGGAGCTAACGAAGCCCCCCAGCTCCGCCAGCCACCAGCGAGCACCACGGCCACCGCCGTGGCTTTTTGACGCCCCCAGGAGATAGAGGAGGACCAGAGGAGGCTCCAGCCCGATTTCGAAGCCCAGAAGCACCGGAGTCGGCCGGAGGAGCTCGAGGAACCTCGCCCAGTCGGAGCTCCGCCGTGTTCTTCCAACCGCCTTCACCACCGTCCGATCAAGGGAGCCCCTCCAGATCGCACAATCGCCGTTGGATCGCACCACGCCTCGACCGTTGATCGCCCGAGAGATCTAATCTCAGCCGCGGGTCCACGAACCGTCATCGGCCGTTCTAAACGCGCCACGTGTTAAGTGGCAACTTCATCGCCGTCGGATCGCACGTCGAGGGTATTTTGCATCTACACCCTCGCGCCTTTTGTATTTATTATTTAGTATTTAAACTTTTGTCTGTAGTGTAAAAACTTTGGGTTATTTGCACAAAGACCCCCGAGCTTTCCATATTTGCATCCAGGTCCTTCGCCACGTCACCTCACGTGACCTGTACACGTGAGGTGTGGGCATTTTGCACTGGGACCCTCGGTCTTTGTTGTATTTTGTTTTAATACCAAAACTGTGACATCACGTGTTAAATTTTTGGATATTTTGCAAGTAAGCCCCCAGGGTTTGGAATATTACATTTTGGTCCCTGCCAGGTGCGTGCGAGTCACGCGCCCTGGTGGGAAAATTACTAGAACACCCAGGTGGGTTTTGTAATTGTATTTTGGTGCTATAAATTGAACATTCAGTTCAAATTTTTGTGGAAATTTGCATGTATGCCCCTGGATGTTTGAGAAATTGCATAAATACCCCTGCTAAACCTGTTTATTGATTGGATGCTTGTTGTATTTATTTGAACTATCATTTTAAGTCCAAAAATTCCACAAAAATAGGGTTAAGCTCCTGGACACGTGCTCTTCCACGCTATAATTTTAGTTTTTGATTTCATTTTATTTTTAAATTTATTAAAAATAAAAAACATGCTTTTTGTCTACTGTCAAGCTTAGAAAATGCCAAAAAAATATTAAAACACTTCGAAAAATTCTAAAAAAAATACCTAGTGTCTATTTTATCATATTTTAGTGTTAGTCCAAAAATCATTAAAAATCTCAAAAGAAAAACACTAAAAATTTAAAAACACTCAAAAACTTCAAAAAAATTATATAAAATCAAGGAAAACTCCAAAAAAATACAAACTCAGCTCCTGTTTATTGCATATCTCAGTAACTTTATTTGAAAATTATTGTGAAAAATTTTGAGTACTGGTTGCTATTTTTAAATCCCATCTTACTCACAGCCAGCATCTTCTCCACTGTTTTGTCTTATTTAAGTATTTTAAAATACCAAAAACACCTTGAAAAACCCCCAAAAATCACAAAACAGTAAAAAATCCTAAAAATATCAAAAACATTTTATTTCTGAATTTTTGGATATTTTTGCATATTTTTATAAATATTTTATCTTACCTTTCATTACATTGTCTTTAGTTTCCAATATTGAAAAATTAAAAATATATATATAAAAAATATAAAATTATAAAAATCAGAAAATTAAAAATCAAAATACAAAATTAAAAATTAAATTAAAATAAAAAATTTAAAAATTTAAAAACCCACAAAAACTTCATTGTTTGCTTGCTTAGTGTAGACACATCACACACACACACACACTTTTGTGAACTACCCTGTTTGCTCCCTGTGTTCGAACTCTCTGCATACTTGTCCCTATACACCATTTGTGCAGAGTTAAAAATAAAATTTAACTCCACATTATTTCTAATTTATTGATCTTTAGTGTGTGTTAATTGTTGATTAAATTCAGATTTTGTGTGGTCAAACACCGATTGTTGACTCGCCTTGTGAGTCGATACAACCACATCGATTTCTGGGTTTATCAACTCGCAGCTCAAGATATATCTCTTTCCTGGCTAAGAAAAGTCGAGAACTGGATAGGCAATGGGAAAAGCAATTCTCTGTCGAACTCTCTCTCCACCCCCCTACTAAGAGGAATAGAACTAGTGCTCTTGCCAGTTTGACTCTCCAATAGGGATCAAGCGGGAAAAACTGGATTCTCTTCTTTTCTTGGTTAATTCTAGCCGTCCGATCATGGATTAGTTAGATTAACTCGTTTTAACTCAAGGAAGTTAACTATAGATGTGTCAATTTAACGGTAGGGTATGCGGGGTAAGACGGAGCAAGTTTACGGGGTTAAGGGAGGAATTATGATGTTTCAAAGGTCGTGGAGGTAATTGACAAAGATTATAGGTCTGCCGGGTAAAAATCCCTTATGTTTAACGTTTGTAAAGTTCTAATTGCATGTAAGAGTATACTTTTTTTTAAAAGACCACGTGTCCTTATAAAATCTTGATGCGAATAACTTCTTCTAATACAATTATTTCTTCAATAAAAATAAATATCATTCAATGGATATAAAATAAGAACTTTTACACCGTGACCCTTAAAAACCTTATCCAATTACACAATAACTCTTGCAATCTTTGTGACTACGCCGCAACCTTCATAAATTACACAACGACCCTATAATCTTACTAATTCTTAAACCACAACCCTTCGACCTGGGCATATATGTAATATATAAAAGGTTGTAAGTGTTATGATGCAATTACGTAGATTATAGGGGTAATCAGGTCACTGAACACTATTAAGGGGTTCTGATGTAATATAATGCGTCCCTCCCGCCCCGCGAGATCACATCTCCGCCTTCCGTAAAGTGGCATGAGAGAATCGACGGCAGCGGCAGGAGGAGAGCGAAAATGGAGGCGCTCCTTCTCCTGCCCAAACTTTCCGACCTCTCCCTGAACGTCCGCCGCCTCCTCGCCGACCACTTCCGCACCGTCGACGATCTCCCTGTCGCCTATCCCTCGCCGATCTCAACCTTCGCCTCTCGGATTGTGTCGACTCCTCCGATTCCCACTCCCACGCGATCGAGGCGTTTCTCGTCTCCGTCCGAGAACGCCTGATCGATCTCAACCAGTGCGTGTCCGCGGCACTGCCCAGTTCGTATCTTTGTTATGTTTTTTTATATCTCTTGCTTGATTGGGGGTTCAGGGTTCGGGGCGCAGGGGCGCGGGCGGAGGGGCCGGAGGCGGCGGGGGGCAGGTGTTGAGTAGGGAAGGGTTTAACTCCTGTCTAGTTGGATAAATTACAGAAAGAAGAAAAGAAACATAGAAAATTACATAAATAATACTAAAGAGTTAACATCTCAACAGTTTTTGTGGGGGAGATTGGCTGTTTATATGAGGATTTGGGATTTCTGTGGTTTCCAGATGAAGAAGATGGGGTGGAGGAGCTTGCAGAGCTGGCGAAGGAGGTGGTAAGAGTGGAGACTGTTCGAGCCTATACCGGTTAGTCCATGGATTTTGTGCTTCTTTTTTTCTTTCTATCACGAATACTGGGATTTGCTCACTCGGCTTTGTAGAAATATCTGCCTGGTGTCAGATTTATTTATTTTTAACTAGCAGTACTGATACATCACTGGACCCTCACCGCTTTACCTAGGCGTCAATGTAACAGGGGCACACTAAAAATATCCATTGCATTGATAGCGCCCATATCACAACACCTCGCTCTCTCAGCTGAGAATTGGATTTCGTCACAATTTTGCTTTCTTCACTTTCTCGTAAATGTATCAAATACTTGGTACAGTTGAATTGGTGCAATCGTGTTTCGTAAGAAGGTGGCTAAACACATTTGATTCCAATTGTAGTTACAACCATGCTATTAGAGAAAACATGGCATCTTGTCACATAACTATAAGCCCTTTTGCGTTTCTTGTTAAAAAGTTCCCGTCTTTCGGGGAAGTGTTTTTTTAATGGGATTTTTACCCGACAAACCCTATAAACTTTGTCAATTACCTCTACAACCTTTGAAACAACATAATTCCTCCCTCGACCTCGTAAACTTGCCAACTCTTACCCCATGAACCCTCCGGGTAATCTGTTTGAAGCCCGTGGGGGTTCTTGGGGTAATTTTTAGGGTCGATGGGGTAATTACGTTGTGCAAAAGGTCGTAGAGGTAATTTAAAAAGTTTACAGGGTCTGCGAGGTAAAAATCCCTTTTTTAATTCTTGCCATGAAGCCAACTTTTGGTCATGGGAGCTGTGGAAAGAACGTATAACAAAATGAGTTTGCCGTTTGAGTATAGGTCAAGGCATACTCTGTTGTTTCTCTATCAGCCGATGCCTATATGGGTGTTTATGCTGATCTCATTATTTGAGGCACATCTCCTACTCATTTTTTGACTAAAAAAGTCCTATTAATGTTCCTAGGATGTTCTTTTTTTTTGAATCAAAAGGATGAAATACGCTAAGGTGAACGCCCCATGATTATTAATAGGATAAAGAAACAACATACAAAAGCCAAGGCTCAAGGAGAGTCTTAGCATGATGAAGAGCATTTTCTACATATAAATGCTCCATACGAAAAATGATCCCATTTCGAGCAAGCAAAGAGCCCAAACTATCGCTTCGACGTTAAAAGAGTAGGGTTAGGATGGAACTGTGTATGGGCATTTCTTCAAATATTATTGGATGCTGATTTTCTGGCTAGTGGGGTGTCTTGGTGTAGTATTGTCACCTTTGGCCTAATGCTTCGGAGGTACATTGTTGTATACACCCTGACTCAAGTCGAGGTTGTGGTTTGGGATCAAAGGTTTGTGGAATCAATAGTATGGTTTCTGGTGGTGGTAGCAGTTCATAGCATCTCAGTAATTAGTAACAATTCCTTTTTCCAAGAAGGATGGGATTTTTGTGTTTCTACTTGTATCGCATTAATAGAATGGTGGTTCAACAAATGTTGCAATTGGTGGAGGTTATGTCGACTTAGTCTTTTAAGGAAGAGATGGAGATTGATGTGGAGTTTGATGCAGACTTAAGCTAGGATTCCAATGTCGTAAAGACACGAGCGAAAGTTCATAGGGAGGAAAAATGAAATGATGCTAAAGAGGTTTTGAATGAAGTGGTGATTGTGCTCGGAGCCTACTTGGTGGGGTGTGATTAAGTGGTTAAAATGTGAAGGTATTAACCTGGAATTGATGCCGTCTCTACGACATGGAGTTGGTTGTTTGATTATTTGTTAGTATGGGGACTAAATATTATTCTTTAACATGATACAGAGTTGAAAGTTGGAGAGCTGCAATTCGAGGTTATGAGATTGTCTATGTGGTTCCACGTTGGCAAAATTTATGGTGGTGGATGCTGCTGAGAGAACTCGAGGCACTCTTTTAGTGTAAAGCATGGATAAATTATGAAAAAAGCTTCTATGGAGGGCCCTTGAGTGGTGAAAATTGTGCTAAGGAGAATTGTAAAAGATTTTCATCAGGTGATTTTGTTGGTTTATGAACCCATGATGTCCACATATTATGAACTACTATGGTTGGAATTGAAAGAGGCAAGGTTGGGGTTTCTACGTTATCCTTGGTTGTTAGGTGGTGATTTTAGATGCACTCTCCTTTGATGTGAACATGCTTGGTGATAGCAGAGGCCGTGATCCTGACTCTAATGAGAGGTAAGCTTCAACTAGAGATCCTCATGTTGAGAATCAGAGATTTACTTGGCGAAGCTTGTTATTGAGGTCTAGGGTTGACATGTTTTAAATTTTGGAGTTGATGTAGTAGCTCAACTTTCCAATGTTAGGGTATTCACAGGATTAGGTATGATCAAACACCCTTGTTGTAGACTTGAGCGAGAAATTGCTTATCCTCATACTTTAAGTTTAAAGGGTCTATGTTTTTGGAGCCAAATTTCGGATATCGGAGTTCTAAAGCACCTCTTAAAGTGTTGATTTTTCTTTTGTTTCTTGGGCGTGAGCAGTTGATGACAAAGACTATCAAAGCTAAATTCCAAATTGATGTGGATGATGCTTATTTATTATGTAATATCTCTTATAAAGGTCATTGAGCACATAATTTACTCTTGCAATCAAGAATAAATGTATGACATGAGGTGTCCATTATGTGGCTTGATTCTACCTCTTTGGGGAACTCATGTAATCCTCTTGATTTAGCCAAGTTCATACCTTTCGAGGAGCAACTGAAACATATTGTGTGCATTGTATTATTTGGTGGGCTAGTAATGGCATATTTTTTCGCAGTGCGAGGTTTTATTTAGAAAACAAGATGCTGATGTTCTTCCCGAGTCGTGTTTGCTGTGATGAGTTCATTTTCACTTGTTAATATATAATTTGGATGCGTATAATTATGAGTGCACATGCTATGGTTGTCGTTGATTCAATTATTTTTTCAGGTATTGTTTAGTAGAGCAATGAAATGGTTATGATGCAGCGGGCTCTGTAAAGTAAGGGTGGCGTAACTCAGAGGTGAGTTGAAGGCCTTTCAGGGCATATCTTACACTAACGTTGCTAGTGGAGTTAGGAAGCTCGATGTGTGATTTGTAGGCTGACCATGTGGAAGACATCATGATATTGGCTTTGGATGTGATTGAACATTCTTGGGAAAACCGGTTGATTACACAGGAGGAAGAGAAGAAGAAAGATGCTAAATGGAAGCACATGCTAATGGGAGGAGGAACTACATTGGGGAAATAATGGTCCATGGTGATGATCACGTAGGGACGGTGACAATTACACATTTTAGGAGGCTTGATAATAAGCATTCATACCCAGATTGATGGTGACATGAACAGGGTGCTAGAATGATCGGTGATGATCTAGTGGCGAGTTTGACTCGTGGCTTTTATGAGCATGAGGTTTGAAGGTCTATTAGGTCAAATGTTTTCCCAATCGTTTTCTTCAAGTAGTTCTCCGATGTGGTGTAATAGAACATTTTGGATGTGCTGTTGAAGATCTAGGCAGGGAATTTAGATTTCAAGAGGCTCAATCAGATTTGATCTTTCTTTTGCCTAAAACGGATGCTGCTATTAGTGTCGAGGCTCACATGACCATTGTACCTTTGAATGTTATTTATCTGATGCTGATAGTGGCAAAACCTCTGGCCAACCATCTTTAGAGAGTTGTTTCCATTGATCATCAACTCTTACAAATGACCTTCATTCTTGATATGTTGATGGCAGATACACTGGTACTGCTTCGAAGATTGTCTTGGGATCATATGCTTGTTGTTGGTTTATTGTGCAAGGCAGACTTATCCAAGTCCTAAAATTGTGTTGATTGGAATTTTCTGCGGGGTTCGTTGCACTAGAAAAGATTTTTTAGGCATGGATTTGATGGACAAAGAGATGAATCATCACCAGGTCCGTCTTTGTGGTGATCAACAATCGACCTCTCGGTGTCTCTTTCCGGCCATATCGGGACATCAAGTAGGGTTGCCCTCCTGGTCCTCGCCTTTTCATTATCATAATGGATGCACTCACCATTAATAATCAATTGGCGGTTTATGGTGGTTTTTTATTACACGAACCACACGATCTCCATCCTTATTCTGCGTTGTGTTGATGTGAGGCTAGGAGATTTTCAGCTCTGATTGAAATCTCATACGGATTCTGTGGTGTGTAGGTTACAATATTAGTCTTATTTTGTTCCTTTTGGTGTGGATGAGGGCAAGGTCACAACTCGTGGAACCGTATTCGGCTCACCCATGGGTCATTTGCCTAAGTTGTACTTGGATTCGCCTGTGACTGTGGGGACGTTTTGTGGTGTTGATTGTTTGATCCATAGAGGTTGGAACAAAAGCTTGTTGGCCTAGGAGGTCGTGCGCTTATCGAGGGATGAACGATTGTTCAGGTCAGTTTTAGCAGTAATTCCTATATTTTATTTATCTATGTTTAGAATGTCGTACCCACTTAAATGGTTTGGAAGGTGTTGAGGGAGGGGGGTCAACTCGGAAACAAAGTGTACTCACTTTTGAGGAGGGAGTTGAAAAGGGGGAGGAATCGTACGAAGCACTTGTGCCTCCATCTCTTCATACAAAGTTAGAATCTAGTTCGGGGAAATAGGAAATGAACATGGGCAGCTGTTGCTTGGCAAAGGCTGCTAGAAAGGGGCTAGGATATGGTACCAAAGGTCCTTGGAATTCCAGGCATTTTTTTTATTTGGGGTGTGTGTGAACCCATCATATGTCAACCAATACAACCTCCTATAGTTTTTGTTACTGAGATATCTTTGTTTTTTCCTAAAGATTTCTTGGGTAATCAGCTCCCATGCTGCAAGCATCCTCTGCATCACTTTTCTAAGTGTGGGAATGTGAAGATACAGAGCGGTAGATTAGAACTCATGTTGTACATTCCGAATCTCGCTTGAGCGACGTATGTGCATAATAGTACTGAGCGCAACAACCATCTCTTTTTTATAGGTTCTACGGACCGATGTTTGCCGCTTCATCTGGGGGAAAGAATCGTAGATATGCCGGTAATTAGAAGGAAAACTGTTGAGATAAATATATCTCTTTGTCTATTTTATGTGTTATGTTTTCTCTGGGTACTTGTCATGTAATAAACCCAAGGGCTTTTCTCCTATATAAGAGAGCCCTCGATCTATTCTAATGATATGATTCATTTTTCTCCCAACATGGTATCGAAGCAACGGTCCTAGACCGGGGTTCCCCTATCCCACCCAAAATCCCAGACCCTCAGTGCTGCCGCAGGAGCCCCAACGCCCTCCCGCGCCGCTGCAGGGGCCCCATGCGCCCCCCAGCGCCTTCCAGCGCCACCACTGGGTGCTCCTACCCCTCCCGCCGCCGAGAAAGGTGTCCCATCGCGTCGTCTGGGTTGTTGCGAGGCTTTTTCGCGTTGATCAGAGATCTGATCTGCTTTGCAGTTCGTAATATTGTCTTATTTCTATCTTGTTGTGTGGCTCTAAACCTCGCACGGAGACATATTGATGGTTGTATGAGTCTACAGATACAACTAATCACTTCTATGGTTCTGTAGACACATTTTTACCTTGATTTACTCCTCGGTGTTCTGCGTTTCAGCTTCGTGGTACGATTTCAGAGAACAAGGGTGATGTTTTCTCCTCTTCCGGTACCTTCAAGGGCCCGGCACTGATTGTGAAGATGGACGGGACCAACTACGAGTTATGGTCCATGCAGTTTCGTACCCTAATGCAGTGCCATAACAAGGAGCACATTCTGACTGATTCAGAGCCGGCGGACAAGACTGGGCCAATGCATCATGGAAGCAGGACGATGCCTATGCTCGTATTTGGCTCTCTGGGACGCTTACCACGGAGTTTGCTAATGATATTGTTAATCAGTTGACTGGAAAGGCTATGTGGGATATATTGGCAGACACATACGTGCAGGCCAAAAATGAGAGCAAGATTCTTCAACTGCAGTTCGATATTTTCTCGACCAAACATAATGGTCGACTGCTCCATGCACACTTCTCTCATATGCGAGGCATGTTTGAGCGACTACACAGCTTCATGACGATTACCGCCAGCACTGAACAACAACATGCATATCGGAATGCCACCATGACAGGAGTTTTCTTGTCCTCTCTTGACTCAGCATACGATGCCGCTCGTACTCAACTTCTGACTGGAGAGACGATACCGCCGATGGAGGAAGTCTACAAGCGCTGTAGCAGGATTACTACTACCACATCTACTATTACGGTCCAGGCGACTCCTTCTGCTATGGTAGCTACTCGTGGCAGAGGAGGGTCGTCCCAGTTTCGTGGCCGTGGGCCTCGAGGTTGAGGAGGCGACCGACATCGTGGTTCTTGTTCTCATTGCCATCGTCCTGGTCACTTCGAGGAGACATGCTTTCAGAAGCATGGATATCCAGCGTTTGCATGTGTTGCTGAGCAGACTGAGCATTCTAGTGCGACTACTCCGGATCCACGTTTCGATGATATTGTCTCCAAGCTTCGAGACATGATGAGCACTCCTATGACTCTGACTCCAGGTTCAACAGATGCCGCAGATACTGCCGGAGTATCATCCAGTTCATCAGGTACTCATTATACGTTTACAAGTAGTAGCAGTTCAGATTTGACTGATTGGATTATGGATTCTGAAGCGTCACATCATATGTGTGGAGATCGGATGCAGTTCAGTACATATAGATCTATCAAACCTGGCAGATCCGTGGTTGTTGCCAATGGGGTTTGTCTACCCATTGTTGGTCAGGGGGAGATTATTCTAGCCCCCTCTATGCATCTTCAGAACGTCTTATATGCTCCAGACTTTCAGATGAATCTCTTGTCAATTAGTCAACTTACAAAAGATTTACATTGCCGTGCCATATTTGATTCCTCTTCTTTTGTGTTTCAGGACATACTAACTGGCAGGATGATTGCTCATGGTCGTGAGCAGAGAGGATTGTATAAGCTTGCCATACCTCCTTGTGCTGGAATTGCTACCATTCCTTCCGAATCTGTTTCTCCTTTCATGTGGCATCTTCGCTTTGGCCACCTTCCTCTCCAGAAGATGTGTCATGTGCTACCGCAAATATCTACTCGTACTATATTGGATTTTGAAGCATGTCAGCTTGGGAAGCACCATCGCTCCTCTTTTCCGAGTCGTCACAGATAATTACTCGGGAACAAAGCTCTATTTTCAACTTTTAGAGTGATGAATCACAGATTCATCAACCCCCTATAATTAAACCTTGCTCGTCCATGAGCAACTAAAATGAAATGCAAAGTGAAATGATTTTGGGTTCCATACCAAGGTCATGAACAAAAGTTGAAAATAGAGCTTGACTCGACCTTTGGATTAATAATGTAGCAGAACCTTATTGGGATCTGAATTTAAGACCTAACGGCCTTTGAGTTCCACAAGTCTTCTATTCAATTCGCCTCAACAGTCAGGTCGGAACAAACTCTTTCTTTCTTTCTTTCTTTCTTTGACATATATACCAATTTTACCCATCCCATAATTATCGCATAATATATACAAAAATACGCGAAAGTACGAGCTAGGGGTAAAGTGTATATGTAATATATACACGCCCCCTATACTTAGCGTGTGCTATGTCCTCAGAGCACAAAAAACGAGGAAAAAGATATAGCTCGTGTTAAACCTAGGAGAGCTAAAATAGCAAAAATATATAGAAGTCGTCCCGCCCCCTATACTTATTCTCTGACAGCCTAAGTGTAGATGAAGAAAAAATGGGGCGGACGAGGTTAAAAGGGTGAATGGATGAGAGTATATGCATGATGGGCATCGATCCCCCTATACTTAGGCTCTGGTCAGCCTAAGTTTAGGACAGAAGTGAGTGTGAGAACCGATGAGATCTGGAGGATGTACAACGAATGGTGAATAGACTCGTGTCACTCTCCCCCTATACTTAGGATCTGGTCATCCTAAGTATAAAAATGAAATGATATGGAGCCGGGACGAGTGATTCGAATCATGGGGAAGAGAGGGATAGAAAGTATGTACAAGAAGGGGTGGGAATGTACAGATAGATCATGATCTGAATCTTTTTGATGCTGCTGATGGCGAGAGATTAATGTTGCAAGGCTTCATGCGCGGCTCTATGTGTGTCTTCTGAGTCTTCCTCACGCATGAAAACAATATCCTCAACACGGACTAATTGTTCATTAGGTTCGACAAAGCGTTTCAACAGTTGTCCATTAACTAGGGATGTCTGTGCACTATCTGTAAGATCTGAGATCTCTACACATCCACTGTCATGCTCAACACGGACTATGAACGGACCCGTCCAATTGGATTTAAGATTCCATTGGAAAACCTTCAGCCTCGCATTGAGTAACCATACCTTCTGTTTAGGAACAAAGGTCTTTCGTCTGATAAATCTATCGTGCCAACGCTTTACCTTGTCCTTGTACACCAAACTGTTGTCATATGCTCGGTTTCTGATTCCGCAAGTTCATTCAGATCCATCTCTCTCTGTTTCTGCCCTAGGTGTGTGTTCCAATTGACCTTCTTGATTACCCATTCGGATTTCTGCACTAACTCTGCGGGCAAGTGGCACGGCTTCCAAATACCATTCTGAATGGGGAGGTTTCTAATGGTGTCTTGTAAGCTGTCCTGTAAGCCCAAAGGACTTGGTCCAAGATCTGAGACCAATCCTTCCTGTTTGGGCGGACAAGCTTCTACAATATGATTTTAACCTCCCTATTCGACACCTCTGCCATGCCAATTGTTTGTGGGTGGTAAGGACTAGTGACACAGTTGCTCGATGCCATAATCCTTCACAAGTTTCTTTACATCTCTATTCACAAAATGGCTACCCCCATCGGATATCAATACTTTGGGGATCCCGAACCTAGAATTGATGTGGTCTCTAATAAATTTACTGACAGTCCTGCTGTCTGCGGTTCAAATCGGGATAGCCTCCACCCACCTTGACATATAGTCTACCACAAGAAGGATGTACTTGAAACCATGTCTAATCGGGAATGGGTCCTTGAAGTCGATGCCCCAAGCGTCAAAGATATCACAAATGATGACAGACTGCATTGGCATATCATCCTTGGAACCAACAGTTCCTCCCATTCGTTGGCATACTAGGTACGACTTCACAAAGGTGAGAGCATCGCGAAATAAAGTCGGCCAGTATAAGCCACATTGTAATACCTTACATGCGGTCCTCTTCTCGGAGTGGTGTCCTCCTGCCTCCAGACTATGGCAGAAAGTAAGGACACTCTGGTATTCCTCCTGAGGAATACACCTCCTCCAGACACAATCTGGTCCTTCAAAGAAAAGGATCGGATCCTCCCAATGGTAATGTCTCGCATCCGACTTGAGTCGGTCTATGCTGCTCTTGGGCCAATCTTCGGGAACTTTCTTAGAGACAAGATAGTTCACTATATTGGCGTACCATGGGAGTGAGTCGATAACAAAAACCGACTCGTCTGGAAAGGAGTCTCGAATAGGTGTATTATCAGAAGTATCAAGAATTTCGAGACGGGAGAGGTGATCAACTACTACGTTCTTCTTTCCAGGTTTATCTCTGATGTCCAAGTCAAATTCCTGGATGAGTAGAATCCACCTAAGAAGACGCGCCTTCGCATCATTCTTTTCCATTAGGTACTGTAGTGTTGTATGATCTGTGAACACAATCACCTTAGATCCGATGAGATGAGATCTACACTTATCCAAGGCGAACACTACCGTAAGCATCTCTTTTTCGGTAACTGTATAGTTATGCTGAGCGAGATCAAACACTTTGCTTACGTAGTGTATAGCAAACGAGACACCGTCCCGCCTCTGTCTTAACATAGCCCCAACAACAAAATCTGAGGGCCGTCATGATCTCAAAAGGAAGAGACCAATCTAGGGCTTGTAGGATCGGGGTGTTCATGATCATCCCTTGAAGTCGCTTAAAGGCATCAAGACATTTGTGATCAACAATAAACTCCACATCTTTGCCTAAAAGCTCTGTTAGCGATCGGACAATCTTTGAAAAATCTTTGATAAATCTTCTGTAAAATCCAACATGCTTGAGGAATGACCGCAACTGTTTTACGTTG
The DNA here is from genome assembly GCA_037367405.1 of Ottelia alismoides. Classification (NCBI taxonomy): domain Eukaryota; kingdom Viridiplantae; phylum Streptophyta; class Magnoliopsida; order Alismatales; family Hydrocharitaceae; genus Ottelia; species Ottelia alismoides. Next base: position 327,863 of record JAZKJV010005543.1, on the reverse strand, counting down.
GTTGGTGGTTGGAGTCGTCTGATCACGTCCACCTTAGCAGGGTCAACCCCCATTCCTCTCTTGGAGATGACATGCTCCAACACAATGCCCTCCGTCACCATGAAGTGACTTTTCTCCCAGGAGAGCACCAGATTGACCTCACAACATCTTTTGAGGACTCGATCCAAATTTCTAAGACATGAGTCAAATGAATCATCGTGGACCGAGAAGTCATCCATGAAGACTTCCAGGAATTCACCAACCATCTCGACGAATACAGCAATCATGCATCTTTGAAATGTACCGGGAGCATTGCACAACTCAAAGGGCATGCACATAAAAGCATAGGTACCAAAGAGGCATGTGAATGTGGTTTTCTCCTGGTCCTCAGGAGCGATAGCTGCTTGATTATAGCCCGAGAATCCGTCTAGGAAAAAGAAGAATTCTTTTCCCGCTAATCTTTCTAAGAACTGATCGATAAAGGGTAAGGGAAAATGATCCTTCTTCGTCGCGGCATTCAAGCGTCTGTAATCCACACAGACATGCCACGACGTGGATACTCGTGTCACGATCTCCTCTCCGTCCTCATTGGTGGTTGTCTGAATTCCTGACCTTTTCGGGACAACATGGATAGGTGCCACCCACTTGGAATCGGAGATGGGATAAATAAAACCCGCGTCGCACCATTTCTCAATTTCTTTCTTCACTACCTCTCGTAAGTTTGGATTCAACATGCGTTGGAATTCACGAGAGGGTTTAGCTTCATTCTCAAGGTAGATATGGTGCGAACACAGAGCGGGATTTATCCCGTGGAGATTGGAGATGCTCCAGCCTATCGTCTTGTGGTTTTTCTCTAGAATCTCTAGCAAACGAGATTCCTGCTCCTCGACCAATCGCGAACTGATGATGACCGGAAATTTCCTCTCTTGTCCCGTAAGGAAGGCACACTTTAAGGTTGTGGGTAATGGTTTGAGCTCAGGTAAAGTATGATCATCGAGAAAATCTGGCTCAATCAATTCTGGCTCTATGCTGGTAGTGGCTGGATCTGTCTCTGAAGTAACTGCTACCAACTGACTCAGCTCTGGAGTCGGATCGTCAAAAGTATTCAAGCAATCAGTGAAATCCACGTTCGACTCATCATCCTTATCTTCTAATTGTCCTAAAGAGGGAAGGACTGACATGTACAGCTGGCCTCTGTGTTATCGAAGACGTAGGGGGATGCATTCTCTGTATGATCTGCGCTATGTTCGTTCCTAAGGATCTCTCAAACTGTCTCATGTACAAGATTCTCTCCAGCAGAGATGGACTCATCGGTTGTAGCTGGGTTCTGTCTCCATGGCCCAACGGTGTCTACATGAACACAATATGCTTCTGATGAAGTGTACTCGGTGCTTGATTCGGAATCTGGCCTCTGCCACCTTGTCTGCTTCATCTCAAGTTCCTCATCTCCGCCTGGAGTCAAGGTTGCAAAAGTCGGTAGTCGGTACTCGGTCGATCAGGTCACTGACTAAGGATTAATTAGCAGTCGGGCGATTAATCGGATTCAGTCGGGCTTTAATCGGCTTTCATTTTTTAAATATATAAACCATTTTCATACATATATTTACATAGATTTATATATATTTTTACTATCATAATGAATCAAAAGAAGTAATTGAATTTAAATAAATCATTAAGCGTATTAGAATAAATTTGCTTTTAAAAAGATAAAAAATATGATATCTCCTAGCAAAAAATGGTTGACTAGTGGACTTAGTCGGAATTAGTCGGTACTCGGTCGGCCACCCCACAGACTAGACTAGTCGGACCTACTAGTTGGGCTAGTCGGGTGACTTTTACAACATTGCCTGGAGTTTGGAACTGAATTTTCCTGATCTTATAATCAAATAAGGCCCCTGCCCTTCTAAGGAAGGGCATTCCAAGAATGATCTGGGAATCTCTCCAATTTCGAGGGGTCTCTATATCAAGGACCGTAAAGTCCACCATATAATCCCGACCCTCGACAATGATGATAATGTTCCTCAATTCTCCCTTGGACCTCTTAGTGGATTTGTCTGCAAACTGGAGTAGAGCTTTGGATTTCCTAAGGGATCCTAGATTTAGCCGCTCATAAAGGGTTGTTGGCATCAGATTGATTGAAGATCCATTATCTAGGAGAGTGCGTGCAAACGCAGTGTCATCGACATGACTCACCACATAATGAGCACCTATGTCCCTTCGCTTCCTTGGAAATGCATTCTTGATGGCGCAAGTAGTGGCCACTGACAAAACGTGTTTCTCAACACAGCTTCTGGTTTTCCTGCTGACCCTAGTGGGTGTGCATCTCACCTTAAGGTACTTCTGAAATGCAGGTGTTATATCCACATACTTATCAAAGGGGATTGTGACCTTTTTTTTAGGCTCAAAAAAGGGGGACGCACTCGTTGGTGCTCGCCCCAAGAATATATTAACTAAAACGGAGAAGGCGAGAAATACTTACAGGGGGGAGATGGGGTAGAAGGACGCAGAAGGAGATTAGTAATACAAAAGAAACGCCCGACAGAGATGTGCCGTCACACAATTAAGTACACTAGTCGGAGATAAGTCTATTACCTAAAATGCTAACGTTCTCCCTATAGAATCGCATGCCCGAGAAAATAGCGTCATTCCTTGCACGCCAAATGGACCACAGCAGCGCGATAGGGCCCAAAACATCAGCTCTGGCCCTCGACCTGTTCGACCAAAGGATCTCGCAAAAGTCTTCAATATTGTCCGCACGAGCCCAAGCCACGTTGTCCCAGACCCCTGCAACCAAGGAACATTGAAAGAAAAGATGATCGGCATTTTCGTCTTCATCACGGCAGAGATGGCAAGCAACGTTAGTCTGGGGAAAAAACTTGGCGCACCGATCCTGGGTCATCAAACGTCGTTGCCGGAGTAACCATAAGAAAATGGCAATGCGCTCCGGCAAGCGCAAGCCCCAGAAGAAAGCACAGTCGCGCACGAGGGGGGAAGACAAAGTAGGCGGGGGAGAGAGCAGACTCCGGTATGCCTTGCGAGTGGAAAAAGCCCCGTCTTTCCAACGCCAATGGTCCCGCTGCACAGAAGGCGAAGCCGCAGAATTGAGCGCCTCCATCATCGAGGCGAAATCAGCCACCCGCTGATCAGATAGATTCCCAGAGAACCGAGGGCACCAAGAGCCGTCAGACCAGCATTCCGCGGCAGTTGCGAGCCTATTCGAAGCTAGCGCAAACAATCTCGGGAAGCGCACCTGAAGAGGTCCTTCCCTCAACCAGTCGTCCAGCCAAAACTTGAATAATTCCCCCGTCCCAAGTACCGTGGTGAAAAGCTCAAAATTCCTCCGCAAAGTAGACGAGACACTGCGCCAGAAAAGGGAAGAATGGAATTGCAAAGCCCCCCGCAGCAGCCCGAACCAGTCGCTGCCCAAAAGCACCCGAAGGATGTTGCAGAAAAAAGAATCTTCCTTGCCCCAGATTCTACTCACCCATTTGAAAAGTAAATCGTCGTTAACCAGGTCCAATCTTCGAATGCCAAGCCCTCCGCACCGCTTAGGCATTGTCACCACATCCCAAGCGACAAGATGCATCCCCCTACCGCTCCTGTCCTTCCGACCCCATAAGAAACGACGCATACACCTCTCCATGCGTAAGCGGATCCCCACAGGCATTCTACGCACCGAGAGGAAATACACCGGAATAGAAGATAGCACGGATTTTAACAGGATAAGCGACCACCCCGAGAAAGCAAGGTGGCCCTCCAACCCGCAAGGCGCGCCTCCATCCGCTCCGTGATAGCCCTCCAATCCGTCGAACGGGCCCGCCCCACCGAAAGAGGAACACCAAGATATGGAAAAGGAAGCTCCCCAAGCACAGAACCAAGCAGCCGGCCACAATCCTCTGCCTCCGAAGGCGACATGCCAAAAGGCACCACGTTGGATTTGGAGGCATTAATCGACATCCCTGATAGCTCACAGAAAATAGCAAGAGTATTGGCCATACCCGCCACCTCCTCCGGACCGCCCTCAATGAAGCAAATCGTATCGTCCGCGAACTGGATCAAAGGCACGCAGACATCCCCCTTGCGGAACTCATTAGTAAGGCCCGCATCAATGACACGATCAACCATACGTGCCAGCACATCAGAGGCCAGGACGAACAGAAGGGTCGCCAGGGGGCAGCCCTGACGCACCCCCCTGCGAGGCTGAAACGAACCACCAACCGGCCGCCCATTAATTAATACCGAGAGCGAGACCGTGGAGACGCATCTGCACATCCAAGCAATCCATAAATTAGGGAAACCCCGCCTACGCAAAGCCGAAGGGGGATTGTGACCTTGATATATTTATTGCAAATCTTAGCCATCTCAAGGTCATCTTTTTGGATTTTTTGGATTTCTTCTTTCCACCTTTAAAGGCATAGGGGAAAGGGATTGTTGATGACAACTCAGATTCTGAAACTGAAATTCTTTCATTCAAATGGGAAACTGAGTTCTGTATAGGACTGAGACTCTGACTCTGACTCTGACTCTGACACTGACTCGGAATGGAAAGAAATTCATGTAACGAAATAGGTGATGCATCTACTGCTCCTCCTGGTGCGTCCTCCTCAGATGGAGGTGCGGGCTCTTCATTAGACTCGCTTGATTCATTGCTGGTGCTCCTCTCCTTCTTCTTACCTTGGTGATTTGAGGACTCTTGGTGGCGTCTTCCTCATATCTCCGTGCTCGATCAGGTATGGTCACGGTCCTTCCGCTCCCGAGGGACATATGATTAACATTATCGTACGAAAGGATCTCATGTTCAGATAGAGAATAATCTGAATAATATACCTGATCTCGTGGTCGATGCTGATCCTGATTCAGGCTATTGGGGTTGGCCTGAACCTGGGCGGGAATTTGAGTCTTTGGTGCCATCTGTTGATCTTGGTGGCGTGAGACACGGTTCAGATCTGTTCTTATATCAAGGTAATCGTTCTGTATCTGCTGAACCCTATCGGTCAAAGTCTGGATGGCCAAGGTGAGGGACTCTAACTCATTAGTGGGCGGGGCCTGCTGCTGCTGACTAGAGGACGAGTGATCCCGCTGTCTATACTGGCACTGCTGGCCTTGTCGGTAGTGCTGCGGGTGGGACTGTGAGGTGTAAGGTGGTGGGGGACCCTGCTGGCCCGAGTGGAATGTGCGCTGCTGCTGAGGACGGCCACCAGGTGCGGCTGAACTGTGGAGTTGGCGAGGCGAGGCCCGCAGCGTCGAGGGCATTGTTGGTGCGCAGAAGGAGAATCACGGGGGCGCGTCTGGCGGACTGGAATGAGCGGAGGCTGGCTGGGGCCGCGACCAGGAGAGGAGGAGAGAGCGCATGTTGCCGTGGCTCTACGCGCGGGCTGGCTGTAGCGATGGCACGAGGTGGCGGTCTTGGATGAGTTGCGCACAGCTGGAGCGAACTCGGCCGGTCGACACACGACCTGCTGGGGGGAGGCTTTGCAGGTCGAGGCGGTTGAAGCTGCTGGCATACTAGCACGGTGGAGGGGAAACGAGCACGCAGAGGAGTCGCTGGTGTTCTGCAGAGCAGGGGCCTGTTTGAATGGCACACCCGCGTACGGGGGAAGTTGCCGTGCGGATGAAGAAGGGAGCGTGACTGGGGCAGCGTGGGTCACGGCTGGTGAAGCTTGGTGACGAGACCGGAGGAGGAGCTCAGGCTGCAGGTGGCATTTGAGCAGAGCGGGCAGCTAGCGCTTAGCCTCACGGCTGGTGATGCGTCCCAGAGGCACGATGGAGTTGCTGGCGGGGGGTACAACCTAGCGTGATTGTGAAGACGGAGCAGACTCGGGCGATAGAGCATCGTGCAACGATGACGTGGTGGCTTACGGTAACAGGGGTGATCGAGAATGGAGTAGAGAATGTGGCTTGAGGGACCGAAGTGAAAAAAGAAGAGGAAAACAAAGCAACTTCCCCTGTGAACGGGGGAAGCTTTGTATTTGTTTAGGAGTGAATTTTTGATTAATTGATTGAAGAAAGTTTATCAAAAAATTCAATAAAAATCATCAACGCATTCATAGCATGTGATTTGTCTGTGGAAGTGCAAATAGTTTTGTGATTTGGAGGATGAAAGATGAGAAAATGATGAGAGAGAAAGTACGAGGAAGAAAAAGAATATAGGATTAAGAAGAAGACGGGATTATACCTGTGATGTTGGCCTGGAGGTCAAGCTCGGGACAGAGCTCGGATTCTTGCTCAACGCTTCGTCTATGGCGGAGCTCGGCAGCCACAGAGGATGCAGCTGCAACAGAAGGATTTGTACCTTCTGGATCTCGTCGGAGTAACGTGGCTCGTCCTCGCCCGATTCACTCTTGTCGCCCCTGTCACCGGTGATAGAGGAGGGCTGGAGCTCTTCACTCTCGTAGTGACGGATGATTGAATGATGGAGGGCGGGGGGATCCTTTTATGGGTGGTTGGCATACGAGACGGGAGTAGGCGGCCGACGCGGGAGGAAGAGGGAGAGCGAGAGGGGAGTTCCGGGTCTTATGCAGGAGAAGGGGAGAGGGTGCGTGCAACAGGTGGCCACGCAAGGCGGAGGTGGTTGACGTGTGTGACGGTTGCGTGCTGTTGGAGATGAGGAAGAAGCGGGGGGTGGGGGGGAGAAGTGGTGGAGAGGGTCACCGCGTAAAGGGCGGAGGGTGGAAGTGGTGCTCCGCCTCGAAGGGCGGAGGTGCGAGTCTTGCGGGAGAACATGCGGAGAAGGGAAGAAGATGGGGTCGCCACGTGGTGCGCGTGGGGGTGGTCACGTGATGGGGAAGAAAACATATTAAATTAAAAAAAATAATTAATTAAAATTATGAAAATAAATAATTAAATAATATAAATAAATAAATAAAATAATTAAAATAGGGGTGACACGTGGTGGCTCCAGGAGCTGCCACGTGTCGCTCCCAAGAAATTCAAAAATCAAATGCAAAGGAAAATAAAAAAGAAATAACAAAAAGGGTTAAATCAAAAAGTGGTCAACACGAAAGTTGCTCGTCTCGACGAGATCTACAACTTTCGAGAAGGGCTGAAAATCAAATGAAATAGTCTGTACAAAGTGTATTTTTGGGTGTTACTTATAGGTATAAAATACCACATTTTTGTCTTTTGCTTTTTTTCGTCATTTTTAAATAAGAGAAAAATCGAAATAAAAATAGAGAAAATATGAAAGGAATATTTACAATTTTATCTATTTTTTGGATTTTTAATTATTAAGAAAATAAGAGGATAAAATACAAGGGCATTTTGGTCAATATGTACAATATACAATAGGGGCCCAAAACCCAAGTTTCACATACGAACTCCGATTTTTATGAAATTAGTCTTGTTTTGAAGGTCTTTGAATGTATATTACTTTAAAAGTGAGTATACCTAAATCGGATACCATATGAGAGAGATACGCACATTTTAAAGTTCATAGTCTCAAACTTGGATTTGGATTTTATTGGACAATTTTACAAGTTAGTATTTTTTTGATATTTTTTCTTTATTAGTGTTAGTAATATATACACTATAGAGTTGATTTTATTGGATTTGGAGTCAGTATAAAATAGATACAAATAGTGATTTTAGCTAATATACAGGTGAATATTTACAAGTGATTTTTGGCTCCTTATTTAATGCAAATATGCATGTTAAAATGCACATTTTATTTACACATGCATGAATGCTAATTATGCAATATAAGTGGAGATATACAGCTAATTACTCGGGAACAAAGCTCTATTTTCAACTTTTAGAGTGATGAATCACAGATTCATCAGTCCCCTTGACTGCCAACCCAATGGGAATGGAGACTATTGAATGCTAGGGGTTCAATTCCTTAACTTTCTAGTGGGAATCCATTTTAAAAGGAAAGGAAGGATCTTCTGTCAAGTTTATTAGAACGCTCCTAGCTCAAAACCTTTTTATGAAAAAGGTTTAAATTGTGAGAAGTTTAATGGGAATACAACATACAAGTGAAGTAGAAAATTACGACTATACTTCCAAGTTCATTTTTTTTATATAGAACTTTGAAAAGTTAAAAGGCGGTCAACAAGCTATTCTCATTAGGATTAAGATACATGGATCCTCCTATATAAAGAACCCAGTGCAAAGGAAGTTCCTTGCAATCCTAAATTCCCCCGTCTTCCACTCCCCACGATGCTTAGAACCCCAAACACCATGATCCAGTCGTTGCGGGGACCTCTTCTGCCCTTTGTTACAGGGGCCACATCATCTATTTCATAGCAATTCGATGTGAATCCTCGACAATTTCACTTGGATCTTTAAACCCAAACCACCTACAGGGTCAAATCTTCACATAATGCATCTGACAATAAAAAATAGATTGTTTTCTTTAAATTAGCATCTTCTGAGGAGTGGGTTTGTCCGGGTTTTGCTTTTTTTTAAACATATATATTTTCTGCATTCCACCCCACTCTGCATAAACATCAGTTTTAGTAATAGGAAAAATTGAAGCTTAAGCATCTTCTTCTCCCTGTCCCTTAGCGCACTAGAAGAAAATAAGAACGAAATATAGTAAAATCAGTCTTGGACTGCAACATGTTTTCCTTTTGCACTTTCCTGACCGGAATTTTGAGGACTTCTTACAGCTGTTACAGATGCTTCATGGGCACTAGTAAGCATCTATTGGGAGAGGCGCTTGGATTTGGTAAGGGTGAATTGAAGTTCCAATTGGTGTGGCTTAGAAGGCTGGGCAGGATCCTTTTCAGGGGTCATATTTTGCTTTCTTGCATGATTGTTGTTTATAGAAAGTCAGTTACCAATTGAAGATTTTGAATCCAATGAAGATGGTAACGAGAAGAAGGTTGGCGATGATAGTTTGCATATGTAAATGAGCACTCACTTTATATAGTATTTATCATATGGTGGTATGGAGCCGGACAGTTTTCAGTTAAGAGTTCTAAAAAAGATTTGCGCATAGCTGTGAAGTGGTTGGACTCTTATTCCCTGGTGCTCAAGAGAAAGGGAGTTGACATCAGGGAAACATGTACATATTCTACGAAGGGATGCTTCTAATGGGAGTGATTGCAGACCTTTCTGGTTTATTGAGGAATAGCTCGACGCTCAAGAGTTCAGAGTTAATTTGAAGAATGCAACACAGTGCATTATCTCTTCTTCTTGTGTGTTTTGGTGCATGAGACATGCAAACATCAAGGGCTTTGATTTAACTTGTAATGATCAACTGTGATGAATAAATTCGGCTGACCACTAAACTCGATTAGCTGCTATTTCACTATTTTTTTACAATTTATCGAAATGTAATAATACATGATGTCATTTACTTTGATCAGGCGATATTTATAATTCACGGATGGGACACTGTCGTACTTTATTATCACTTATCTTCATATTTTTTTACTTTATTATGAATAATTAAATAGAAGGGTTGGTGATTTTATTGGTCTTAAAAGTTGTTGACATAGAAAAATTACTAATGTGGTAGGCAATGATCAAAATATGATGTAAAAACGGTTAGTGGAGATGGGTAGTTAAATATACTTCTGACCCTTGAGTTAATTCTTCAGTGTAACTAACGAGTTAATCCCTAGAAAGTGGTTAACCCCTTGACTTCTCCTCTATCTAATCAATGCTTAGGTTCTATATGTTTACCTCTGCTCTTTTCTTTCTTGCAGTTAATTAAGTTGAATTCTTTACTTCTAGAAATTGTTGCCTTGGGGCGGTTGGTTTGCCCATTCTTTCACATAACAGTAAATTCACAAGTAGGCTGCTTAGTTCAATTATATGATAAGTTTTCTCTAAATGGGTGTTCCATCGTTTTATGATACTGTAGCAAGGATAGTTGGAAAATCAAGTGGAGAAAAAAGTCGTGCTTGGCATTTTTCGATACGAGAAAAGTTGGCTCTTGGAACCTAATTTGAAGGATATAGTGCGAAACCACTGGTCTCAAACCTCATATTCGGGTAACGCAGCTAATCGTTTTGCTCTCAAACTTTCATCTCTGCGGCGAGTCCTGGCTTCCTTCAAAACGTCTTCACGTCTGGCTCGGCGATCGGCCCGCAACGAGGCCGAGGTCACTATTATTAGATTGGATCGTTTGGAGAGCAGCAGGGAGCTATCACAGAATGAACGATGCGAAAGATCGGCAGCAGCTCAGATAGTTTCGGAGGAAGACAGGAAATCTGCAATTGAGTGGAAACAACGATCTCGTCTGCGATGGCTCAAGGAGGGGGACGCGAACACTACCTTCTTCCATCGGATAGCTAGTGCGCGTAAACGATATAATCGCATCTCTTCCATTGAGATTGGGGAAGCGATATTTCAAAACGAACAAGACATGGGTGCAGCGCTGGTGAATTATTTTAAGAACTTTTTCACTCGCCTTCCTTCCTCTTCTTGGCAATGGACGGCTCCCGGTGCCTCTACCATCTCGGTCTCTGACGCTGACAGGTTAACTCGCCCCTTATCGTTGGAGGAGCTGAAGAGCGCTGTTTGGGACCTGAACGCAGACGCTTCTCCCGGCCCAGACGGATTCCCTATTTCCTTCTATAGGGACTTCTGGGACGTCATTGCCAACGATGTTCTGGAAGTGGCACTCGAGTTCTGCGAAGGAAACCTGGGTTTCAACAGACTTAATCGGGCGTCTATGATCCTCATCCCAAAATCTCAGGGTGCTCGCCGCATTGAGGACTTCCGCCCTATTGCCGTCTCCAACGGTATCTACTTGGTCATTGCGAAGGCTCTGGCCCGTCGCTTAGCTCCCCTACTGGCTTCTCTCATTTCTCCATGCCAAGCGGCCTTTGTTCAAGGGAGACAAATTTCGGACTGCTTCGCTCTTGCCTCCGCCATCATTGACGGTTGGCACAGAAATGGAACAAAGGGGGTTCTTTGGAAAATCGATTTTGCTAGGGCTTATGACTCCCTAGACTGGAGATTCTTATGGTCGGTCCTGAGGTCTCGGGGATTCCCTCAGCTATGGATTTCATGGATTCGTCGATGTGTTACCACGGTGTCTTTCTCCCTATACCTCAACGGTAGGCCATCAGGGAGCTTGTTTCAGCCACAAAGGGGGGTCCGCCAGGGGTGCCCTCTCGCCCCTCTTCTATTTGTGCTAGCAGTGGACGTGCTTCCTCGAATGATTCATGGCGTAGTCGAAGCCGGATATACTAAAGGATGCACATTCGGCGACCAGCATATCCCCTTGATCCAATACGCGGACGACACCTTATGCTTTATTGAGGGGGATCAAACGCACTATTCCGGTATGGCTACCACTGTCCATTTATTCTGCGAGCTATCGGGACTCCGCATTAACGAGTGCAAATCCAAATATGTGCCCTTTGCTCTCTCACCTCGGGAGATAGGGGAGTGCTCTTCCACATTCGGGGCCTCTCTCGGGGCTCTTCCTCTGGAGTACCTGGGACTATCTCTATCTATGGGCAGGGCGAGGCTACGCGACTATCAGCGGGTGGTGGAGAAGGTCGAGTCGAGGCTGGCGGGTTGGCGATCGTCAATGCTCTCTCGGGGTGGACGTTTGGTGCTCATTAAATCGGTCCTCTCGGCTATTCCTATATATTTTCTAGCATCCTGCGGCTTACCTAAAGGGATTCGGATGCGCTTGGACAAATGCTTGAGGGGTTTCCTTTGGGGCAAGAAAGGCTCAACCGGTAGGGGGATGCATCTGGTGGCTTGGATGGACGTTACTCGACCTAAGCGCGACGGTGGACTGGGAGTCCGGCGCATTGAGGTCATGAGGGACGCTTTCCTCCTCAAATGGGTGTCGCGACTTCTAGGGCGCGAGAATGGATTCCTGGTTCAATGTCTCCGCAGGGCGGCGGGTAACGCATATCTCTCCGTATTTGACGGTCGATCACATAACCAATCTCCCATATTTTGGCGCGAGGCCTTCTCGGTTTTCAACCGCAATCGGTCCCTCTTCCGTCCATCCCTTGACAACGGCTCCTCTTTCAGATTCTGGACCATGGACTGGTCTGGTAAGGGCACTTTCATGAACCTATTCCCAAGACTTTATGCGCTTGCCAGAGACAGAGATGCATCGGTGGAGGCTTATTGGTCCAACGGCTCGTGGTGCCCCATCCTGGTGGACGCTCTCTCCTCTCAGCGGCTGATGGATTTCTCCGCCCTGATGTCCTTGCTCGGGGAGGCCCCTACTCCATCGGGGGGGCATGATCACTTCTGCTGGAACGACGGTTCCTTCTCCTCAAGGAAGGCATATGCCGCTCTCCTTCCCAGCGGCGCTCCTCCGGATAACCTGTTCCTCAACCACTGCAAGCTTATTTGGGCACTCAAACTTCCGGAGAGGATTGGCATTTTCTTATGGATCTTGAGGCGGGGCCGACTTCCTACTCGCGATCGCCTTCAACCGATTTTCCCGAACATGCCCAGTTTGTGTGGGCTGTGCTCCTCCGCGGTGGAGTCGGTAGATCACCTTTTCCTCCATTGTGATCTCGTGCGGCCACTTTGGGAGGACTATACATGGCTGAATCGTACGTCAATGATTTCGTTTTGGGAGAGCCTTGCTGCATCTGAAAGTCATTCGCGGACGGAGAGGCTGGCACCGGTAGCGAGAATTTGGTGTATATGGCTGGCCAGGAACAAACTCCTGTTTGCAGGACAGAGGTTTTATTTAGAAAATATTTGTATCGACGCGAACCGCCTGTGTGCGGATTGGTCAATCAGGTAATCTAGTTGTATCTGCGGGGCGAATGGTTTCAGGCTGTGACCATTCTCCCCCACGTATTCCCTACCCTCCCCATCTGTAAGTACTTCCCCCTTTTTTTCTTTCAATAAATTGGGGCGAACACCTACGGGTGTCTCCCCCTTTTGGAGTGTCAAAAAAAAAAAAAGATACCAGTTGTACCTGGAAGTTTCATTCGTGATTGACTATGTGGTCCTGCATGTATGGTAGTGATCCCTGATAACGAGAATGTAGCAGCAGTAATGAAATTAATTTGTTTCTTTTTTAAGAAAAGAAGGGTTAGCATTTGGTGATGATGTACACCCAAAATCTTAAATTACAAAGACCATGACTAAGGACTCAATAAGGGCTGTGGCATGCTCCACATTTTCCACGTAGAACTCCCGACCAAAAACCACCCAATTATTAGCCAACCACAGAGCCCAGATGAGAGCCAAAGGCTTGATTCTATCGGAACTGGTGCCTCCGATTTCTCCTCGAAGGACAGTTAGAAACCAGAAACACTCCAGGAATCACCTCAGCACATCAGCCAATTTGATTTTTCTCTGGTTAAATAAGCTATCCGGTTTCTCAAAAGCATCTTTGGGCTTTCTCAAAAGCCTTTCTGAGCTGCTTCACGACCATATAATGATGCCTTTTTTTTCTTACCACCATGACCTATACCTCTCTCTGGACTCTATGAGCTGCTTCACGTACTGACTTATTTTTCTACCCCTTCCTACTCCCCCGAAGTTTGTCCTGTCTTGGTTGCCCTTAGTGAACACGTATCTTTCGCATGATCTTGTCATTCACTAGGGAAACAGTCAGTCAGAATTTGTGGTCAAAAGAGTCAAAACCGAAGGGCCCTCGAAGGCAAGTACCTGTTGATTGAGTGCTAATTTCCAGCATACGTGAGACACAAGTTGAAGAAAGACGAAGGTCATGATGCGAGCTGTTCACCTCCTGCTTCCTCCCTGACTTACCTCACTCTGCTAGTACTAGACTACGTGGACACTATGCCTATAAACTCCTCCCTGGTATTTTTTCCCGAGGTCTGAAGTGATGATAGGGTTAATGCTAATAACTGACCTCGAATCCTGACCCTATCCACTGGTTCTATCAGATTAGGCAAGCAATATAACAATAATAACATGCAATCAAGATCTCACTACTATCACCGGAAACTTGTGTAGAAGCAAGAGCAGCAACAACGACTATCATTATATTAGAACTCAAGCTTCCCGACCTCATTCCAGGCCTCTCTGGAGCTACTGTAGTAAAAAAACAAGTGATCTTATCCTCCTGAACCCCTGAACAATGAGGATATAGCATGCCCACCTCCTAAATGATCATGCCTTTGTGGTCCCTGGTCATAACTGGTCTGCATTTGAGCAACTAAATGAAAATCCTCACATGCAGAGGAACCTTCTAATTCCAAATCCTCCTATAGTCCTAGATCAGGATCTCAGGTACAATAACCATGGAAAAAGCCGAAAGAGCCTTCTATACTTTGTTTGACAAAGAAGACCATCAAACCAACACCAGTAGTCCCATCCTTCAGGAGGGTCCTCCACATTGGCAGAACCTCAATCAGCTATAAAACTCCCACTCTCTGATTTGAGAGCCCGGAGCAAAAATGATGGACGCAGGGCCAGAAGTTACCTTCAGGCCTCTACCACCTACAGATTTTTAGTTTAACTTGTTTAGGAAAATACATCTTAATAGCATCATCCTTTATTCTTTTGATGAAAGTTCCATCTTTTCTTCTTTTTTCTTATTTCTTGTTCTTTCATTTTTTGAATAACATCTTTCTTATATTAGAACGTCAGTCTTTCATATTAAGTGCAAGTTACTGTGAAATGATATTGCAGAAATTACATGTAAGCTTGACAAACTGATTGGCGATGTTGAAGATGCAGTCTCTCCTACATCTGGAAAATTGAAAGCATCTTTATCAAACAATTCTAATGTGAGATAGTAATAAGATTTCGTCTACATCAGCAATTGCAATAGTACGTGGTAATCTCCTCACCAATTTTGATATATGTGCACGGTAACCTTTTTTAATACAACAGGAACTTCAACTGCTGGCCATTCACTCTCTGAAGAAGATAGAGGAAATCGTGTCATCTGTTACAGCATCACATAATTGTTGGACACGACTCGTCTCTGCTGTTGATAATAGAGTAGACCGCTCTCATCACGATGGATGGGGACCTCAAAGATAGGTATTATGAAAGTTTCCTCTCCCTTTGCAACGTGCAAGAGTTTCAAAGGCAGAGAAAATCTCGACAATTGGAAGGGCATTATTTTCAAACTCGAATTCCTCATCCCAATCCCTCAGGTGAAAAGTCAACTCATCTCATCGAAATCGCAGTCGTGTATGTGATGTGCTGATCATATTCTTTATGTCTGAGACTAAGCATGGAATATAACATGCAAAATCTAGAAATCTAGGGAAACGTGGATGATTAACATGCAAAATCTAGAAATCTAGAAAGCTGGTTAACCTAAAATCTCAAAGACCTCATAAAATCGAATTTTCTTGAACATTTCAGATCCTGGGTGGAAGTGTGAAAGTAGAGGATTAATCCAACTTCTTCATTCAATATTTTTTTCTTTTTTTTGAAACTTCAAGAGATATTAGGACTGCCTAAACTCAATTAAGTAGATGCATCTGCATTCAGCCAGTATGGATGTAAGTACAGGATGAAGGCCTTTGCTTGAGGACGGGGCCTTACGCGATGTCCTCTAAACCATCCAATCTGCTAAGGGTGAACCCTCACTGAACGCGGCTACTTAATTGGGCTTAGTAGTCACTAATGGCTCCTAAAGGATTTTTGGGTTTTTCTCATTTTTATGGATTTTAATAGAAGGTTAAAACACAGGTTAGACTCAACTTTCCTTGAAAAGACTGGCATCTCAAAAACATTTTTCCAAGTGGATAGACAAGCCTGAATACATTTTTGATCTTGCGTACAACTTTACAAGATAACCATAGATTTTGTGGACTCCATGGATGAGGCTAAGCTTGTGGGGTACAGCTGCAGGGAAGAGTGGATTGCTGCTATAGTGGCATCGCTGAGAACGTATATTGCTAGAGAGGTTTTCCCGGTCTATGTTGCACGACTTAAGGAGAAGGATTCTGCAGGGTTTCCCTCTCAGATCAGACTTTCCTGGCTCAATCTAATTGACTCAATGATAATGTTCGATAAAAGAGCCCAATCGTTAATTGCAAATGGAGGGCTAATGATATCTATCGAGGAAGTTGAGAATTTGCAGAGAGTGTCATCATTATCTGTATTTTCTGATCGTCCTGATTGGCTTGAAGTATGGGCTGCACTCGAACTTGCAGATGTACTCGAGAAACTGACACGGGAGATGGAGGCTGAGAAGCGTTGGAAGACAAAAATAGACGCCACATTGCTCTTCTCTGGCTCAGAGCATCAAAAGTCTCTGACCATAACAAATATTGTTCTACGGAGTTTATCCGCTGACTGACCGCTCATGGCCAATACCTGATATTTGCATTGAGATCCAAGTTTCTAGACCTAACTGGAGTTCGTGTCATGCGGCAATTCCTTGACGTGATGCTTCACAGATGTCAAGGAACAGAGGGTCTTACTGCCTTAACCAATGATGATGCTTTGATCAAGGTCTGCATTTCGATTAATGCAGCCGAATATTGTGCATGTGTCCTTACAGAGTGGTCCGAGGATCTTTTCTTCATTGAAACGGCAAAGGACAAGTACTCTGTTTTCGTCGAGGACATCAAAAAATTGCAAGATTTAGAGGACATGGCTTGAAAAGATCTCGAATGTTATCTTGAGAGGTTTCGATGCACGCCACCGAGAATATATAAAGAACAAGAAGCAATGGCAAGAGAAGGGATAGATGTGGAAGTTGTCCAAATCATTTCTGGAGGCTTTGGACTATCTGCAAGGAAGGATATCAAAATTGCATGTGGTGATGAATGAAGTTGGCTATACAGGACTCTGGAGAAGCTTGGCCAGTTGCATAGATCAGCTAATCTTCACAGGAATCCTGACTGGTAATGCAAAGTTCAACAATGCAGTGGTGGAAAGGTTTGGAAGCGATGTAGGCACCTTATTCGGTATGTTTAAAGAGCATTGCTTGAGACCTGAGGGTTTCTTCACCCGCATGAACAAGGGTTTGAAGCTATTCAAGCTAGACATAGAGTCGAAGGCAGATGCTGATCAGAAACAGAAGTGGTTATGGGACAGAGGTATGCGATGTTTGATGGTATCTGAAGCAGAAAAGATAGTAGAAAGCAGGGTTTACAATTGGTAGCCGCCCTCTGTAGGAATAAAGACGCCTGATAGTTTTTAAATTTAATTAATCATTTTTTTGTCGTGAATTCATTTCCCAAAAAGTTTGTACTAGCTAGTGTTCCCGTTCTAATAGAGCTGTTTATAGTTTTCAACAGAAATAATGTTAGGCAATGTGCAGACTGCCCCAATTCGTCCTTCAAATGCGGAAAATTTAGTGTGCATATTATAAAGCTGACTATAACGGAGGCCAAATTTGCAGGTGAAAAATTTGATAGCGTTAATAGTGGGTGAAATAAATAATGTATGCAAACATCATTTTCATTCCCAACACTGGAGGATTTTATAATCCTGATAGATACGATAGAGCGATTAAACTATTTTCCTAATATCGTTAGCCTTTCAATAATCAATCATATCTCATACATTAGTTTAACGGAAAAGAATAGGGTTGACAGCTATATATTCCTGTAAGCCACAACCTTATCAACCAAAGTTTAAAACTTCATCATTTATTGATTTGATTTGTCATCAAATTTATGGCCTATGACATTTCGTGTTTCAGCCTTGTAAATTATCTGCATCCTGTCCGCAAAACAATCAGGTGGTTGATCAGGAGCTTTGGTCTTCCCACTACCACATTAGAAAAAGCCTGCTTATTAGAAGCCATCGAACAGCTCATTCCTACTGTTTTAAAACATGTTTGGTCATTGAGCAACTTGTATTTTTCTTGCTTGGACATTTAAGGAGTCGTGTTGGATGTTTTGAATTCTCCTTAACTTGGTGCACACGCACACACACCACCCCCAACACAAAGGGCGTAAAAATGCAGAACCTCATTACATTTGATTCTAGGAAGGAACATAGAAGAGTTCTACTTCCTGGGTCTGGCATACAAAAAGGATAAGCAGGTGTTGTGATAATGGATGTTGATTATCTCGGTACTTCACGGAGGAGCCAGAGTCCGAATCCTAACTATCATTTGCAAAGCCACAGCCAAAAAATTATATCTACCTTCCCTGAATTTTATGACAAAGATAAACTGACTGGGAAAATGGAGCCTCAGCCCAAGAAAAAGACAAAAGCTGTGCACCCATGTGGAAAAAGATTAAAAAAACCCATATTGCTAACTGCACATCGTTGCTCTAACAGCATTGAGATTGACGACTTGCACCATGTCCTCCTCAAACATGAAGGTCACCTGGTATTGTAATGTGTGTGCACCACTGGTTCAGAGGAAAATTTTACAGTTCCCGGTGGTAATTGCTGCAGTATCAGTTCTGTAAGCGGATCTCATCCTTCCTGTCAGATCCTCAAGGCACAGAACTTCACCTTTCTGGTGCAAGTAAACTGTACTTGTCTTGAAGCCACCGCCTGTTATCGGCCCACCACTTCTCCTCCTGCTGTTCACTGAACCGCTTCCGACTGCACGAGCATTCAAGTGACGTGTTACAAAACCAATGGAATAAGGCGGTCGATTCATTCAAAGCTAATAAGAATGCTGCTACTGATTACCGGATATAAACACGAATTGAATGACAAAAACAAATGCATGATCCATCAAGCAGTTTGTTGTCCACATGAAGCTCTATATTTAGTTGATCCCACCAAATTTATTGACCAACGACAAAAGACAGGAAATGCTGGCTACACGAAGAACCAATACAAATTTATGGAGAAAGATGCTCAGATGCTAATTCCAATTTTTCCATCTTTAGATTCCTCAAGTGAAAGAGGTGTATACAACATATTGGAAAAGGGTTGTTCATATGTAACTAGCACAACTCATTCAGCAAGAGGGAAATTGATGTAAGAGATGAAACGCACAAAATCGATGCAAGTTGAAGTAGTGATGTGCAACGAAGGTACCACTCATAATGAAAGGTCAGGATTATATGTTGTGTATTGTGGCACAAGTAGTCAAGTATCAATGTGCAGAAAAAGACCACATAACAGTAAAATGGAGAGATGGAATAACTTCCCATGAAAGAGTTGACAGAGACAAGTCATTGGACTGGGATTCTACTGCTTCAACCGCTAGACCATTTAAGTGAGTTCTTGGACTGGGATTCCACTGCTTCAATCGCTAGACCATTTAAGTGAGTTCCCTTGGCAATTGACTGCAAGAGGATGTGGGAACTCCAGGTGCCTCGCAAGTGAAGATCTTTACAACTGTCTGGCCTTCACTTATATTCGAACCTACTCCTATCCATGCTGATGTCCAACCAAGATGTGTGACTGGGACACTATGAGAGACGCTGGGGAGACCGTGCTAAATATGAAGCAGGGGAGGCCCAAGCTAAGGATAATGAGAATAAAGCCGTTGGCAATGCAGGGAGAATGGATCAGATAGAAATTTAGGGTGGAGAAAAAATTGGAGACGAAGAAGAAGTGCGTCTGTAACATGGGACTTTGGGTGAAGAAAGCATGAAGATGTGAGGGAGGGGGAGAGAGAAAATATGGAAAGGGATAGGAGAAATCTCCAATTTTTGATTATAACTTAAACTGACTCATATAATGACCACAACCCCTTTATATATGAGGGGTGACTTACAAATAAAAAGGAAATAAATCTTAATTTGAATCAACCAATTAACTAATCGGAGATCACAATCGATCTCGTTACTTAAATAAAAATAGAATTATGACGAATTCAAATGAGCGCAAGTAAAACTAACTCTAGCCCTAATTCAATCGAGCTATAATTGAACAGATGAAAAATCCTAATTTTAATAAGACCCTAATTAGGCAAATTTAAAGCCCTAATTTTTGCCCTAGTTTCAATTCCACGTTGCATCAAAGAGTAACTTGGTAACTGTTGGAAAAATGAAAGAGGTTTATTCTTGTGAACCCTAGACTCTCTTATATAGAGGAGAGACCTATGGGTAAATTATAAAAGACATACAAGAAATAATAAATAGTTAAACAATACATGAAACATAAAACTATCTCTACACTCCCCCTCGATGGAGCATAGATGTCGATCATGCTCAACTTGGATGAACATTTCTGAAAAGATCCTCTGAGTAAGGCCTTGGCAAAGATATATGTTGTTTGTTCTCCCGAACTAATGTGAATGGTAGAGATAAAACCTTTCTGGATCATATCCCGGGTATAGTGGCAGTCCACCTCAATATGTTTAGTTCTTTCATGAAACACGGGGTTGTTGGCAATGAATAGTGCAATTGCAACCTGATTATCACACTGTAACTCCATAGGAAGAGGAACATCTTTGTATAAATCTACAAGTACTGCTCGAACCCACATCATCTCTGTGCTTGCTTGTGCTATAGCTCTATACTCAGATTCAACACTTGACCTGGTAACCACAGCTTGCTTCTTACTCTTCCAAGATACAAGAGAACCGCCGAAAAATACAGCAAAACCTGAAGTGGACTTTCTGTCCTTGGGGCAACCTGCATAGTCCGCATCTGCATGAGCTGAAATAGTCAGATCTGCCCCTTTTCTAAACAACAATTATGCACCTGGAGATGATTTTAGGTATTGATAACCCACTGAAAGCGTATGTTAATTCGCAATCATTGTAGCACGACACTCAACGAATCATGCAAAACTGAGAGGAGGATCTCCGCGAGGAGTGTCTCGGCTTGAATTTATATCCCGGGCAAGTCCGGGGTCGAACACAGGGACAGAACGGATTAGGAAATTTTAATTAGGGTTCGATAATGGTGATCAAGCTACTATGAGAGGCTATCTAGGCTAAGCCAGGCCACAATGCACAACAACATGGATGAATGGTATGTTTGGTGATTTTTTATGCAAGTTAAAGGATGCTACAAAATGCAGATGTAAGCAAGCACACAAAATGGGCCTAGGTGACTAGGGATTTTAATTCAATTAATCTCCTGAAATCCTCAATCAATAAATGCTCTACATTCCTAAATCCAAGTTTTACAACAAATCAAGATCAAAGATTGACCTAAATCAATTATGCATCACAATTCAAATAATCTTCAACGAGCGACCAATTTAGCTCCATAAGACACAATCAATTCTTGAAAACATAATTAATGATCACGGAGCAAAGTGGTGCACTTAATATATTTATCAAGCCAATTAAAGCAAGTAATTAATCACTCTAAATGACCTAAGTTCTTTGATTTTTAGTTCGCGCATAGTGGGTCAAATGAAGGAATTATCTAGTTCACATTAAAGAGAATTTAATCATCTTTAAAACAAGATCAATTGCATGCAATTTGGATAACGAGTGCTCAAGTTATTCACACATCAATCGAGGGGCTTAAATGAAAGAAAACAAACTTTTTCATTCAAAAAGATCCAAATAGGGGCTAAATCCAATAAATAAAAACCGTTGGGCTAAAGTGCAATTTTTACAAAGTGCAAAAGGATGAAAATGCAATTACACAATATGCGGGGCTTATCTTGAAAAATGTCTTCGCGGCACATGCTCTGCACACGCACGACAAGGACCAAATTGTAAATTCCGCGAACTGCAGGGATCTTGGTGCAAAATTCCCTAGTCATGTGCGCCCGCTCACGTGAGGCGAAGTAGCCTCGAGGTGAGGCTCGGTGCGGCTTGGGCTACGTGTTGTCACTGCGAGGCTCGGAGAAGGCTCGACACATCTAAGGCTGCAGTATAAGCAGTGGCTCGATGAAGAGGCTCAGGGCTAATAGTAGTCGTTAAATCTGATCGGGATGATCAGATTCGATGGCTAGTGTACGTGGTGTTCTTCCCTCTTCGTCGCAGGTGGCTACGCTCTGGCGGAGCTCCGGTGAAGGTGCTTTGGCTCCTCCTCTCGTTGTTGGAGTTGGTGTAGGTCGAAGGAGGATGTCGAGACTCCCGCGAAGATGTTGCTAAAGTCCTGGAGCTCAATGGAGGTTTGAATCACCCCAGTGGTGCAGTCTCGCCAAAGTAAAAGCTCGAGATCGGAGGCGAGGTTCGGATTCCAATCATATTCGGAGTCTCGCCAAAGTAAAGATGGCACTATGTTTGGGGGTAGGGGTGTTACAGTTACTGTTGGTAACATGATCAAAAGCACGATATATACAGAATAATATTCGGTAAGATCATTATGAATCAATGCATTACATATTAATAGAATCATATAATCAAGCATTTCCAATTCAAATGTATCATGATATGCACGTGAGAATCAATAAATCCAAAGGTTAACCATTTTCATTATTCGGAATAAGTCAATAAGGAGAGATCCATGAAAGATAAAGTTATAAACACATTGCAACAAACAAAATAATAAATGGATTAGATTAGAAATCACCGAAGCGTCAATGAAATGGACTGCCTTTAGAGATGACATCACCCCCACAATTCCGGTGCGTAGGGTCTGGCGATCCGCTCACAGGATACGACGGCAAACGATCTTTGTCTGCGCACACCGACAAGTCCGTCCTCAAAAGTACCTCAGAGAACTACTGCAGCCAACGAAGAAGCTTCGTCCGCGAGAGCAGAAGAACATATCAGGGCGAAGGAGGAAGGGTTTTTGTTGTGAGCGATGAGGAAGGTTTTAGTTGTGAGTCGAATCGGATTCTCATTGCAGTCGAATCCAAATTAATCTGTATGATTAACTTAATCGATCCGTCAAATGAAACCTGCAGCAAAAATACCGAGATCCGAATTGACTCTCTCGAGCCCGAGCTCGAGCCGGAGACGGAGCGGAGCGCGCGCGCACATGTGGTCCTCCATTCCTCCTCTCTACTATTATTACAAGAGTTTGGGGTGTGAACTCATATATAAGCTCACTAAAAATTTAGAAACACTAGATGCGGTACTAAACTTTCACGCATAATCCTCCTTTCAAATTTGAGAATTCCCAACTTTCCCTCCAAGCCATTTGGTTTCCCAATCGAAACCAAATTAACTCCTATTATAATTGCATAGGCTTTCCAATCAAAAGCCTAATTACATAATTTAAATACAACAATTACGATTACTTTTATAGCTTGCATGGTTCAGTTTCCCGTCATGTAATATATTATGGATTTTGGACTCTATTTATAATTTCTAAATTGCATATTATTAGGAACAATGCATGTAAAATATGTGTATATAGCATTTGATTAATATAATTTTTTATACTCTACATTTCAAATGTTAATCATAATGTGTAAATGCGGCTATTGTTGAGTATCTACATCCTTGGAAGGGTTAGAAGATTGAGTCGGGTCATGGCTACTCTCGATGCTCCTTCAGGTGCACGGCTGCACGGCATCACATGTGATGGCTCCCTATGTACTGTAGAAAAATGTGACCCTTTAGATAGTCTTATGATTGAATGAGATATGTGGAAACCAAGAGAAGGGGTGTCGAAATGGGTACACTCTAAGATCATGATTTGCCATATGCAAGAGTTTTCCCGACTAGAGTGTTTACACTTTACATTAAGGAAAATAGGATATGCAATCATGTTCTCTTAGCTCATGAACATGGCAACAAACTCTTCGACATGTTCTTAATGATCACACTTGTACATGTTTGAGTTGTACATAATTAGTATAAATAATTAAAGAGAAATGATGATTCTCCTTCATCATAAAATTGTTTAGTTTCGACATACTATTATAATTATGCATGTTATATTTCTTCTTTAGTTGTAATTTGCTAATAATTTCCTGTATAGTTGCACAAATAATTATCTATTAACATGTCCATTTCTTAGTTCTTATATATAAAGGAAATGTGATAACTGTCTACTCACTCATTATAAAAAAAATGTTCAGGATCATCGTCTATTTGAAAGCACTAAAGCCGGTATTATTTGGACACATCAAATCCCGGGAAGTTATTGTGAGGATCAAGGGAATTTCCAAATAAAACAAAGTAAGGTAATGAAAAAGACTAAGGCAGATCAAAAATTCTTAAAATATGTTCCATCACTTGTTTCTTTCATCCTTCCGAAAACCTTCTTGCACTGCCCCCACATGAAATCAACCATCTCAAGATTTTGCTTTGGCAGCAAAGCATCTAGGGGATTTTAGTGGGTTATCCGAGCTGCAACACGAGGGTAAGCTGCATTTCTATGAAAAGAAAACAATTATCGTTCATAAAAATACTGAAATTAATAAGGCTAAGAGGAGTTTGGAAATTAAACAATTTTAATACACACAGAGTTTGAAAATTAAACAATTTTAATACACACACGCAGGCTC
Organism: Ottelia alismoides; assembly: GCA_037367405.1. NCBI lineage: Eukaryota > Viridiplantae > Streptophyta > Magnoliopsida > Alismatales > Hydrocharitaceae > Ottelia > Ottelia alismoides. The sequence continues at coordinate 303,770 of JAZKJV010005543.1, read as the reverse complement.
CCGAAGGTGTACCACAACGAGATGGACTTTAGGGGACAGTCTCGAAGGCAACACATGCTCGGAAAAAAAGCAGCCTCTTGTGCAGTTTCATCGCTCCCTTCAAATCAACCACTAAACTGATGACTTCTTGGATTTCATCTGCCAATACGAGATTGAATTTGAAACATCATTGAGAATACGAAAGAATTTTTAGAGAAATTATCACATGATTTTAAAGATATTTGGTTCAGATTTTAATAGAATTTATCAAAGGCTAGGGAGGTATAGATTTGTTTGTTAAGATATTTTATCCCAACTCTACCGTGAGGATGATGTAGCCAATTGAATCACCAGGGGATATATTGTGGATGTTGCTCGTTAAGTTTTTGATTTCGTTATGCTCACGAAGTAGTACTTGGTGAGAAAGGGCTTTTGGTCAATTTTGATGGGCATTTGCAATCCTTGAGCAAATGATGAGTGTTTTTTTAGGAGCTCCACAAGGTAGTTGGGTAACGAGTTTTCCCCATTTAACCTATGGCGAATCGTAAATCCGGCCCTCTAAGGGTGTAGAATTAGCACTTCAAAAAGTTGCAGCCGGGCTGGATCAGGTCCGTCAAAGACATTCTAATTGCTAAGTCAAATAGAATCGGATGGTCGTTAATTTTATTTTACTTGGTAAGAAACCAAGGTCGAACTCAGGGAGACGAGCCTCTCTCGTGATTATTCAGACTTTTATTAATTAAATAAGTGTTGATTTAGAAAATCGTAGGTCAATAAATGCAAGAAGACACAACAATGCATCAAGCAAATATAAAACATGCATATTTTTTTTATTTTAATCATGCAGATAGATGCTATGCAAAAATAATATGCCCTAAATCAGAATAAGATGATGAGAAAACGTAACAATGAGTCAATTTCGAGTTCAATTTAGATGAAAAACTTGATGGACAAATTGAACAAGGCATAAGTTCAAGCATTAAGATACACATGGCTACTAAAATAATACATCAAAATTTACTGTGTCCAAAATAAGAAATGATCATGCCATTAGAAAGATCATCAAACAAGCTTCGAAATGAAACTGAAATCAACTAAAACAGAGGTACGATGCTCGAGATATGCAAGAAAGAAGACAAGGGCATAACTGTAAGAAAAAATATGAAAGATAACTACAAACATGTCCCTGGAGGGACTAAAATGTAAATACAAGAAAGTTTGGGACCTTCCCTGTAAATGATCCACATGCACAAAGGGTATTTTTGTAATTATGCAAACCCGCTAGGGCATAACTACAAAATACCTACAGCGCACGTGGTCCGTACGTGATCCAGGACCTGTCTGCAATATTGAAGAACTTGGTGGGCCTCGGTGAAATTTGCCCAGAGGGCACGTGCATGGCACGAGCTACCCCAGGCTCGTTGGAGGCTTGGGCCAGCTTCGGAACGGACGAGCCTCCAGGCTTTGGCTCGGGGTAGGTTCGTAGCACCCAAGCCTGCTAGCTCGAAGGCTGAGGCTCAATGGTTGACGCGTGGTCGAATGTAGACCGTTGGATCTTGAAGATCTAACGGTCGCTGGAGTGTGCGCTATGTGTCGACGTGGCTGCTCCTTCACCGTTGGATGAGCTCCGGGGAGGAGCATCCAACGGTGACTGCTCCTCCTTCCTCAGCTGCACCTGGCGGCGGGGTTCGAGCTCCGGCGGAGGAGCCCAAACTCCGCCGCTACTGCTCTATCACGGTTGACCTCCCCGGAGCTCCTTGGACGTTCGTCGAGGTAGCTGGGAGCTCGGGGATGGTGTCGAAGCTTCTGGATCAGGCCATCGGGGGTTGGCTGTTGGCGGTTAAGTCTAGGAAATCAACTCCGATGGAGCTCCGGCAATTGAAGGGTCTTCTCCTGCAAGTTAGTTAAAGGTATTCTGTGCGTGCAGGTGAATTAGTGTGCATGCGTGTGGACATAATGAGGTTCCAGTCGAGCGAAGGGAAGGGAGAATCGGGGCTCCTCCGCCGGAGAGGGCGGATGAGATGGGTCGGAGGTGACCAGTGGCGGAGAAGGGAGAGGGTGTGATCGGAGGTGATGGCGAAGGTGGCGGATGATAGGTGGATCTCGTGGGGGGTTCAATGGAGGGTGAAGAGGTGGCTTGCAACCTAATTAATGTCGAGAAGAAGGACAAAAAATACAAGAGAAGTCGGAGAAGCTTACCTGAGATAAGGGCGAAATGGAGCCTGTGCTTGAGCTTCATGGAGAAGCTCGGGTCATCGCTGGACCCCATCAGCTACTTGGGGCAGCTTGGCGGTGGTTGAGCACTGCATGCCTAGCCGTTTTCAGCCAGAGGTTAACACCGGAGGCTAAACGCCATTTTTGCGCCTCGATCGTCCCTCCCCCTATCACTGGGAGGAGGAGAGGGGCTAGGCGGTGCCCCACGTACAGGTGGACGTCGAGAAATGGGGTGGAGATGAAGTATTTGAAGGTGGAGATGGCGGTTCTGATGAGTGGAGGACGTGGATTGACTGCGGAATATGGATCTAATGGAGAGACATCGTGTAGTGCGCGTCAAGCCGCGAGGATGATGGATGAATGGGGAAGATCATGGGGTCTTTGGGTAGTGGAGATGATGGATGTAGACGCGGCGAAAAGTGGATGGGGGAAGAAAGTTTGCGCGTTGGTGAACGTGGGAGAGAGGGCCATCCGGAGGTAGGGGATGACATTGTGGCCGTTGGATCTCATGATCCAACGGCTACGAAGCGGGCGATGACGATCGGTTTAGATGAGGTCGCGAGTGGCTGAATCGAAGAGTGATGGGCGCGCCACGTGTCATGCTCAGAACTCAGCGTTAACAGACGACCCAGATCTCACATGGAGAACGATCGGAGGGTCGTTATCTGACGAGGAGAAGCGGCTGGGATGGAGCATCCTGGAGGTGATCGTGAGGTGCAGAAGACGCCACGTGGGGCAAGGAGAGAAAGGCGGTAGCGTGCGGCTGTGATGAGAACATGAGTTTGATCTGACGACTGACATTGAGTGCGGGATGGATAGTTGCGATTAAAGCTCCCAAGCCTTCATCCGACGGTTGCTAGGCGGGGGCGGCGTGGCGCGAGGATATGCGGCCACGTGGCTCAACCAGAATGAGCCACGTGGCCCAATTAGGTTATTCAGAGCAAGATGGTGAGATATGAAGTAGCAAATGACCGAATTTGAGAAAACTCAAAACATGACAGTTGTAGATCTCGATGAGATCTACAAGTTTTATGTTGACCAAAAACGGAGACGAGGTTATTTGAGGATAGAAAATATTTTTGAGAGTGTTTTAAATCTAAAAACACCACGGATTTTAATTTTGACATTTTTTGTGGTTTTTAAGTTATTCAAGACTCTGATAAACACATGACTTTATCAGGTTTTTATTGACACAATTTTAAGCAAGGAGGTTAAAAATGAAGAATTAAGATGATGAAATCGAGTTTTATCAACCTATCATCCCATATGGTGCTTTCATGATTGTCCCGATATAAATGCTGATCTTATATTAGAAAATAGCTACATGTTTCTTTTTAAAATCAGTTGCAATGTATATGTACTTACTTTTGAAGTCATGGGGTATGCCACGAATATGTAATTATATTTAGACAAAGTCTTGCAGCGGTTTATTTCAAAGAGTTGGATGTAGCTCTTCGTGCTTATGGATAGTGAGTGGTCACACCATGCAGTCTGAAGGTATCCATTTGATGGAAAACAGAATCTCCACATTTGACCATATGGAATTTATGTATTGGCATATCTTTATTTATATGGATGATAGACAGAATATTTGATTACTTTATTTCTTAATGCTTGATTCTTTCATGCCAAAGTCAAAGTTGTCTTTCAAGGCGGATTGAGAGGACGTATATTTTTGTAGTAATGTAAAGTGATTTCATGCAAAATCCTTTTTCCCATGAAATGATATTTGGCACGGGATATAATATATCATTTGATATCATATTCTGATAATAGTTTTTTTTCTGTTAGAATATGTTGAACAATCGTTCATTAGAAAATACAATGCTAATCACTAGATGTTGATACTTTTAATTCCATATATTATTCTATATCTGGCATTCACCTTTTATTTTATCCTTATCCCCGGAAAAATACCATTCTCATAATTGTGATTAAATCTTCACCTTAGTTTAGAAGTATGATTGTTAATGACTCCATCCTTTAACGTATTATTCTTTATGCTCCTCGTTTTTGTTACTAATTCCAAGACCATGCATAAGGGAGGTGAATTCACACCAAAAGTACATCCATAGTGTTTTTTTATCTCAAAAAGAGATGCAACCACCTAAGTTGTCATTCTCGCCATAAATTTCAGGCAAGGCTGACCCGAACACGAGTATGCTGGCAACAGTGCCGTCCCTGACATTTCATGGGCCCTAGGCAAAAGAGAAGAAAAGGGCCCTTATAGAAATAATTTATTTTTTAAATTTGTAGATTTCTTATAAATAAAGTTCTTTAAATTTTAAAAAGAACTATATATGTTTATGATCAACGAGCATCAAAAAATAAGTAATGAATTAAAATTATAAAAAAATAATTTCTACAATCGAAATAGATATCTACGGATATAATGCAACGCAAGGAACGTAAGTACAAACAAAAGCTAATGGGAAATAGCTAGCAAAAAATGTACGGCATTGTTTTTTAAAGTTAGGATATTTGAGAATGTTCAAGCACATAAGCGCATATATATATTGACTACAATAACAAAAATATTTAAAAATTAAGAGTTTCATCTCTTAATGTCTATTTTCCATATCATATGAGCCGAAAAAATATGGTTATAGAATAATAATATTCAAGCAATAAGCACTAAACAATTAATACAATAAAAAATAAACTTGATTTAAACAGACAATAAAATAATAGTTATAAAAAAAAATAATCAAGTTATCAGTTTTTTATTTGACAGTGCAAATCCAAAAAATAATCGTGATTTGTGGATCTAAGGAAAAATTTACAATGCACAAATATAAAAAATATCATTAACTGAGACCGTGATTTGCGGGTGCTCAACAACAAGTCATAAATTGAAAGCAAGACAAATTGCAACAGTGGCATAATTTGCAAATCACAAGAAAAAGAAGTCATATTTGTCTCCAAAGGACACATTTAAGTTCAATATGAGGTCTTAACTTTTAAGATATTAATGTGGTATTGGGGAACCCAAAGGATTTTTTGACATTTAGGAATATGAAGAGTCAAATGACACATGCAATTGTATATAATTAATGGACCTGTGTAGCCATTTAGACATTGGATTGGTATTTGATAGGGATGAAAACGGATACACATATATCCGAATATCTACGTACAGTATTCGAAAAAATATCAGACACGGATATCCGTATCCAAATATTAATCAAATACGAATCGGATAGGAATTGCAAATTTTCCGGATATGGATGCAGATAATGGCTTGAATATCCGGATCCGGATATCAGAATAAAACATTTAATATATTAGGTAATATATTACAAGACACAACCCCATGTTATTATATTAGTAGTAGATATTATATATTACAATATATCAATGATATTAATAAACTTCCATTTATTTGAAGATAGGCACGCACAAAAGTTACAAAATCATATCCTCCTTTAGCTTCTGGTTAGAACGCATGTCACCTCGACGATCCCTTTTGTCAGGATGCAGCTTACTTATATTTCATTATCAATTTTTAAAATCATTGTAAACTTTGATTAAATATCAATTCATATTCGTATGTGATCATTAATAGACTCGTATTTGGAATCCATATTTATTGGATCCATATTTGGATTCACTCTTTCACTGGTTCATATTTGGATTAGTTCTTTATTTAATATGTATTCAGGTTCGCTTTTTATTCGATCCATATTCGTATTCGATAAATATCTGATTCGTATCTGTATTTTTAAGGATACGATTTCCTTAATGCATGTCTGAATCATATCTGTATATGTATTCGTATTCGATAAAGATAGAGCGAATATGGATATAGAAATAGGCATATCATTTTCATCCCTAGTATTTGAAATAAAAATAACAAAAACTAACTATATGTAGACGATTTAAAAATGGGCCCCCAAAATTGCGGGGCCCTGGGCCATTGCACCCCGAGACGAGGCTCAGGGACGGCCCTGGCTGGCAACGATTACACGAACATTTACATATTATTTGAACCCATTTTTCTGCAAAGTGTATATGGAAAGGGAAAAATATGCGCATATATAAGTAAAGCACATCAAGCAACTAATAGTAAGAAGAATGATAAACAAATGAAAATTATGATGATTTATCCTTTCGACAGAGCGATTTTGAGCGTTGTACGAGGCCTACCTCGAAAGCTCTTCTGCCAAATCAACTACCAAGCCGATACCGTGTTGAATATCATCCGCCAACATGAGATGGATTTCACAATCCCTTCCGGAATATGAAAGAATTTTCTATTTGTTTATCTAACAAGCTAATACTGCCGTGATTTATATGCTTTTTATAAACAACAATTCGGAGAAAAAATAAGAACCCTAGGTGGAAGTATTTCAACTAGAAGACATTGTTTAGTTTTGTAGCCAACCCACCATGTCTAAAAATTACGTAAATATGTTTTGTTTAGTAATTTTTTATCTCCATGTCAACCGGCAAAAACCATTTAATCAACAAGTCACATGGGAAAAGGGTATCTAAAAAATATTTTAGGCATACGAGCTCCCCATGTTGTTGTAAAGAAGCTCTACAACCTAGAGCTTTAATCCAGTTGTATCAAGCATTTAGTGTGCTATTATGACCTTCTGCCAGGAGGCATGATTTATTCATAGATATTTTTCAAAGTGTTGGGAATTTATATTTTAAGGCAATCTCTCCATTGAGATCATCTTACCACAAGATGGAGTCTTCCCCCAACCCAATGTTTTTAAGCTAGTAGCCTCGTTTTTTTTTGAACCGGATTTTACAACATTATAGACATTCAAGCCACATATTTTGTAAAATTATCGAAATGATGCACTGATAATGTCCAAATGATGCATTGAGGACCCTTCTTGAATTTTAACCTATGATATTGACAACATTGAGTTGTTGAAAGCTTTTAAGTTTACAAGACGCCATCCATTGGTGCCCTTTAGTAGCAAGCTTTTTAATATATTGAAATATTCAACTTGAAAACATAGTGGTCCCTGGGCTAGGTCTTATTGGGAAAGTATAGAATAAGCATCACTGGATGGCAAATACCGTCCTAATGCGCCACGTGTCTTTTTTTATCCTTAATATTTCCCTGCCAAGGGAAGTCCCTTCCAATCTTTTTTATGCACTCGATTACCTTTCATGGAAGTTTCAAAGAGGCTAAGAAGTGGCCACTAAAGTATAGGGATGGGTTTAACCGAGCCGCTCGGGAGTGAAGGATTATTAGCCTTTTGCCTAGAAGCTTTTTTTTTGAAAGCTTCTCGTTGAGAGAATGCCATTTGTCAATTTTAAGGGGAGTTGGAAATAGGGGAATACCTAAATAACAATCGGTAATTATCATGTGTTCCGACATAGATTAGAGCGCACATAGGATTTCTCTCTATCTTAGAGATTTAGACTATGATTTTTTTATTTATTCTTCTATTTCTAGTCGAGTATGTGGATCTGTTCGTATCAGGCATCCGTCTGTACACAAACATGTACTCCATGACTTTTAACAAACGCATTTCAAAGATCAAGCTTTGCAAAATTTGGACTATTTCAGGATCATACAAAGTATTTTTTTAATTTTTTTAACGTTTTTGATTTAATTGTTGAAGGAAAAGGCATATGTACATCTTCCAAATTGCTTTCATTGTCATTCAAATTTCTTATCATATCCTTCTATACAGCTAGATGGCAAAAAGAATCGAAATCATCTACATGTTGTGGACCAAACAGGGTGATCCTCGCAGCAGTCACCACCACTTGGCTGTTGTTTTCTCACCTGCAAGTCTTCGAGCTCCTCGACGACGAGAAGCGAAGATCGCATGTAAATTGACCAGATGAATGAAGTTACAAATTTCATAACATGATGTTGGTAAACAACAGATAAATCACTTGCTAAAAATTGATTTTCTAATATCTTCCTGCAGCTCGATGCTCTTTCTTGCGGCAATTCACTTCATGAAATCGTGCACATTGCTAACGGTCGCATCAGAAGAACTATGCCTCTTTTCTCTGCATTGACGTGAGTGCATAACACTTTCTACTTATAATAAGATTTGTATATCAATGATATATGTTAATCGATAATAGTTAACATCATGAATCTCATACACAAATTTGAAAGACGACATGTTAATCTATTTCAAACTCTAAATTTTTTAGGAAATTTTCAACCTGCTAATTATAGGATATATATATAATAGCAAATTATGTGCCTTTTTTATGCTACTAAACTAAAAACATACGAATGAGGATGTTAATCGTATATATTTTAATTCTTATCCAAATTCGATTCGTAACAAACAAGTATGAAGAAATAAGTTACATGGGCAAACTCAAAATAAATTATCAATTTTCAAATTCCTTTATACAAATAAATCACAATAATGTAACATGTATCATATGGATTTCCCTTCATCCCTCCTTCTTGGTCCCCATGTAAAAATCTCTCTTTATCTCTCTCTCTCTCTCTCATCAATAGCAACAACTACACTCTCCTATCCCCTGTAAATTCACTCCTTCCCTTTCCCTCACTCTCACAATAAGCCTCATGTCCATGGTCTTACAAATTCGAAGGGACGATTCAAGTTTGTTGCTCGATCGCAACATTACAAACATGGATGATGGGCGGAGCTCCTACAAGTGGCGATGGAGCAGAGCAAATGAGTGAAAGGACATTAAGAGGAAGAACTTGAAGAAATACAATCCCCCAATCTTCGAAAATGCAAAGTGAAGAAAATACTACCTTAGTGTTGATGACTTATAACTACCAATAGAATGATGAAGTCACCACCACAAGAAACCTACCACACCTGTGGGTAGGTTTCAATGATTTATAACTACCCTTGACTTATAACTACCAATAGAATGACTTATAACTACCCAGAAACTATTGAATGAGGTGTACGTTAACAAGCCTTCAATGATTCCTCTTCCATCGCCATTCAGCCATCGGAGCTCGACCATCATCGAGCTGGACAACTGGATCGCTTTCTCAACATCGTTTGAGCACAAATGAAGTTGGTTGGATGTATGTCGTCTGAATGAAGCTCCTTCGTGGCTTTCATCAACATCAGTACACCATCTCCAATGTTGAGGAGCTCATAGAATAGTAGCGATCTCGTAGTTGTCGAGGCCCCATCTACCTGAGCCCTCTCTACCTCCTTCATTCAAGAAGTTTTAACCCTATTCTGGGCTCAAAGCCTCCCCATAATGTCACTTCAAATCTATATTAAACCATCACCATAGCAACTCCACCACATCGTGGGCTGTGAAACCATGCACACACCATCGAACTTCGTCGAGTTGAATCATACAGAAAGAGGTGAGGACCTTTACCACTCATCATAGGCAATAGAGACCCCTGAGCTCAACACCTGTTCTCTGGAAGCTTCGTAACCAAATCTTCTATCACATTTGTATTTTTTTATGCTCTGTAAAAAAATTATTAACAGATTGAATATTAAGAAGATTTACATATGATTGTTTTTAATAATCATTTATTAGTATTATAATCATTTATTAGTATTATAAACTAACATTTCATTTAATTTTTTTATAATTTTTAAAATATTTTAAAATTTAAATTCAACCTGACGCAGAGTACGGGCAACTACACTAGTATATATAATAAGAGGGGGATTCTTCCCTGGATGTCATCTTTAAGTTTTGCTAGATGTCAATTTCCTTTAAGTTACTCTGATATTATTATCAATAGACACGAGGGAAAAAGAGTAAGCTTAAGCAAGACGATCATAAGAGAATTAACTGTGTTCGTAGGGGTACTAATATACCTCATTATGGAATATATAATTGTAGAGCTGGTCAATTACAAGTAGGACTATCAGGAAATTCTCAAGTTCGATATTCGCTCATATTCAACTCGATAAAAGTTCGATTCATACTCAAATCAAAAATAAACAAAGCATAACTGAATATAGGTTTAGGCTTGTTTAAATAAATCAACTGAACTTAAAAATTGTAGGTTCACTCAAGTTTGATTCGTCAAAAGTTCGACATGAACCTATTTACAAATCCTTATCTGGGTAAATGAACCTTATTTCGGGATAAATGGATTTTGTTCTAGGACAAGTGAACTTTGTATAGAGATAAGTAAGTATTTGCGGGATAAATAGATTTTATCTTGATATAAACTATCCCAAGGTAAATGATCACATCGTGGTTACAATATACATTTTCTGTATGTCCAGTACTTTTTATTCCTTATTCCTCAAATCAATAGAAAAAATATAGCTCTTATTTATCAGTTATCCACACCTTATTCCTTATCCCTCATCAGAACAAATATAAAAATGTATTACAATTGCATTTTTTCAAAGAGATGAATCTTTAATGATGTATTTTTTCAAAAGATGAAGAAGAGTTAGATAAAGGGAAAAATTGAATGAATAGTTATTCTAATTATATATATTTACATTTCTTTTCTTTACACTCCCTTTCATCGCAAAATTCTCAAGTTTGATATTTATTTAAATTCGATTAAACCAAATTTTAACACAAGTTTAAACTCGATTAAATAAACGAATCGAATATAAAAATTATAAGTTCACTCAGGATTCGTTCCCAGTTACAATTGGACAAATATATGTCAGCTTTTTGACATAATTAATAAAGGCAACGATGCATTTGGACTTCGATTAAATGATGGGATTCCGCAGCCACGATTGCATGGATTGTTGAAGCACTCTGTGTACGAGGCGCCATTGTATATTTCCCCAGATCATTCGTGTGTTAAAACGAACCTAACACTACTGAGACCTGGCCAAATTGCGGGCCGGGCCGAACGGGCCGAGGTTAAAAAACCTCTGTCCAAAGACCGTCCATGGGCCCCCATGACCCATTTTGGTCATTTTCTATTGATTTTTTAATGGCATTTCATACGTATAAATGATTTTGTTAATACCATCTATACTTTATATAACTAATATACGTAGTTTACATGTTACTTGACATGTAATTCATTGAATTTTTATTTAAAACTAGCGTCATAAATGGAAAACTTAAAGCATATCATATTAATATATGTATAATTTGACATATATTTATATATTTTTTATTTTTTGCGGGCCGGACCGGGCCGGCCCATGCTTAAATTTCGAAGTCCAAGCCCGACCCATGAGCGGGCTGGACGGGCTGGGAGGGCGGGCCCCCAGCCCGTTGGCCAGGTCTACTACTGAGATATTAATAAGATGGAAAGTGACGTCCATATCTATACTCTACACTAAAGCTGAGTCCCCAACCCCAGCTTTAGCCACGTGGTCCCATAATCCCATTCCTATGCATTTCTGCTCCCCGCCCTTTGCCTCCGCTCATTTCTTTCTTCAGTCGGTCTTCTTTCATGCCATCCGACACGTTTATTTCCGTTGGCCTAAACCTTGATGGATCAACCCATTATAGAAATCCGAGTAAGGTCAAGCTGTATTGGTTGCTTTTCTAAAACCATTACGGCATAAAGCTACTCTTACTAAGAATTGTAAATTTTATGATTCTGGCACTCGAAATGTGTACCTGTAGATATCTAGAATATTCCCGGAGAATAACATGAAATCCAGGATTAAAATCCACACCGTTAAGAAGTAACAACCGGCCTTAAGTTCTTAATGGAAATTTAATTTTTTTATACGTGTTAATCTTATATTTGGTAACTGTATAATTTCCAAGGTATACCACGTAGGTAAAATGTCTGAGTTGTTTTTTGTTACAAAGGTTTATTAGAGTTGTATTATTTGTTTGCTTCGTATACATATTTTTTTCCTGCATCAAGTATTTATGTATCTTCGGAGTTGTTTCAAGTAGTATGGTGTTTAATTCTTGATTAATTGTATGAATTTAGTCTTTTTAAATGAATTGTACTATTTAAACTTACAACACAAAATTTCCATTGTCATGCTACTAATGGAGTTTCGGATTTTTATTATACATGTATTTGCTATATGGCTAACTCGCAAGTTATGCCACATATGTAAAATAGCTAGGATGTTTTCTATAAGAAAAGATTCAATAAAGTTACACTAGGGTTGTCCCTGAGGGTAGTTTGTGAGTGCAATAGTCCATGACCAATCAATTTCAGGGGCCCATGTTTACATGTTTTTCAATCTTTAGTTTAGGAAAAAGATAGTATATATCCTATTGCACTCTTATAGAATCATATTTTTTGTGAAAGAATTCACCAAAAAATGGGTTCTTATAAAATCAAGTTTTCGATGAAACAACTCACCGAAAAATGGGCCCTGATGGAATCGAAGGTGAAAAATTCAACGTGAAAGCTCAAAATTCCATAAAGACACATTGTTCCTCTAAAAATTATTAAGGGCCCATTGTTTCCTTTTGCCTAGGGCCCACGAAATATCAGGGACGACACTGAGTTGCACTATATACTGATTATGTATACATGTGTTCCTCTTGATCAAACATTTGTGTAGAATTGGAGATGGTTCAGGTAGCATGTTTTTTTTTTGTGCTTTATTCATTAAAATAAATATTTTCAATTGAAGTAATTTATCTTAAAGTTACTCTTTGTGGGTTGTTGACGAAAGTTTACATGTTTATACGGGTTGTTGTTAATTCCATATTTGACACCGCTATACTCTTGAAGGTATAGCAAGTAGGTAAAAATATCAAGTTGCCTTATATTACATACGCTTAATAGAATTATACTATTTTGTTATTATGTATACATGTTTCTTATTTTGTATAAAGTATTGATGTATCTTCAAAGTTGTGTCAGGTAACATGTTTCATTCTTGATTAATTGCATAAAGAACTTTTAGGAGTACTTTTGGTCTACTTTCCTTGAATATTTTAGTATGTTTTTTTACATTTAAAAAAAATCTATCCAAATTCTCTCTTTGTTAGCTTTTTTCTCAGATCTCATTGTCTATCCGTGTAGCCTCTCTGTCATTTTGGAAGTTCTTCTCCGTGTTCATGTATTGGATTTCTGATGCGATATTTTCCTTGGAATGGATTAAAGGTTAAGGTAGCAAAGATATTGTCTCAGAATTTTTTACCATGTTAGTTATCAGACTATATAGTGTATTCTCACAAACTCTCATGTAACAAGCTAATTTACATATTTACTTAATTTTACTCTAAGAAAAAAATACCTGTCATATTCCAAGTTTTTAATATAAACATAAAAACGTCAATGTTTTATTTGGAGATTTTCCCCTAATACTTTCTATATTTAGATTTTATATTTCATATTCACATATTTTTTCAAATAACAACACATAGGAGACAATATGGTATACATTACAGAGCGTGATACTCTATTGCCCCTTCATGTTTTCCGTCACAAACAACTCAACTACATAAACAATCTCCAGGTTGTGCTTATTTGATATAGATTTTGTGTTTGGTCATGTTAATACAATTGAAAATGAATCTGTTGTCATTATCAAGTAGAGAACATGTGTCTGAATTCCTGATCATGTTAAACGAAAAAAATATGTTACCTTTTCACAAGCTCACATTAAACCAGCTAATTTACATATTTACTTGCATTTATTCTCATGAAAAAAAACTACCACATTCTCGATTTTTATATAAACATGAAAACCCCAGTGTTGTATTTTCATATAGTTCTCCTGATACTTTCTCTATGCAAGTTATCTTTATAATATTCAAATCTATTTTCTGAAGTTCGCTTAAACGTAAAAAAGAGGATGCATCACGTCCTTCCTGATTTTACCTTTGTGCCTTTATTTGCCCGCCGCAAAGCACGGGTATAACACTAGTTAACTTTATTTCGCACCTTCATGGAATACACAGCCGGCAGACTGGAGGAGCGTTTGATGTAAGCAGAGGATAAAAAAAAACTAAATCAGATCATTGGAGAAAAAATTTAACACGAAAGCCTTCGACCGTGTATCCAAGCCAGGTTTCATTCCTGGACCCATAGGTTATGGGTCCACCACACTTCCGCTGCACCATTCAGATTTGTTGCCATCTTCTTCCAAGAAGAATTCAGGAAGCATATTACAAGATTTCGTCTACATTTTCATAATTATTGACGTCATCCCTTGTCACAACTCTTTTTTTTTGTAATTTTGATTTTGTTGACCTTATGGCGGATTGTTTGGTTGGAGGGTTGGACAGGGTTGGCTTGGCCCAACCCGGGTTACCCCTCCAACCAAACAGGGTTCTCCTCCTCACAGTTTACTATTCACAGGGGTACCCCTGCCCAACCCAACCTTGTCCAACCCTGCAACCAAACAGGCCCCAAGTGTAACTGACAAGTCTTCTGCAGCATGTAAAGATGGCAACCTGTTTCTTTAATTTAATCGTCTTAAACGACTGCAACAAATCAGAGTGGCGCAGCGGAAGTGTGGTGGGCCCATAACCCACAGGTCCCAGGATCGAAACCTGGCTCTGATAGTTATCAGTAGAAAGCTTCTGCATTAACTTTTTCCTCCAACGGTCTGATTTAATTTTTTTTATTCTCTACTCCTCTGCTTCCATCAAACGCTCCGGCTGTGTGTTCCGTGAAGGCGTGAAATAAATTAAAAATAGATATAATTCTCATGTTCTAATCTGCACTGAAGAATTAAATAGGTCTTGAAAAGAAAAGTCCATGATCGTCCCTACAATGTGAACGGACATCAAGTTTCTTCACAGCGTGTGAATGGTGAAGAGAGAATGGAGAACCCGCGGTGTGTGAAAACTTCTCAGCATCTTCCACCGTCAGCCAACAACTGTTGTTCTCCCGCGTCAAGGCGTCCCTCCCCTCTTTGGTCACTACTCCATCTCCTCTCCTCTTTGGTCCTCCTCGATCCCCCAGATGGGCTCTCGCAAGAAGCGGACCTTCAAAATCGAAGCTTTCATGGAGCCTGAGGCTCTGGATGCCTAATCTGTCGAACAGCTGTGGAAGACCGTCGAGAACAGTATAGAAGATATCTATAAGTACCAAGCCAGCGGATGCAACTTCGAGGAATCCTACAGGTCCGTGATTGATGTCGATTAATCTTTTATCTGAATCGTGCTCGGCTTTTTAATTACGTTAAATTCATCTAATTATCGTGACCGGATCGATCTTTGCGGATCTGCCGCATCTGCGACTTCCGAAATCGCTTCTCGATCGGTAGCCTTTTTCCCCCAAGTATTTAAGATAGGTATTGTCTGTTCATTTCGCCGTGAATCCTCTTGGGGTTCTATCCATTGTGCTGAGGTTTATTGGTACCGGGTTTGCGGCTCTGTATGATTCTGGGCTCATCCTTAGTGTAAGGCCGTCTGAATTGTCCCCGACTTGGAAGAGCTATGATTGTCCCAAATCATATGTAAATCTCAATCTTATCTGAGCCCAAATCATGTATAAACCCCAGATATCAAAATGGTGGGGTGTGTTCTTTTTTTTTTGCAGTTGACAAAGCAAGACGTATGTGTAAATTTAAAGAATTATAACAACAAATTGACTTTACGGATCTCAGCAATTTGAGTTATTTATGCTCGTCCTTAGTATTATTATATAATATATATATATATATAGCATAGTGGAGATAATGGTAATAAATAAATGGGATTTTAAGCACATGTCTTTGTATTCCCACCACCAGAACATGAGCTTTGGTCGAGTTAGATCTATTTAAACGGTGTCCTATGCTATATCGACATTTATTTAACGTCGCCTAAATATATCTCTCTAGACTGACTTGCCGTAAGCTAAGTCGACATTAAGGCATTTATACCAAGGACCTTAATAGTTTTTCTGTCATGCACTGTAATCATTGATATTATTTTACTCCAAAAATTAACTCATTGAGTTAATGTTTGGTCCTTCTTTCTCAATTTTATGTTTTTTTTTTTCAAATTTTCAAATATTTGTTTATATGATAAACTTTATAAAATTATGAAAATGTGCAGTTTCTTTAGAATTTTTGAAATTAAATGAATTTTTTTAATGGTTTAATGGATATATCCTTATGGGGGAGCCAACTTGGCCACACCCGTCCATATTTTTCTTATTTCTTAAGGTATTTTCTGAAAACATCTAGGAGAATTTAGATCACTATATAGCTCTATGTTGTCATTCAAATTTCGACAAAATTCAAGGCTCCTATCCCATCCATCAAGTCTGCCAAATTTTACCGGTCTTAGATTTGCTGAAATCGACTCGTTATAGATGGACATGTTAGAAATGCTTGTTTTACATAAATTTTGAATATGAATGACATTATGTTGTCATCTAGTGAACTAAATCTTGCAGGTACTTTCAGAAAAAACCTTTGGAAATCAGGAAAATAAGGGTGATATAGCAAAGTTGGCTCCTCCACGGAGGTAGCCTCATTAAATCCAGTTTTGAAGGTTATAATGGCTCGCCAAGAAAGTAGGAACATGATTGTGAATTATATTGTGGATTTTTACTGTGGTTATTTGTAAATTTTGTTACCCATGATCCAATCATGATATTAAATAGTTGCAGAAAAGGTTAATCTGTGTTTCTGATTAGTAATTTTCAAATGTAGGAATGCATACCGTTTGGTGCTGCACAAACAAGGGGAAAAGCTTTACTCTGGACTTGTCCAGACAACGACATCCCATCTCAAGGATATTGCAAAGTCCATCGAGGCCTCGCAGGGTGCATTATTCCTGGAGGATCTCAGCAGAAAGTGGGATGAGCACAACAAGGCATTGCAAATGATCCGAGATATGTTGATGTACATGGACAGGACTTTCATTCCAATAAATCACAAGACACCTATTCATGAACTTGGTCTGAACTTGTGGAGGGATGTCATCATCCGTTCTAACCACATCCAGACGAGGCTGCTTGACACACTTCTCGAACTCGTTCTCAGGGATCGTAACGGCGGTGTCGTAGACGGAGAGCTCATGAGGCGTGTTACACAGATGCTCTCCGATCTGGGTGCACCGGTGTACGAGGAAGATTTCGAGAAGTTTTTCCTTAAAGCTTCTTCCAACTTCTTTAGTGAAGAGTCACAAAGGCTTATCGAATGCTGCAATTGTAGCGAGTACCTAACGAAAGTCCAGCTGCGGCTCGACGAAGAAGTCAAAAGGATCTCTCGCTATTTGGCTCCAGAAACCAGACCAAAGATTATACGAGTGGTGGAGAGGGAGATGATTGAAAATCACAGGCATAGATTAGTTCGCATGGAGGGATCTGGCCTCGTGCATATGCTGATTCGCAACGAAAGCGAAGACTTGAAGAGAATGTACGAGTTGTTCCGACATATCCCCGATGGTCTAACTACCATGAGAGATGTGATGGCATCTCACCTTCAGGAAACCGGTACGCAGCTGATCAGTGATCCAGATAATTTAACAAATCCCATCGCCTTCGTTCAGCGTCTTCTTGACGAGATGGACAAGCATCGTAAGATCGTCAAATGTTCTTTCAATGATGACGGGAACTTCCGAAGTGCTTTAGACTCATCATTCCAGTACCTGATCAACACAAACAGCAATTCACCTGAGTTCCTATCCTTGTACGTTGATCAGATGCTCCGCGAAGAATCTAGTACCGTCATTGACGAAGAAACTGAGGATGTTCTTGAGAAGGTGTTGATGATGTTCAGGAGAAGGAAACGTTTGTGAGGTTCTATAAGCAGCATTTGGAGAAAAGGTTGCTGAATGTGGGGACGATTGCCATGGATGCTGAGAAGAGTTTGATTACTAAACTTAAGACGGAATGTGAGCACCTGTTCTCGTCTGAACTTGAAGACATGCTCCCTCGCGCGCTGATATGATGCATCGATCCTTATAGATATATGACTAAATAAAAATCCGTGGCTTTGTCTTCGAGATCAGTACATTGTAATATACTATACTTGCGTAAGTTGCACTTCCAACTTTTTTTTCGTATTGTTGCTCTAATAACGCCTCAAGCACGGCGATATTGCTTGAACCTTTGTTGCCTTACAGAATTCCAATAATATGGTCCACGAGACATCTTTAGGACATTTTTGTTCCTTGTTATATTGTTTTGCAACATTAAATCACATCTCATATATCCTTCTCTTCTCCGGGAACCGATCGTATGCTACAAAGGGCATTTACAACAGGGGCTGTAATTCACAAGGTACGTCGAATGGGAATCCGACGATTCTCCTAGGGGGCCGGGATAGTGGGCCCGTATCTCGATGCGGGGGATAGGTGATCGGACAACTGTAGTCCCTACAACTGAGTCTGCTGCAGCAGGGGCTATAACAAATAATCATCCCTGCTCTTCTCCAAGAAATATATGTTTTTATTGGGAAAACTGTAGTAATAGAAAGTTTCCTTACCATATTTTGAAATCTCACACACACACACACATTATATATATAGAGAGAGAAGGGATCCTACTCCATGGAGTAGGTAACTTACCTACTCCATTTTCTTCTTTTTCAATTTTTTTATTTTTTTTAAAAATGCTTCCATGGATTTTCATAACTATATCCCTCTAATATGTCATTCAAATTTCGTCAGAAGCAGAGACTCGTACGGCCTCCATCCAGACAGTCATTTTTTAACGGTCACAGATTTGTTGTATTTTTCATGTTTTGGATGGAGGCCGTAGGAGTCTATGTTTCTGACGAAATTTGAATGACATATTAGAGGGATATAGTTATGAAAATCTATGAAAGTATTTTTCAAAAAAAATAAAAAAATTGAAAAAGAAGAAAGTGGAGTGGGTAAGTTACCTACTCCATGCAGTATGGTCCCTTTCCTCATATATATATATATATATATATATATATATATATATATATATATATATATATATATGGGGCTATCCTCTAGGGGGGTTAATTTAGATCCACCCGCCCCATTTTCTTTTTTCTTTTTATTTTTTCCGTAGGAGTTTCTGTTTCGCATGAAATTTGAATGATATAATATAGGAATATAATGATGAATATTCACGAAAGAAATTTCAAAAAAAATAAAAAATGGGAAAATGGATGGGGGGGGCTAAGTTAGCCCCTCCTTAGGGACAACCCCTTTTAACCTACACACACATAGAATACATCAAATCTCTGACTGTTAGAAAATGACTGTATATATGGAGGCCGCCGGAGTCTCTGTTTCTGACGAAATTTGAATGGTATATTAGAGGGATATAGTTATGAAAATCCATGGAAGCATCTACAAAAATAAAAAAATTTTGAAAAAATGAAAATGGAGTAGGTAAGTTACCTAATTCATGGAGTAGGATCCTTTTTCTCATATATATGGGGTAAAATGGGGTTGCCCTGATGGGGGGAGCTAACTTGGCTCCCCCGCCCCATTTCGTCCGATTTTTTTTTATTTTTTTGAAATTTTCTTCAGTGGATTTCCATCAATATATCTCTATATTATGTCATTAAAGATTCGTACGAAATAAAGACTCCTATATTATCCCTATATTTTGTTACAAAAAGACCCATGGATTGTATGTTGAATACTTTTGCATATGAACTCAGATTTAGTGAAATCAGGCTTTTTGGAATTGTAATCTAATTCTCAACCTATTGATGCATTATTTGTTATGATGTGATATTTGTATATTTATTAATTAATATCAAAGTCCATGCTTTTTTCGTCTTGTTTAATTTTCCATTAATTCATTCTGCTTTAATAATTAACATAAAAGTAGGCAAATTAATCCTTACATTTCATGTTTTAATGAGTTTTGAACTATTTTGAATCATATTCACTCTAATTTAAACATGAATAAGTGGCATCTGTTAGGGACCTAGATGCCTCAATTATAATTGGAATAATCATTTAAGCAATATATGACTTGTGCATTAATTATAGAATTAATCCTCGGACCATTTTAAGATACCACACAATTAATTCAGGAGCTTTTATGTGTGTATTATTATTTGTTCTATATTTCATATCATCCATTCTGTAGCATTTAATTTGTATATAAAAATATAAAAATCTTCATGCATTGCACCGCTTTGATCTAATCACACTAGAATTTGTAAAATAAATACTTTCAACCTAGATTAGATAACTTATTAGCTCGTGTCCCTGAGTTTTACCCCGGTTAAACAAATTAAATCACATTCTCTTCATCGAGATCATTTTCAAGCGTGGGTTCTGTGTAAATTGTTTTTCGTTTATATTATAATGTAACCATCTTAAGATTCTTAACATAACGAAAGAGTGATTTATCATCTGGTCTTGATCGGTTCACCTTTGACTTCTTCCCTCTCATATTTGGACATTGTTAGTCCTGATGTTGTGCAAGACACAGATTGCACAACTCCAACCTCTCCTTTGTTCACAATGATTTTTCATGGGATTCATCAACTAAAGCTCCTTCCTCTTTATCTCTTAATCCTTCACATGGAACCCTTGAGAAGAGGCATATATTCTATTTGTCAAGAAAGGGAAATTTCTCCTTTTCTTCTTAAAGGTAGGCATTTCAACTCCAACCTTGCTTCGTTACGATGATGATGCCCCTTGTTTCACGAATGGTAGGAGTTACTCCCTCTTCATTTTATTCTCATTTTCAATGGTTTCTCTAAAGCTCCAAGACAAGCTATAAAATTCACTAAATATATTTTTTATATTTGAAAACACTCCCCTCTCCTCTCTTATATTGTTTCCACAAAGAATTGCCATCAAGGTTTGTTGCCTTTATCAACCCATGTTGTCCCGATATTCATGGATAATTAAGCATTAACCACTCCTATACCAGTTGTTTGACTCTTTTTTGGCATGCTTTTACTTCTATCCCACTCCGAATCTTCTCTATTCTCGATCATCCCAAAATGATTATTGATAAGTTGGAACATGCTTTTATAGATTTTTTGAGGGTTCGTGGAAAAAACTTGCAATGGTCGGCTTGGTCAAAAATAACTAATGTCTGTATTTTTTTATCGTTTGGCATAAAAGGTCGATTTTTTTTAAACTTTCATCCTTTGGAGCAAAAAGAGCATGACATTTATAGAAACCTGGTTCTCTTTTTTTCATTGCTTTCTAATGCGAAAACACCGTTCTAAAAATTGGGGTTGGATATTAGACATATCTGATTTATCTAAAATTCCATTACACACGGGAAGAGCATTATGGTTAAAAACCATTTTATTTTTGACAAACTTTAGTACTACCTAGATCTTCGCGATATCATCTCGAAGTCACTATGTGTATTTATTAGAGATTGGTAGAAGTATATTAGAGGGCATAATATTAATATTCACGATCAACAAACCTCTACCCCAACCATTTCATGCTCAGTGCAATCTCTCGGGATGAAGATGGTAATTTTGTGTTTGGCATTATCTTCCTTTATCAAGTAATCGTTAATTCAATGCCTTCTCTCAATCCTTTATCTTGCAAATCCTCCCGATCATCGCTTCATATAAATTGACCATTATCCTTTCTTTAATTGGCTTTAGGACGCCCTTTTGTCTGTCCAACTTGGGTTCCAAAGGTATTAGGTTTCTTGATTGTCGATTTCACCTTTTCTATTTTTTTAATATTTTTTTGATGTAAACAGGATGGCAAAGAAAATATCACTTCTTAGCAAGGATTTGCTCTTTGCATGGATGGGTTTACTTAGACCTACTCCCTCCCTCAAGAGGAGGCGAATAGACATCCCTCAGGATCAAAAGTGATGACTTTGCTTAGTAGCTCGACACTCTAACAACTTTAACTAGACTAGAGCCGTTTGTGACTTTTTCTATGATATTCCTGACCTCTCACGTGGTCTTTGGAGTTCTTTGGTCTACCTTGACAAGAAACTATTAAAATAAAATGAGAGGAGGAAGAAGAGGACTTGTGTTAAGGTCGCCTTTCGATCCTAAAGCACGTTTCTGTTGATAAGGAATAGCGGTAGTAGACATAAGCTAACCAACTCCTGACATGAGTTTATAATTGCTTGATCCACGATATGATACTGGCCTTCTCAATAGCGCTACTAAAGATGGAGGAGTTCTAGCCGCTTCTCCCTTTGTCTATCTTCCTGCTATGCCAGTATACCTCCGTGCCATCCTTCCCATCCATACTAGGCCTTTAGTACTTTTGGACAAAATATTGTTCCCATACATGGTAAAGAATAAGTCCCAACTTCGTTTTATTTTGTTAGGCCTTTTTATACTAATTCACGAGTCATGACTTTACCACCTGATAGTTGAAGGTTGTTCATTAGACAGTTCGTTTAACATGCCGTGACATTTGTGATTAAGTATATGGTCAAAGACTCAAAGGCACCTAAAATTGCAAGACAATGACGAGGTAGATAGGCAATCACCAGCAAACGGTTAATCGCATACCAATCAACAACGCGCACACCCATCCATGCGATGCTCCTTCCTCCGCAGGTATTGATACCATTATAAGCACAGAGCACCATCGTCCCTCCATTCCCCACCAAAGGCCCAGTTTGTTTGATTGGAAAGGAATTACAACGGAATGGAATCAAGACAAGAATGGAATTAACAATGGAATGGAAATGAAAAAGTTTTTTCATTCCATTGTTTGGATCATATTAGGAATTGAAAAATTTATTAACAGACATGTTCCTTTCTTATATTTAGAAAAGGAAAAGAATAGAAAGAAAACAGCATTCCTTTGATATATTTTGTTAAGTAGAAAAAATAATCAGTATTCTAAGACTTATTTTTTCATATGATCGATATATTTCATATAAAGAATCAACAATCAAATTAAAATGGAAACTACTTTGATTTTTTCATACAATTGATATATTTGATATATCCATATCCCTATCTGCTGCAATGTTCTATTACCAGATCTATATCCATATTCTAAAGAAATTAAATATGGGTATTTGTATTTGAAAAAAAATAAAAACACATATCCATGCCTATATAGGTATTCACTAAAATATAACCCGTGTCCATATCCTAAAAAACTACATATGGTATCTGTATTAATATTTATAACTGTAAAAAAATAAAACCATTTCCATGTCCATATCCGCTTCCGTAAAAAAACACCATCTTTGTCCATATATGTATCCGTAGAAAAATTAAAATTCATATCCATATCCATATATATTTCTGCTAGAATATAATCAGTATCCATATTTTAGAAAAAATTGAACATTGCATCTGTTTCCATATTCATATTAGAGAAAAATTATATATCCATATCCATATCCATATCTGGAAAAAAATAAAAAAAAACACATATCCGTGTTTGTATCTGTATCCCGTAAACTAATCATATCGGATATATTTTATCCTTTTAATAGATATATTTAATATATGTGTATTCGTATCCGCTTGAATATCTTGTAACCATATTTGTATCCATATCCAAAAAATTAAATTGTATCTATACATGTATCCGTAAAAAATACCACATATCCATGTCAGTATCCATATATGCATATATTTGTAACTTATCCAACTTTCTGCATCCATATATTTGTATCCATGTCAGTATCCATATATCCATGTTCAAAAAAAACATATCCATGTCGGTGTTCAAAAAATATCCAAAAGAAGAAAAGAACATATCCATGTTGATAACCATATATTTGTAACAATGATATATCAATTTAAAATATTGAAGAAGAATACATTCATTAGCATTGGTAAGGAATGGAATCCCAATTCCTAGGGGGTACCTAGGAATGGCGATTCCCATGAATGAGGGAATCAGGTTTCCTTTCTAATCGTTATTCCTACATAAAGTTGATCTAACAAACAAAGGAATGGAATCGAGAAAGGAACGACGATTCCATTCCCTCATCTATTCATGCGTAACAAACGGGGCCAAAGGGTTTATATCACCACCTTCGATCCCTTTCTCCCCACCGCCGGCTCTCCTCCCCCATCCCCGCCAAAATCCCCAATTCGCGAAACCCTAGCTCTTCGCCCGCGTGCCCTAACCGGCGATCGATCGTCAAATCGGAGGGCGAGATGAGCGCCCCGAAGAAGAGGACCTTTAAGATCGAGGCGTTCAAGCATCCGGTTGATCGGGATCCCAACTACGCCGACAGGACGTGGAAGCTCCTCGAGAACGCCATCAGGGAGATCTACAACCACAACGCCAGCGGCCTCAGCTTCGAGGAGTTGTACAGGTGCCATGACTCGCTTTGTTTGGTTCTGTGTGCTCGTTCTCCTTTTGAATTCGGTGAATAATGGAAAATAAGCGATGGTGTTTTATTTTTCTGTTTTTTGCTTGCCAGATTCTGCGTGCTAACTTGATTCTGAATTTGTCCGGATTTTTATCATTTAATCTGGTGTTTTGCATCGCCCATGTCGGCCGGGAATATGCTTGTTTGAACTCTGGAATGCTGGTGCTCTTTTTGTCTCTTCTTTCTAGGAATTTGGGGTGTGGAAAATTTCAACACAAATGAAATCCGAGTCAGGACGGCCTATGGATTGAACTATTTCATCATTGTATTGCGAAGTGCTATGACAAAACTTGGCAGGGAAGGAAAACTGTGGTTTTGATTATCTTGTCAGTTTGTGGAGGGGGGAGCAGCCTCTACGATTTTGCTGTATTTGACAGTACCTGCTGATTAATGAAGTGGCCTGGTGACGACACGAATTAGGGCCTTTTACTTATATGCATTAAAAAGGGTTTTTAGTATGGGATTATCAATTGCTTACCCATGCATATGATATCGTGTATGAAGCTGGTGGTTGTATGTGGTTGCCTGCGTCGTTCATATCTGACTGAAGATTTGATGAGCTGTTGCAGATGATGGAGGCATCGAGGGGTCATTCTTTTATTTTTGGTGCAATGATTGATGGGTTCGGATGGATGACACTTCTGTTGAACAACTTCCAAGGTTTCATCCAGCTTACTTGGCCTTGTGTACTAAGCTGGAGTGAATTAAGCTGTATTGACTGTAGTTGCTGATTAATGAAGTGGCTTGGTGACGAATCGAATCGGAGCCTTTTACTTATATGTATGAAGAAAGGGTCTTTGTTTTGGGTTTACCAATTGCTAATCCATACATATAATATCATGTATGAGGCTGGTGGTTGTATGTGGCTGTTTGCTTTGTTCATATTTGACTGAAGATTTGATGAGTTGTTACAGATGATGGAGGCATTGATGACTCATTCATTGGTTTTTTTGGTGCGATGATTGATGGGTTCCGCAAGGTTTCACCCAGCTCATTTGGCCTTAGTGTACTAAGCCAGAATGGATTAACTGCACATGACTGCCAAATTTCTTGGAAGGCAGATTCATGTCATAAATGACGAAGGTGTAAAGAGATAAATGTGTCTTTCTAGATGACAACTCATGCTCCCAATGTGCATCCGTGCCAGAAGATGTTGGTCACCTCTTTCTCTGTTGTGCCTTCGCATAGAGTGTAAGACAAGAACTGCTCTTAGCTATTCCTTTTGTAGAAGTTCCAATTCTTTTTGTAGAAGTTCAAGTTCGAGAGGGTGCCTATGGACAAGGTTCTCTATAGGTGGAAAGTTTTGGCATTTCTTTGCTCTCCTTGCATGAGAGAAGTTCTGCTTGGTTCGTTGGTTCTCGGTGTTATTCCAAAAATGTATTCCATGGCTTTAATAAGATATGGGATTTTTGGAGTTGTTGGGGTGGTGAAAAACTGTTGTAGTTTGTAATATGTCCTTTGGTCCATTTTTGATAATTTTTCTAGATGATTACTTCCAACAGTTATCCTGTCTTCTAAAAAGTTTTTATCATGTACTTTCTGTGACCAAGGTCTATTATATTCGGTGAGTGTTTTCGTAGCTGCAGTCTATATGCACAAAGCAGGGATTTTGGAAGAAAATAAGCTGCTAATTGCACATATTGCTTAGTATTCTTTCATCTTGTCTATACATGATTTCTTGACATGAACAACACAGGAGTTGCGCAGAAAGAAATTATGTAGTTGCACAGAAAGAAATTATGTAATGGATCAATGGTAGGATTTAACTCCGACACATGTTATTTATGCTTTTCTTTGAGTTATAGGTAGTTCTAATTGGGCCATCGACAACCATATTTTTTTTTGCATGAGTAACAACCTCATTTCCTTATCATTGATTGCAACACTCTAACTCTTAAGATGCTATCATTCCCATGACTTACATAGTGCTTCTATATTCTATTTATGTATGAGTAATTGAAATAATGTATCATCGCTATTTGAAATATAAGGACATTCTTTGATTTCTTTGGAGCATGCATGTGGTTGTGATCAATAAAAGCCAACATCTTGAATTTATAGTACAATGGCATGTCTCGTAATCCCGTGGAATATAATTTTTGTTTGACGAGTTATTAAGTTTTCTCACTCCTTTGCATGCTAAGGGATCTCATGGTTGAATGAGTAATGTTCTAGTGGGTAATATAAACATCAATGTCAATCTTTGTTTGAGTGACTCATAGTGTTTCATCAATCAATACGTATTGTTTGAGGGTGCATCGGTGTATTTAGGATGAACTGTATCATTCTCTGTGACCATTGACAAGGTAGGAAATCTAATTATTATCTTATTAGTAGCTATGATAAATTTGGTGGAGAAGCTTGCGAGAAATTGGCTTGTTGGAAGACTATTCTCTTTCTCGGAGAGGTTGACTGGTGCTCCTTCAGGACATTTTGTATGCTATCCTTGTCATTTTCCTTTCTTCACCTTTACAACCACTAGGTTTTTGAAATCATCTTGAGTCTTTAACGAGTCATTGCTTTTAGTCCAGTAAGAGGAGGAAATCGGTATCCTTCCGGTCTACTGGAATGTGGTGACATACCTATAATGGTGGCTGACTCTCATCATTTTTTTGTGCAGATGTTTGGTGTCTTTCTTTGCACCTCTTTTTTGTTGACCAACCGGCTGAAACTCGCCTCCATCGTCTCATTTTCTTCCACTTTTGAGGATTGCCTTACCGATTGTTGGGACATGGCATGTGGGCATTGATTACTAGGTTATATGCATCTTCCTTTGTGTTGAGTGGCATACACTCCAAGTAGATTTCATAATCCCTCTCATTTTGAAAAAAAGGCTGAAGGCAAGACTAGAAGGTGGTGACAAGTCGGTTGGTGCATATTCAGTTCCCGTTTAACAGAGTAGCTTTGCTTCCTATACTTTTTAGATGTATCTTACTCTTCAGCGACTAAACTTGGCTCTGTTCGAACATTAGAGCAATTGTAGTGTCTAGTGTGCTTCATTTGAAGGACACAGACAGGGTTCTACTTGCTTAAGTAGGTCTTGCATTTTAGAGGGGAGGTGGTTTATATGTGCTTTGTATGTTGGTGCAAAAAAACCTACATCATTTTTTCTTGTTTTTTGTGGCCTATGTCGCCATTGGTTCGTTCTCTACTTTTTGGAATGGAATATGCGTCGTTCTGCTCAAGATATCATTGTACTCGTGGTTCATATTTAGAGATGGATTTGAATTCAAGTTTTTAAGGACACCCGGACTTGAGAGGTCGCTTTGTATGGTCGATTCTTACGATTGTTTACCTTGGCAGCTTGTCTTTATGAACATGGGGTTGATGAGTTCACGAGGATGTCCGAGCTTCTAATTGTTGTTGATGGACAATTTGATGGACTAGCATTTGGACTTGGCATGTTGGGAGGTTCTCGATGAAGAAGGCGTATAATTCTTTTTTCATAGGTAGTTTCGATCTAGGGATCTTTGTGGAAAATTGAAAGAGAATATGAAGTTGGAGGGGCCCACTACTAATCTAGATCTTTTTTTGGCATTTGAGATGAGGACGAGTATTGATTGTCGTGCGGAGGATTTTTCACGGGAGGTATGATTCATGCATGCAATGTTTTAGTAATCTAGAGGATGCATGCCATCTTTTTTTATTTGTACTTATATACAGAGATCCAGGAATTAGCTTTGGTTAGTGGGATGGTGTCTGAGCACAAGAGGTTTTTAGGACTCTGCCGGTGCGAGCGACACCAGTGGTGATAGGTAATTTCATAATGCTTAAACTTATGAATATATAATGTTTAGAAAGCACCTTATCCGTTGCTGTACTTTTTCCTTTTAAAAAGATAAGTAAATATGTGGTTTTAAGGGGAATTCATCTTACTCCTTTTATTTTGAGGATAAATGATTAGTGCGGTTCGTACCTACTTCAATAATCTAGTGGTAGTGCAGTGTGTCGACACCCAAAAGACTAAGATTCAAATCCTCCCTTGTGGGGGCTGCGTTAGATAGATGACTAAATATTCGGATCTTTCAACATGGATTTGTGCAAGAATCCATGTAGCTAACCCTACTTAAAATGGGAGAAGGTTTTGCCATTTTTTTTATAAATGATTATCAATTGGGTAAGTTGGCATTGAAGATTCTCTATCAATTTATGTACACTCTCACAAACTCATGCATGGTTGAGAAAATCCAATGTTTTTACGTTCCATGTCAGTTTGCAAAATATTATCTTGGACGTTACCAATCATAATAGGCTGTCAAGTGATTCCGGGGTTGCACAAATAGATGCATAATTTAGGAAAAGGTAATAAGATGCCGTGCTATTTACTGGGCATGTTTATTTGTATTGATATGATATAGGAAAACATGTTTATTGACCTACACGGAGTTGCAGCTGAATGACATAATTTGATTGGGGTTAACAATGATAAAATAGGCAGTCATGGTAGACAGTAAGAGAAAGCATGTTTATTTACATGTTCATTTGGCTATATGGATTGTAATAATAAGAATCAACATCCCCTTACTGAATTAAATTGGCTCTTTGAATTTCTGAATTTGTTTCAATAATGTATTCATATGCATGCCATTTTGTGTGCTTGTATCATTTCAAAACTAATGCTTATACTTGATCAGCCGGTTTTTTTCTTAGTCAAGATATTTAACAATTCCTTTGGCATTATTGCAATGTATTCTTCGTGTGTTATGAGGTTGTATATGTAGAATGTCCCATCCTCCCATTATTGTGTCGATGAGTGGGGTCACAAAATGTAATAAGGCTTGAGGAAGTCCTGAGACTGAATTACTTTGAGGATTTTAGATGTCTGGGCATGTGTCTCGTGAGAAAGAAGATGGAGGCCATCTTGAGATTACAAAGATTAAATTTTGTTGATAATATAGGCAAATTTCATGCTTAATTGATTTTGGGGGCATCTTCATTTTCACCTTGTATTGATGGTGATGATGAGCTCAATCAATTGGGTTAGTGGATATCATTGAAGATCACTTTAGACATTAATATGTGATCATGTTTTTAGTCCAACATATCCTATTGAGGGAGAGTTGTGTGTAGGTTAGACATATATTTATGGTCATATACCCCTTGTTTTGATGGTAAGCAAGGTCCAAAAAAGCAGTATGCGTATGCGTTCGGGCTGGTCATTGAATAGCGATTAAGCGATATGCGGGGGCATATGCGGGGTATATGTGGTTTATTAATTTTTTATTTAAATATTTGTAAATATATACGAATGTGATTACAACTCAACTAACTTTATGTATAATTGTGCTTCAACAGAAGATCTAATAAAAATAACTTTCATATAGAGCTCAAAATCCATGTAGCCGACCCTACTTAAAGTGGGAAAAGGCTTTGTTGTTGTATATAGAGCTCAAAACAATCTCTATCAATCGAAAAGTTAGCACACATAATAATTGAAGACAATCACCAAAATATGTAAGTATTCGAAAGAAAATCGAAATTTAATACAAATAACATTAGTAATGTACTAATTAAAATAACATGAGAAAACATAATTGTTCAGGCGACAATATTCTAACTGGTTAACTCCAATATGTGGAGGTGAGACTTGTAACCATGTATGCCTAGTAAAATTCATGATATGATGATAAATTAAGTAGACCGACTTTTATTGCAATTTGCATGGCTTTAAATTTCGTCGAAATTCGGCCGAATTTCGGTTTCGGCAGGTGACCGAAATTCGGCCGAAATGGCTATATCGGTCGAAATTTGGGGGGGTCCAGTTCAAAAAGCCACCGAAATGACCGAAATTTCGGTCGAATTTCGACCGAAATTCGACCGAAATTTCGTTTCGGTCCCTCACCGAAACGAAACCGAAATCCGACTTTTAAGGCCTTGGCAATTTGTATACCAATATATGTGAATATATATATTCGTATAAATACCTCTATTGTTGAATTGTAATGCCATTTATCTTTTTCGTTATATTTATTACTGATTCTCCATAAAAACTACCAAACTCTACATATACCAATATATTGCATTCAAAATAACTACTAGTTGACTAAATTAGTTTGCTAAATTATTGGCATATTATTCTGTTTCTTCCTCACACGTTTACTCCAATCTCGCAATACAACTACTTCGACGATCGATTTGAATGTCCATGGAATTCTTGGTTGGCATACATGCAAAAGCAAGGAATAAGGGTAAAATGAGGTTGCAATATTATCCACATTATATCACATGATCGAATTCTGATAAGTGGCACAACTCATACAATAAAAAACGTGGCACAAATAAAAAAACATGGCACAAATCATACTATAACACACATCTCATATACACATTTGACATATTTCGGAACAATAACATGAAACAAGTGGCTTAAAAATCACATATAAAAAAATAACATATAAAAGAATTACAAATAAAGAATCACATTTAACTCAAAGCGGGCGCACGAAGGGCATATGCGGTTGCACAACCCGCATATGCAATCCGCATAAGCGCCATGGGCGCATAATTGAGGGCTTCATGAAAGTGGTGCGCTGAAGGTGCCGCACACGCATATGTGGCCGCATAGGCGATTGCATAGGCTGATTTCGTGAATATTGATGGTAAGAATGAGTAAAATACGAAACTATTAAGTCACTTATGCTATAATCTTATTTTTGTGGTTCCTTGAGATAATGTACCAATTTACATTTTCAATATGTTATCGGAGCAAAAGATACATGGACCTTTTCTTCCATTATCTCAATGTTTGTGTTGTGGTATTTGAAAATTCAAGATTATCTCGAGTTCCTCTAACATATCTTGTGTTCCTCCATTTATTTGATGTGATGGAAGGCATTGGCATTGAGGCAACAAAGGCCACTTGGTACTTATGAGATGTCCTAAGTCTATGATGGTCCCACACAAGGCAGCAATCGAATATTGTGTATTAAAACGTGAAGATCCGATTCTAGTAGTTTGTGAAGTGCCCAAACTTCCTCGTGAGTGTGTATTCACGTATGCGTATGTGAGGATTGCTTGAGGATGGATGAGCATTCCAGATTGCAGTTGGAATTGCCTTCGACATATTGCATCTCAGAAGGCAGAGACCACTTTGTATGGAGCAGTGGTGGAAAATTCTCAACGAAGAAGGCATATGAGGAGTTTAGAGGGGAAGAGGTCAACAGCGATAGAGACCTATGCAGAGACATGAAGATCATTTGGGCCGCTAAGATCCCTTGCATGGTCAAGGTTTTCCTTTGGTGTCTGAGGAGGGGCAGGCTGTGTGACAAAGCTAGAAGAGGAAGATTGTTTGGTCTCACGGATACGTCCTGCGACAGATGTATGAATCAAGTTGAAGATGCGGATCATCTCTTCTTCGGTTGCACAACGTCGGCACAGACTTGGGTGGAGATTGGGCCCCTCTCAAATCTCAACCGTGGGTCTTGATGAGTTCTGAGCTTCCATGAGAGCTCTCGGGGAGAATTTGTCAGACGTTTGCGTTTTGCCTTTTGCAGCTTTGTGGGTGATCTGTGGAGGGAGGAATGTCCTTATCTTTAAGAGGCAGAGGTTTTATCCTGAAAATGTAAAAGCTCATTGTAATGCTCTCTTTCATTTATGGTGTTCGGGTAATGTAACCGGAACCCTCTATCAATGAATTGCGGTGAATCCCACCTCGGGATTTCACCCTTTGTCAAAAAATGCGAGGATTTTTAGAACAATACAAATTTTGTTGAATGGAGACCAACTGGACATCAAAAGCGGCGGTTGATCGATGATGAGTGTTGGAGGAGACATGCGTTATAGAAGACACGATCTGGAGCATCATGAAGTCTTTGCACTCGTGCGGTGTGGTTTCCTTTTACCCTAAGTAGAGATGGGTTGTGATTACCATTCCAACATGGCTTGTAGAACAAAGAATGTTTTCCTTTTATTCTGTTTGCTTTAACATGGGCCTAAAGGATATGGTTAGAAAAAGGAAGAGAAAAAAAAAGAAAAAAATGATGAGAATGAAAAGGAAAAAGGAAGAATTAAATGTCATGAGAAAAAAGGGAAATAAAAATGGAGAAATTGGGGGAAATAGGGTAAAAAAAGATGTAGCATTGGTTGTTCATCGATGGGAGTAAATATCTTTTTATAGTTCCTTCGCATAGGATGTGTGGTGAAGGGAGTTTTAGAGCTAAATTTCCGAAAGGGGTCAATGTATCTTGTCCATGATGCTTACATGTTCTTTATATGCGCTTGGTTAAAAGAAGTTCGATGCAAGGCTGTTATGGTGTGTATGGATTCCACATGCGCTACAAACTTTTGGGAAATATGACGATTCAAGCAACAACAGATACAAAATTGGATGGCTCATTCAAACTGTTGGAGTATGTGTTATATGTAGAGATGGGTAATTGGATCCCTTTAGGGTCCAATTATCCACATGTTTAGTCCTACATCTATCTTTAATGGGGCACTTGGTCCATACGGTTTCCCAGTGTTCTTTTTCAAAAAGTTTTGGCATTTGATCGGTGTAGAGGTGGTGGTCATGCATGAGTTCACAATGGGAAACGCAAGATTCGAAAGTGTAAACAAAGTACTCATTTGCCTTATATCGAAAAGGAATCCTCAGAACAGGTTGAGGACTTTCACCCGATTGAACTTTCGAATGTCATCTACTTGATTATCGCTAAGGTCTTGGGGATTATGTTGAACATTGAGTTGGAAGATATTATTTCGCCACTTCAATAAGCTTTCATCCCTGGTAGGTAGATTGGTCACGGTTTGGTCGTTGCAACGGAGATCCTTGCAGATTGAAAAAGAAGACACACAAGAGGAATTCTATGGAAGGTAGACTTTTCAAAGGCCTACGATACTTTGGATTAGCGCTTCATGCGGTCTGCTTTAGCATGCTGTGGTATCTCTGATATTTGGATTTCATGGATGAAAAGATGCGTTACATTTGCAACTTACTCGATAATTGTGAATGGCCGCCCAGGAGGGGGTTTCAGCCTCAGAACTCGTCAAGGCTGCCATCTTACCCTTTGTTGTTTGCTATTGCAGCAGATATCCTTGCTTGCATGGTGCATCAAGTAACTTCTCAAGAGATCACAATTGACTACTCTTTGAAGGATATTTTTTTTTGACGCTCAAAAAGGGGGACACACTCAAAGGTGCTCGCCCCGATGCATTAAATAAGAGTTTAAGAAAATACTTACAAGGGGAGGGCGAACAACAAACAAAGAAGAAACACAGACCGGGGGGTATCGAGAGGGTATACCCCCATTTACAAAGAGGAGACCCTACCCAGCACACCAATCATGAAGAAAGCGCGAGGCCGATAAACGTATATTCTCGGCGTAGAACCTCTGCCGAGCAAAGAGAGCTTCATTCCTTCCAAGCTAAATGCTCCAAAGCCGCGCAATCGGGATAAGCAGGTCCGCCCGAGCTCTGCCACGAGAACTAACCAAGCTGTCACGGAAGTATACCAATGACGACATGTTAAGCCAACCCAGGTCAGCCCAGAGCCCATGAATACGGTCACAGTGTAGAAAGAGATGCTCAATAGTTTCATTCTCCATGTCGCAGAGGCCACATATGGAAGTGGCGTTGGGAAACATCGAGGCACACCGGCTACGAGTTAACAGTCTGCCGCGCCGAAAAAGCCAAAGGAATATGCCAATGCGTTCCGGGAGCTTGAGTCCCTAGAAAAATCTACAGTCACGCAAGAGTGATGCGTCCGCCCCGACAGAGGGAGGAAAAAGAGCCTGGTAAGCCACACGGGTGGAGAAGGAGCCATCATTCCATAGCAGATGATCACGGCCAAGAGAAGGCGTGGGGGCTTCCGCGAGAACAGCCAAGAGAGCGATGAAATCCTCCAGCCGCCGGTCCGATAGGTTAGCCGCAAACGTGGGGCACCAAGAAGCACCATCCCAGAACGAAGCCACGGCCGCATCTTTGTCCATCGCCAGCGCGAATAAACGGGGGAACCCCAGAAGCGAAGCAAAGAACCATCTCCAAGCTTAAGGCCAAAAAGGGATCGGTTTCGGTTAAGGGCATCCACGACGCCAACCACGAAGGAAGAAGAAAGGACCAGCACACGGCCCCGCGAATCAAAGAACCGATCAACTCCCACCGCCTCCCTCAAAAAATTGAGCATGAAATTCTCCTCCCGCCCCCATAATCTAGCCACCCATTTGAGCAGAAGGGCCTCATTCACCACGTCCACCCTCCTCACACCCAACCCCCCTTCCTGCTTTGGCCGAGTAACCTCGTCCCTGCCCACCAAGTGCACGCCCCTTCTCCCCTCCCCCTTCTTACCCCAGAGGAAGCCCCGCATACACGTTTCCAATCTTCGGCGGATCCCCTTTGGCATTCCCCGGACGGAAAAGAAATAGATTGATATCGAAGATAAAACGGACTTGAGGAGTACTAACCGACCACCACGGGATAGAAGAGTCGCACGCCACCCGGCCAACCGAGCCTCCATCTTCTCTACCACCGCTCTCCAATCACGGATGCGAGCACGACCCACCGTCAAAGGCAAGCCCAGATGATCCAGAGGGAGATGTCCCGGAGGGCAACCCAGGAGCCGCTCGCACTCCCCAACCTCCGCCAACTGAGTATTAAAGGGAACAAGCCTGGACTTAGAAGGGTTGATGAGGAGCCCCGAAATGTCGCTGAAAAGTTCCAAAGTGGTAGCCATACCCGCCACGCTGGAGGCACCGCCCTCGATAAAACAGATAGTGTCATCAGCGAACTGTAT
The DNA here is from genome assembly GCA_037367405.1 of Ottelia alismoides. NCBI lineage: Eukaryota > Viridiplantae > Streptophyta > Magnoliopsida > Alismatales > Hydrocharitaceae > Ottelia > Ottelia alismoides. Next base: position 268,815 of record JAZKJV010005543.1, on the reverse strand, counting down.
AATAGGGATATGAAAGGGGCCAAGAGAGCACCCGCGAGTAAGACCCGCTGCAGCCACATTGTGAATCATGCGAGGCAAGACGTCCGCAGCCAAAACAAATAACAGAGGAGCAAGGGGGCACCCCTGCCGCACCCCCCTCCGAGGCTGGAAGGAGCCCCCAGCCAAGCGCCCGTTGACAAGGATAGAAAGTGAGGCCGTGGTGACACAACGACGCACCCAAGAGATCCAAGTCGAGGGAAAGCCCCTCCGCTTAAGAACCGACCATAGAAAACGCCAATCCATGGAATCGTATGCCTTTGCGAAGTCAATCTTCCAAAGGATTCCCCTCGTACAGTTCTTCCTCCAACCCTCAATAATCTCCGAAGCCACATCATAGCAATCACTAATTTGCCGACCACGAACAAAAGCGGCTTGAGTAGGCGAGATGAGGGAGTCCATAAGTGGAGCGAGTCGCCGAGCCAGGACTTTAGCAATGATAAGATAGATGGCATTAGATACGGATATCGGCCTGAAATCCTCGATACGGTTAGCGGTAGGAGACTTCGGAATGAGAACAATAAGAGCCATGTTGATTCGATCAAATCCCCGATTGCCGTTACAAAACTCGCGGGCGACGTCCATAACGTCATTAGCAATCACGTCCCAGAAGTCCCTATAAAAAGAAACGGGGAAGCCATCGGGTCCCGGCGCGGCCTCGGAATTGAGATCCCATACAGCCCCCTTGAGCTCCTCCATAGAAATAGGCCGAATAAGGGCCATCGCATCCTGCTGAGGGAGCAAGGAAGCCCCACTCCCCGACCAACGCCACGTGCACGTGGACCGGCGGCCAAAATTATCCTTAAAGTACGCTCCCAGCGCTTCGCCCAACTCCCTCTCCCCCTGGACGAGGGAGCCATTACCCATCAGGGAAGAGATAGAATTAGTACGGCGGCGACCACTAGCAATCCTGTGGAAAAAAGCAGTGTTGGCGTCCCCCTCCTTCAACCACCGCCACCGAGAGCGCTGGCGCCATTCAATCAAATGCTTCCGGTCCTCCACCTTAACCTTGTCCGCGGCCGCCGCACACGCGGTTAACTCATCCTGAGTCAAGTCCCTCTCGTTCTCAACGAGATCCAAGCGCAATATCACCTCGTCAGCTGCCTTGTGAGTGGCGCTACGAGCAATACGAGATTCCTTTTTAAAAGCAGCCAAGAGCCTTCTGAGCGAAGATAGTTTAAGGTCAAAGCGACGGGCAGCACTGCCCGGAAAAGTTGCCTGAGCCTAGTGAGTTCGCACGAGTTCCTTGAAGCCCGGCTCAAGGAGCCAAAACCTCTCGTAACGGAATATGCCACGAGGATGAATATCATCGCCAGACTCCCAAATAATGGGGCTGTGATCCGAGAAAGACCGCGGTCTAGAGGACACCCCGCATAAAGGGAAGGTCTCCATCAAGTGGTTATTCGCCAAAAATCTGTCGATCCGTGACCTGGTAGAATTATTCCTCCATGTGTAAGAAATGTCATTTGGGACAAGTGGTTCGAGAGCCAAATCATTAATGAGGTTCATAAATTCATTAGAGTCCGGTTCCTGCCCTCCGCGACCCCGAGGGCGATCCTGCGAAAGCAATGTGACATTGAAGTCACCCCCAGCAGCCATGGAATGTCCCCAATAGCACCAGCGTCCTCACGTAAGTCCGCCCAGAGTTCACGGCGAGTTATATGACAAGTAGGCGCGTACACGCAAGTAAAGGCCACGCAAACATTAGAAGCAGAGGAAGTCAATACCACGGAGAGGGAGTGACGGCCCACCCGCATAGAGGAGAAGGAGTATCGCGAAGAACGCCAAGCCACGATAACACCACCCCTTGCACCAGACGCATCTAAAGAGCGAAAGACATCCAGAAATCCAGCTCCAAAAGACCGCCATAAATCATCATCCAACGCCGACAGCTTTGATTCTTGAATGAAAGCGATGTCACAATCCCACTCAACGAGGTGCGAGCCCAAAATGCGCCTACGGTCAGGGTCCCCAAGGCCACGTACGTTCCAGGACAATATCTTCATTAACCGCAAAAGGTGCCCAAGTATAGCTGCGAACCAGTAAGGTAGCATCATAGACCGCCAAGGGGTCGGTCCCCGAGCGGCAGGAGGCCTGCCACCTCCGTCACCGCCTCGCGCAACGTCTGACAAGTAGAAATGAGAGAGACTCCAGGTCGAGAGCGCCACCTCCGACTGTAGCTTCTACCAAAGCGAGATTGGGGGGATTATCCCGCAAGCACAATAGCACCACCTGAGGGGGTAGTCACCCCCCCCCCCCCGGGAGACCCATCACCAGCTCGAGGAGAGGACATCCCCGGAGAAGGGGAGAGAGGCAAAGTGTCCCCCACAATCACCATAGAATGGGCCGAGTCTTCATTGGCAGAAGAGGAGGCAGCCGTCATCATAATAGAAGGAGATAGCAAATCTTCCAGATGGGCCTCGTAAGAAAAGGCCACCGAATTGATGGGCTCGGGACACAAGTAATCGGGTGCCCAATAGAGTTGCTCCGAAGCCATAAATGGATCCGATAACTGCCGATCCGATAATACCCGCGAAGAGGCCCATGAACCGATATGCCCGGATCCGAAACTGGGATCAAAGGGAGCCTTGACACGTGCGAGGAAGAGTTCGGGCGAACAGAATCCGCCGACAGAAAGGAGTTAGCAGAGGGATGTGAATCGTCCTCGAGAAGTTCGAAAGCCACTAAATAGCGGTTGCCACCATGCGTTCGCATGTCCCGAGGGGCCTCATCGAAATCCCCCGAGCAGTTGCCCTTGCATGACGTCGCTTCGTAAACATCCCTGGCAGAAGACACGTGGCAAGAAGAATCCCAACCGTCAAGCCCCGGCCGAGTGACAGACCCGCCACCACGCACAGCCGAAGAAGGCGGAGAAGAAACCGGCTCAGACGATGAAGGCGTAGAAGAAACCGGCGGCGCCGTCGTCGGCATGAAAAAGAACTCCACCTTGAAGGTCCAGCGACCCAAAGACAGCGTCTCAAAAAGAACCTTTCCAGCCATCGCCTGAAGAAACGAAGGAGAGCATTCGAGCAGGATCCGGGAGCAGTTCCAGTCGGCGCCAGGTGCAAGACCATCGTCAATGATGGCGAGGACTTGCCCCCAGCAGCTGACGACCTTCGATAGAGCATGCACCGTTCTGGAGAGGAAAGGCACCCCTCGAACTTCCGCGACGCAAACCTCCGTAGGGGAGGCAGCACCGTCCGCCACCCGCAGCCTCCGCCACGTCACGCAGGCGACACCGCGAAAACGAAGAAGGTTCTCCCGTTGCGCCGGGGAGAGCCCACGAACACAGCACCTACTCGCGTCGAGGATGACGAAATCCCCAGAGAAGTCTTCGCCCAAGAAATCCAACGTAGCCGCGCGAATGTTCTCCCACCCAGCACCAGGCTTTTGCAAGACCCCCACAACGACGAAGTTCACCGAGGGAACACCATGATAGTCATCCATGGAGCGGACACCATGCACCCCAGTTCCGCGAACCTCAACCCCAGCCGAGAACTCCTCCTTCACCCGCCCCCCTTGCATCAAAGCCGCGTCTTCCCTTGACCCCATATCCCCGACTCCACGAGCCGCGGGCACCTTCTCGCCGCCTGGCATAGAAACATCCATAAACCCAACAGGATTCGCCATCGCCGACGCGACCTGAGACTCCACCGCCGACGCTCCTCCCGAGCTACTTCCCACCTCGAAGTGGGAGCAGAAACCTTGTGCCGCCCCCCGTGCAGGTGCAGGACCACCAACCATTGCCGCTGCGCTTGCACCACCACTGCCAACAACATGCGCAAAAGAGCGAGTATCTCGAATCCCATGCAAACCTTGAAGTCGCCTCCGCATCGCCGGGCGCTGCGAATCCAAGCGAAGCCTTGAGTCGTCGACTGCCGCAGAGAACCAGCAAGAGGACTTGCGATGACCGACCTTGCCACATAGGAAGCACCTAGGCGGTGCATGGCATGCGGAGGTGATATGACCTCGCGCACCACAGCCGAAGCACCGCTTACCTGGCTTAGCATGAGAGTCCTTGACCCACGCTCCACCCACTGCTTTCGACTCACCGCCAACCCCACCGCCATGCACTCCAGAGCCACCACGAGCATCGCCATTTCCCCCGAGCACCTTCGCACCAACGGTCTTCGGTCGCCACGCCCTTCGCCCCCCACTCGCTCCGAACGCAATCTTCAGCTCTCCCCTGGATTATCTCTTTGAAGGATATTTTTGTCCATCTACTCTATGTAAATGACACAATTTTCTTTATCGAGGACGGGAGGGATGATGCAAAGGGCATGACACAGACTTTAGAGATTTTTAGAGAGCTCTCCAACCTTAATCTTAACCATAGCAAGTATAAGACCATTTCTTTTGGGCTCTCATATGAAGTAAATGCTTGTAGTTTGGAGCTGGGCAGAGAATGTGGTACTCTTCCTATCAAGTATCTCGGTATTCCACTCACCTGTGGCGGACTAAAAACTTCTGATTGGCTGCAAATAATCGAGAAGATGGAGGAAAAGATTGCAAGTTGGAAGGGAGCTTTGCTTTCAAGAGGAGAACGATTAGTGTTATTTATCACGAGCTTCTTCATGTCATCTCCCCCATTGCCAAGTGGCGTTTGACAACGTTTAGAGATAACTATGAGAAGATTTTTTTGGTCCAATTCGGGACAAGGCGGGAAGGGAATCCATTTGATCAACTGAGAATCGTTACCTTACCTAAACCACTCGGAGGATTGGGCATTTCACGCATGGAGTCTATGGACAAGGCGCACTCCTGAAGTGGATTGCTAGAATTCAGGGAGACAATGATCTGTGTTGCTGATTAATCAGAAAATTATATGGTGTTCGGGTACAGGAGGTGTTGATACACAATCGGTCTGCCTTTTGTTCTGCTTTCTGGAAATGTAGTTGCTTTGTTATGCCGTAATTTATTGAGCTCTTTCGACCGTGCTTGAGAGATGGAGCTTCTTTTGCTTTCTGGACCGACAACTGGATGGATTCTAGGACTCTGGTTTCTAGATTTCCACGTCTTTATTCTTTTTCCTTAGCACAAAATGTGAGGGTAAGAGACTGCTGGGATTCTAGGACTCTGGTTTCTTGAACCTTTCTTGAGTAACTTCTTTTGATCTTTGACTTGAGATTGTTCTCTAACATGATCTGGTCTACTGCAAAATAGTCCTTGCTTTTGTTTGAGGCTTAAGACTGGACCTGTTTCTTAGCCTTGACTGATTTGGCCCTTTGTTCTCTACCTCCTTAAGTAATGCTTCTTTGTCATTCATCTTTAGATTGATACGTCAGCTTTTCATCTTGAACTTCAGTAGAATAGCATTTTCTTTTTAACGGTTAGCTTCTTCTACAAAAACCAATATAATGTCTAACATGTCATTATCAAAATCTAAATCACCAACAAATTTTTTACAGAAAGTTAAAGTAGGTTCGGTGTTGAGCTTGGCCAGACTTGTCCATCTGTGTGGTTGGGGATGAGAGTGTGGAACGCCTGTTTTTCTTGTGCATGTTGGCTTCTTTTGTTTGGAGTGCAATGTGTATATCAGATTTGGTATACAACACCGACTTTAATGTTATTTTTTGTGAAACTTCAGAACACGTAGAATGGATGGTGTGTGTTTCACCTATAGAAGATGGCATGCTAGATCCCATTGCGATTTTATGGGTACTATGGAATCAGAGAATGCTCTGGTGTTCAATAATGAGAGATTATATCGAGAATATGGTTCATAATAATACAGAAACGAATGTAGTGTGGGTATGTTTTTTTTTGTGATGTATTGGGAGTTGTGTTGTAAAATGCAACCTACCTTGTTTTATTTTTTTTTTCAAAAAAAAACTTGTTTTAAATTGAATTATAGAATACAACTCACCTTGGATGGTCATGCTTTGGCTTTTCAAAAAACAAATCTAACGTTGCCAATCCCCAAAGTTCAAACTGGATCACAAGCCACCGATTTTTGCTGATGTGCGCTTGGGTTGTATACTAATCCCTTCCCATTGCTGTTGCCATTGGTCGTGTGCATATCAGAGGTGTAAAATCTATTATTAAGATTTGTAGCCATATTACAGTTCTCTGTCATTATACTATCGTGATTTTTCATTAATCTATGTTAGAGGAATATTGTTAAATGTGGTGTTTCTTGTATCAAATTTGATGTTCTGTGGGGGTGTGGGGCCCAAAAGAATCAGGGGTGGTATGTATAGCGTAACTTGCAGTTATACAAGAATATGGTTTTTCTTAAGAATTTATTGCATAAAGAGGAATTCTATTTTTCCCCAAAAAAGAGAGGAATTCTATGTAAGATTTATTTATATGAATAAAATAGTCCACACCGAAGTTTCATTTTTTTCATGTTTGGTTATGTATTGCGAGATATTTCTCTAGATGTGCCTTGCTTCTATGTGCATTGCTGGGAATTTCACGTGCTTATACTTGAAGAAAGTGTTAACATGTTCCTGATTTAATAACTTGTAAATGCAGAAATGCGTACAACATGGTGCTGCACAAACATGGTGAAAAGCTTTACTCTGGGCTTGTCCAGACAATGACGACCCATCTCAGGGATATTGGGAAGTCCATCGATGCCGCACAGGGTGCACTATTTTTGGAGGAGCTTAACCGAAAATGGGATGAGCACAATAAGGCATTGCAAATGATCCGAGATATATTGATGTATATGGACAGGACTTTTATTGCGATAAATCACAAAACTCCTGTTCATGAACTTGGTCTGAACTTATGGAGGGATATAATCATCCACTCTGGCAATATCCAGCCACGTCTACTAAACACACTTCTTGAACTTATTCATAGGGAACGTAATGGCGATGTTATAAATAGAGGGTTGATGAGGAATGTGACAAAGATGCTCTCCGACTTGGGTTCATCTGTGTACCAAGACGATTTTGAAAAGCCTTTTCTGGAAGCTTCTGCCAGTTTCTATAGTGGAGAATCTCAGAAGTTCATTGAATGCTGTGATTGTGGTGAATATTTGAAGAAAGCTGAAAGGAGGCTTAATGAAGAAATTGAAAGGGTTTCTCATTATCTGTCCACCAAAAGCGAGCCAAAACTAACAAATGTCGTGGAGAGGGAGATGATTGCAAATCACATGCAAAGGTTGGTTCACATGGAGAATTCAGGCCTTGTTAATATGCTGATTAATGACAAATATGAAGACTTGGGAAGGATGTACAATCTCTTCCACCGAGTTCCTGATGGTCTAACCACCATTAGAGCTGTAATGACATCTCACCTTAGAGAAACTGGGAAGCAGCTGGTTACAGACCCAGAGAGGTTAAAGGACCCTGTGGACTTTGTTCAGCGTCTTCTAGACGAGAGGGATAAGCACGATAAGATTATCAATCTTGCATTCAACAATGACAAGACCTTCCAGAATGCTTTGAATTCGTCATTTGAATATTTTATAAACTTAAATAACAGGTCACCTGAGTTCATATCCTTGTATGTGGATGATAAACTCCGTAAGGGCCTCAAAGGTGTCAGTGAAGAGGATGTTGAGGTTGTTCTTGACAAAGTGATGATGCTGTTTCGATACTTGCAGGAAAAGGATGTATTTGAGAAGTATTATAAGCAACATTTGGCGAAAAGACTTCTGTCCGGCAAGACAGTTTCGGATGATGCAGAGAGGAGTCTCATCGTTAAACTTAAAACAGAGTGTGGGTATCAGTTCACGTCCAAACTGGAAGGCATGTTTACTGATATGAGAACTTCTCAAGATACGATGGGGGAATTTAATAAAGTTCTTCCTGAGTTGGCAGATGGCCCTACACTGGCAGTGCAAGTCCTAACAACTGGGTCGTGGCCTACCCAACCGAGCCCTGCATGCAACCTTCCAGCAGAAATTCTTGGTGTTTGTGAGAAGTTCCGTGCCTTTTATCTCGGAACCCATACTGGCCGAAGGCTGTCATGGCAAACAAATATGGGTACAGCTGACTTGAAAGCAACTTTTGGGAAGGGCCAGAAGCATGAGCTTAATGTTTCTACCTATCAGATGTGCGTTCTCATGCTGTTTAATTCAGCTGATCAGCTAACATACAAGGAAATCGAGCAAGCAACTGAAATACCATCCTCAGATCTTAAAAGGTGCCTTCAATCCCTTGCCTGTGTCAAGGGCAAAAATGTCCTTCGAAAGGAACCCATGAGCAAAGATATTGCAGAAGATGACACGTTTTACTTCAATGATAAGTTCAGCAGCAAATTCTACAAGGTGAAGATAGGTACAGTTGCTGCACAAAAGGAGTCCGAACCAGAGAAGCAAGAGACTCGGCAGCGGGTGGAGGAGGACAGGAAACCTCAGATTGAGGCAGCTATTGTTAGGATCATGAAATCCCGTCGTGTATTGGACCATAACAACATCGTCACGGAGGTGACGAAACAGTTGCAATCCCGGTTCCTCCCAAATCCGGTAGTTATAAAGAAGCGCATCGAATCCCTGATTGAGAGGGAGTTCTTAGAGAGGGACAAAATTGACAGGAAGTTGTACCGATATCTGGCTTGAAATCACCTGTTGTCTTCTAAAAGAGCGGGTTATGTGACCCTCCTGTATGTGACAGATAAGCAAATGTGCTCTCTTGCAACTCTCTCAAATGTGTTTGATGCAATATCTTGATCTCCGTCTGTCAGGTTTTCCACTTCTTAGATTTAAAGCTACCCATCTCTCAAGATCCTTTTCCTTGACAAATGTCTAATTTGTAATGCTAATTGTTGGTGTAATCTGGAGAGTATGATCCCCTAGTCGTGCATTATCTCCGTCATTTCACGGTGTGCATGCGGAGGTAGCGACTGATGCTTTGCAGTTCTGGCATCCTGATCCAGCTTGCAAAAAGGTACCACTGAACTGTATACGTTTGTAGGTGCTAAGAAACTATGAATGTCTTGGGTGCAATTGTTGTGGGGTTTCTCGTTATCTATGGTTGACGGGGCTGATCATTTGAACTTTTGGCCAGGCGGATGGGTGCTTTAATCATTTGAGCAGTACCTCTGCATGCGATGCCATTCTTGTTACTCTTTCGTATGAAAACCATGCCATTTTTTAGAAAATAAAATGGATTTATTCGCTCTTTTTTTGTATGTTGCTATGAAACCGAGTAAAGTTACAAAAGGAAGGTTCAAGCTTTAGTTACAAGCATGAAGAAATACGGAGTGGAAATAAAAGAAGATTGGATGGAAGCTCGAGGAGAACAAAATCCGGGGCCCACGGTTACCTTCCAAGAATAAAGGTTTCTGTCACCACTTTGGTCACAACGGACGCAACCGAGGTGAACGTTCCATCAGCCCAACATCCATTCCTTTCTCTCTGAATCTCCCAAACCGTTGCCGTGAGAGAGATGTCAAAGCATTGTTAGATCGCGGAGGAGTTGCAACCTTTATTCCAAGCCAAGGTATCTGTAGGGGTGCGAGATGCATGCACCGAAAGCCCAAGAGCGGAGCATGTCATTGACCAAACTTCGAATGCGTAGGGGCAGTCAAAGAAGATGTTGTTCAAAGATTCCAAGTCATTGTGGCAATGGTAGCAACAGGTATGGGCAGAAGGGGGTGACCACCAAGCTTTTCGCTGTCAAACCTAACCGCATTGAAGTCTATAGTGGCAGAGTTTTTGAAAGGCATCTGTGCTTCAAGAGTTCATCATTAGTGCTGTAGCACACAGAATTTCTAAAGTGTTGCATGTCCAACTTCTAAAGAAGAAGGTCTTGTCTTGCCACTCAGACACACTCCCATACTCCCATGTTGATGAAATCCGTGATCTGATTGATGCCTGTGACCAGAATAAGAAGGTCCTTAGTTATCCCTCAAAAGGACAGGGAGAATGTCCAGATGAAGCTCCTTGCATCAGATGAGGGATTGGATAAGGCTTCCTATCCCGCTGCAGCAGCTCCCTTCTATTGAGTCCACGCCATCGATCTTCCAACCGTGCAGTCACCATCGCCGAGCAGCTGGGAGTGGTTTTCCCCAAAGAGCATAACATGTCCAGGTTTTAACATCACCAAACCCTAATAGATTTGGCTTAGAAAACCAAAAGCAGGGAAATGTTTGTTTGTAGAGAACTTCCGCCGAGGAACATAGAGAGAGAGAGAGGTCTGTCTGTCTGTCTGTCTCTATATTTGGTGCCACCAGACAAACCAAACTCAATCACCATGATTTGACTTCATCCTCGTGGAGGCATCCAAGAGTACAAAAGTAGCATTGGAGACATGAAACCAAATAAATTTATTTAATTTACATAATCCACTCCGTGGAGGAATTGACAACTTTCCTACCAGACCCTGACCGTTTTAGCTGAGTGAAATAGTCTGCAAATCAGTTTGTTTGCCCCTACTTTGACCGAGAATAACCTTTTAATATTTAAAAAAAATCCAAATTTATGAAATAGATGTTTCGAGATACTACATTTGCACAAGATGTGATTCATGCTTTCCTGGCATCTATTAACCCAGATTAACCTCTTTTGTGCTCTCGTTCTTATTCATGCTTATCATGGAAGTTAAGTCATGAAAGTATGAAATTCTCGGGTGGAAGGTTTTTTTTCAAAGATTTTGTATTAAAGCCTGAGTGTATGAAAAGACGATAAATTAGTTTGTTAGAGTGTTTTCTTCCCAACCCGTTTTTTTGTAGGTCAGAAATTATCATCCTCCTCATGAGTCAACTGAACTTGTAGTATATGAAAGACCTTGAGACTTCGATACATACTAAGACACTATAATACGGGTTAGGTACCGAATCCACATTCAAATTCGGTCTCAATACGGCTCGAGACCAACATTTCAGTCCGACTCTCTTATACTTTCATTCTCTTATTTTCAAATTTCCGACCTCATTCAATATCAAATAAGGTATATGAACATCCTATTGTGTAGAGCTCGTCGATATCTTTCCAACTGTATCAAGAATATCCAAATCCGACATTGGATGTAGGATGTATGATTGTTTTACGATAATGGGCCGGTAAACAGACCCGAATCCGTGCTCGGATCCGTTTAACCGAACCCGAATGTAAAAGAAGGTTTGGCTAGGATCTGGTCGACCAGACCACATTCTCCGCCTTCTAGTCGCCAGAGGTCGCCGGAGTTCCGGTCGGGGAGCCGAGAATGCTGACGCAAAGAGTTCACCGTGAGGGAGTTGTTCGTCGCGTCCGTAAGATACGGATCTCCCCTTCTTGCTGTTGTTTTCTGTATTTTGTTCTTCTATATGTTGGATTTCGGTTTCGAGGTCAGATCTCATCGGATTTGAGCACATCCTTTAGAGACGGGCCATCCAATACCTTTAAGCCCCATTGTCATGTTCAACTTCCGAATTGTCTGGAGATCTTGTCAAAACGTTATATGTCATAATAGTGTTTGCTTGAGTTACAGGTTCGATTAATGTTATAAATTGTGATGGGTGTGCTAGTTACTCATGATGATGTATTTGAAGTGCTATGCATGAATCCCTTCTTGTATTAACCTTAATTACTGCATAGCTTAATTGGTATATAAATAGTCATACTTGTTGTCGTACGATCTGTGATTTGGTGCTTGAGACGTATTGGGTGTTCTTAAGATAACGTTATATCTCATGTTGTGTATTATGTGTGCATGCATGTTGTGAATAACTAACGGAGAGGCTTAAATCGTTATATGCTGAGCTCTATTCGTAGGAGATCCACATCTTGAGTAAGCCTAATGCATATTGTTGATTATGAGTAAGCCTAATGGATCTGACATCTCCTAAAATGCTCGAGAAAGATGATGCACTAAGGCGCATTAAAGGTTATAATGAATGCGTTATGTGTAGGCATTTTGGCCACGTGTCTTGATGTATCTACCATTGCTTCATTAGGAGGAGGTGATGTGATGATTACTAGTTTGATGATGTGACATTATGTTTCACATATTTAGGTGTTTTTATGTTAAGTGCACCAAGGAAAAGATTAAGTGTTGAGTCTTTGAGGTTTTAAAATCAAAACGGACATCAAATCGAGCGAGTATTGATTTTTTATTTTTTTGGTCTGACCAATTGAACCAACCGATCGAATCGGTGATGACATCATCAGTTCAAAAAAAATCGGAAGAGATCAAACCATTGTATTCTTGGTTTGATTCGTATGGTTCAACCGGGTCGAACTAAGTTAGACCGGTATAGCATAAATAAATATGAAAAATGCTACATCATATTTTTATAAGGGTTGTCCGCTCTTGTCCTTCCAAGTTTTGACAACAATACGTATACCCATATTGCTTTTACAGTTACATGTGTGGCCCAGTATTTTTTTTAAATGCATAGTGGATTTTTATTAGTATGCTTGTGCTCCTATATTATACCAACATAAGGATAGTATTATGATTTTCTTAAGAACATAGGAGCACGAGTGCAATCGATAAAAAGCTAGGGGTATAAATGTTATTAGAAAAACTCAAAAGGACATAATAAACATATTTTATAAAATTGATATAAATATGTATATGTGATGTACAAAATTAACAATTTTAAAACTATTTAAATGCTAATCACTGACAAGTATAGTTAATTTAGTGCTTCTCTTACTATGATTATGACAATACCTTTTTCATTTATTATAGTTGGAAACTTGGAAGTAGACAACCTATGTGAGAAGAGAGAGGCAATGCGCATACGACAGTAAAAGAAAGGCAATAATGGGTCATTAGCACATGTGGAAGGACACGAGATAAAGGAGTACTATAATGTGGGTTAAAATGGGACTAAATTATGAATAATTTTAAAAGTTTGCAATTTATTAAATTATTCAAAATTATTTTTTTGTCAAAAAATAGATGGTTGAATATGTGGTTTGGTTCAAGTGGGTTAAATGATCTAACCAGGCTTTGGCAAGTTTTGATTGGTTTTTATTTTTTGAATAAAAATCGGAAGGAAGGTTGGATCGTTATTCTTCAAGTTGTTTGTTTAATTGGTTGAATCAGCCCGTTTAGTTTGGTTTTTAAAACAAGGCGAGTCTTTGCAGCATATTGGATATCATATATGTGCGATCAATGCATATACTTGAAGATATTGATATGGATATAGTATATCCATGTATATAGGCTTGATATCATATTGAATCTGCTACTAGGGATAATGACCGCTAAAGTAATCCAACCAATGCATTATACATCGAACATCATTGATAATCAGCATGAACTCTTTCATATTAATCCATGGATCATTTGGGATTTTCTTAGGTGCGTTATGTTACGATTTTATATGATGAAATCTCATTCAACATCTCTTTAAGTGGAGCCACTAAAATCCATCATGTTTCATCAATCCCTTTGAATGAAAGAGTCAGACAACACAATCTATTGTAGGATGAATTGATTATACTCTTCGATACACGATACACCCATGTTAGATGCAACCATATACAAAACAACCATCAATTGTGTTCCATGCAGTGTATAGGGAGTCAGGGACTAGGTAATCTTATACTTGGATAATACCTTACATCCACTCTCACTTTAGGATTGTAGCTAGTTAGGTTAGACAAGTGCGCTAATAATCATATATCTAAATCTACATATATTCACAATGAAGGTTGGACCACTTCTCTTGATGAATAAATGTACTTGTGATGACCTTGTTCAGTCTTGATATATATCATGCTTTACTCCTTTGCCATGTTTGTCTTCCTTCCTGTCAATAGAATGGCTATGTTTGTGTTTCTTCATTTGTGATTGCCATGATTACTACATTGTGCTATACGGATTATCACTTGTTTATCAAAAGATATTAGTATATGGGGTGTAGGAAATTTGGATTAGTTAGCTAACTACAAAGATGTTGCTTCTATTGTATACTTGTTGAGTAGACAATTATATATATTATGTTAACTACTTTGATGTGATTGGGTATAACCATAGTTGAATGGACTACATGATTGGTTTCTATTACTTCCATTGAATACTTTGATAAGAGATGATAATTATACATACCTATCATATTCTACATTGTTATGAATCGGAAAATGAAACAAACCATATTGTAGAATAAATATTGGTTAATAGCTTTAACTTCATTACAATACGTGTTTACCACTTATATATTTTACTATTCGTCATTCGATGACCACTCTTTACTTGCAATCTACCTTATGGACATGGATTCAGGTCGATCTAAAGTAAGGATCAAGTTAGCAAGTGTAATACCTCAACTCTCAAATATAGTCCTACATCTAAAATTCATAAAGTGTGGATGTGGTTTGTAAGTGATGGAGATTACTACTTAATAACTTGAGTTTAAGCATTTTAGGTAGTTATCAACGGATTCATTCAGATCTGAACCCAATAAGTTGTCCGGGCCATTTCTCTTTGTTAACAGATCAGGAACCTAAGCCCATGACGTTACAGGCTTACAGCAAGAGTATAATGTGGTATAGTATTTTTAGTTCTGATCGCTTTTATATTGAAAATTTAATTTCATGCGAGACTCTCCTCGAGTACTAGCTCCTATAAGATAGCCCTAGTATTCTTCATTTTTTAATATAGTTAGGGTGGACATTTTTACGCATTTCCCTATTTTTTGCCTCAAAGAAAAAAGATTGGCGCCTTGATCTAGATGGACTTTATTCCAAGTTTTATACATCTTTCCCACTTGTGGTTGTATGAATGCATATTGATTACATATGTAACTCTTTTAGGCTCAAGCGTTTCTATATGAATCATTAAACAATTAGATCTTAGGGTTAAATGAGTGTAGTATCTTCAGTCAGATCATGTGGATCCAAGTTTTTACGTTAAAGAAATGAGAATATTCCATGATTCGTGCACTTAGCACAATTATTCAGTGAACTATTAAGCCAGTCCCAAATATGCAAAGGACTAAGACGCCAAGGTTTTGAACCAATATTCGTCATGTCTAGTTAGATACGAGAAGTGCTTACATATTAGTTTCCCGTCGAATATGTGTTCATTACCTTCTATTCGTACTAGAGGAAGTCGGAAGGGATGGGTGTAATGTCTAGTTAGATACGAGAAGTGCTTACATATTAGTTTCCCGTCGAATATGTGTTCATTACCTTCTATTCGTACTAGAGGAAGTCGGAAGGGATGGGTGTAATGTTGCACGTATTAATGTCGGGGGGCTAGGAAGTTACACATGTCCTAGAAACAAGAGTAAGGGTTAACACCCCTCAAATTTTCCAAGTTTTAGCCCCAACTCCTCATCGATTAGTTCATGAAACTCCCCTCAAAAGAGATAGCTGTGTACCCAATTTCCATGAAGATACCTCATTAACCAATTGCTCCACTGAAGCAACAGCTAATAATTGACCAACCACAACCAATTATACTCGAGCAACAGATAACAACATGATACCGCCTTTTGAAGGTGTGGGAGCACAGATAACCCAAAGCATCGATATGCCCAATCAAGCAGTGGAAAGGAATGAAGGGGAGACAGGGAATTCAATAAGGGCTATTATCCATCGTTGGGGTAAGAAACACTCCTGAAAACCAAGAGACTAATCAATGGATACCTCTACTCTAACAAACAGACAGAGGTACCCTCTCCCAGAACCAAAAATTGCCTGGTTGCCGGGTTACTCTTCAGTCAAAACCCCATGATTTAAGATAGGATGAGCCTATAATCCATTTTGCTACAAATTTGGGGTTAATAATACTCTAACATAAACCTTTCATCCCTTATTGATCAGATATCATCATCGGTCTCCGATCCCCATTTTATCCAGATAAGCACTTGGGAGCGTCAACTACAAAATGAATTCAGATAAAAGTCGGATTATCATTTTTTTCAATTTCCTGCTTAAAAGAGACTGCCAGCTTAAAACTCTGATATATAGAACATATGACTTTACTAAAGCAAAATGATATATAGACCAAATACTGCTGGTTACAAACCCATACATGAAATATCCACCTCACCAAATTACAATCAAACAAGCTAACCATATCTGTTCATCAAATTAGACCATGAGTTTTTTGACCCCATTCTGTAAATCATGACATTGTTTGGATTCGAGTAAATAGGTATGCACATAGTGCATTACATTTGGCACTTTAAAAACCTCCCAGAAGTCTTGTATTCCTAAGATATCTGGACAAAGGCTTAACCGTGATTTTAATTCCCCCACGCATACCCTTCAGCCCATAGATGAGTAGCAATAGCATCGATAGGAAACCATTTTTATAAGAACGGAAAATGCAAAATATCCACTACGGTGTATTACTTCCGATCAAGTTCAAAAACAAGCTCAACTATTATAGAGAAAATAGTAGGGTTCAAGAAAAGTTAAAAAAGAAATCCAAGATGTTGCAAAAAAAAGGATTAATAAGCTGCGATCCTTAAATGTTCCCTTGCTTCTATCTGGGAGTAACCTTGCCATCGATGCACAAGTCGGGTGTAAGAGCTTTACAGGAAGCAGCTGCAAGAACAAGTCAGGTTTATTCATCTTCCTCTTCATCATCCTCATCGACATCATCTTCATCATCTTCATCTGAACCACCTTCCTGAGGTTGACAAAAAAACAATGCAAAAGCAATTAATTTGCAGATAGCTACCATACACTAAGAAAATGGATATTTCTACTTGGAAATCAACAGTGAAGGTAAATTTACATTGACATCTTCTCCCTCTGCCCCATCTCCGTCGGTATCATCATCATCGCCTTCCTATAGTAGAGTGAAATTAATTTATAACATCAACTTTTGCAAATAGATGTAGCAAAATTTGGGATAAAAACTGAAATGGGCATAAAGTGAAAGCATTCCAAAGTCTTACATTGTTGAAGTATTTGAGGGGATTGGGCCACAAATCATCCTTAATAATCTCAGCAATCTGTATTTGGGAATTTCTTCAGAATATGCCAGAACAGCAAGAAAATATATGAAAAATGATACATAATCTACCGACATGGCATCATGGCAAAAATGTAGTTTACTTGCTTCCAATCATTTAAGGTACTAAAGCAGAAGTAACAGCATCGTAGCAAAAAAGAGGCCATGTATTACTAACTAAGCAACCACGAGCAGAAAGTACATGAAATTAGGTTACCTCGTCACAATTGTCTTCAGATAGGCTCTCCTGCTGGTTAGAATTGAACCACTTGAAGAAACTGCAAAGATAAAACAGAAATATATAACTATAAGGAAGTTTGAGGAAGAACCTAAATAGAAAATCCAACAAAGAAGCTTCATTAAATAGGGTGAATAAATTTCCAACTAGAAACAGAATAAATACATGATTATTTTTTTACGCAAATCCAAAAAAAATCAAAGGCAAAAATATCATGCTAATTCGATCAAAAGTACAGCTGAACAATCATAGAATCCATTTGTTTGGTTGAATTTGATCCAAATTCCAAATTATGTAATTCTCTTGCATTGAGATTTAATTGCATAAGGGATTTTGCAAGCAAATTAGGACACCTGGAGTAGGATTTTCTATGAAGATGAATAGATAAACCTAAAAACTAATTGCCAGCCATATACTTGTTAAAATCGAGTATTAGAAGTTAGAACACGGTAGCTGATTGCCACTCTAATACCCCACCCAAGGTCAACATATTCATAAAGGGACAATATATAAACCTGTTTAAAATTTTAAAAAGGGTTACCAGCCCAGCAATCAAACTTGAACTTAACATAAATGACTTAAACTGAGGGGGATACCAGCGTGGCAAATCTAGTATGATAGTTCGCATAAATAGAATAACTGCATAGATTTTTGGTAGATCTCCTTTTACAATGGGACTATCCTATGTCACACATATTACAACTAACAAATTAACTATTCGGTTTTTCAGAGAAATTAAGTGCTTTTTTATCAAATTATACTTGCTTTCTTTATGTAATGTTAGGTTACATGCCCATCACCTAGTACCGCACCGCCTTATACCAATTAACACCTTTAAAAACAATTATCTATGAAGTTACAGACCTTATTTCTAACTGCAGCTGACAGTTTAACATAAATACAGGAAAAATCATACCTTTCATTTGGAGATGGCCTTTTCTTTCCCTTTTTCTCAGGATGACTCCCATTTGCAATATCCTAATAAGGACAAAATTAAGAACAATACTCCCTGACGACAACCAGAGTACAAGACCGACTAGAAAATGACGATAATTGATCATCACCAATACCATACCTGACCTTCTTTCCATTTGATAGGAGTGCATGTTATGAGTGCCGTCCCATCATCTGAGAAAGTGAAAGACTTGGTAAGCTTTGAATCCTCAAAGAATGGGTTCGGATTGAAGATCTGCAGAGGAGAGAGTAATGGCGTCCATCAGAAAAGTTCACAATAGCCCAGCAAGAACTCCCGACATAGTAGTTGAAACTCACAAAGGAGACAGAAAATCCGGACTTCACGTCCTTCAAGTCCTCCACGTCTATAGAATGCAAGTGCTTAAATACCTACACCACCATCATGTATACATTAAGCACACCACTGAATATGTCTACTTAAATGCAGTGCAATATAATTCAACAAAAGGCCACCTTGTGATCCTCCTCGTTCAAGAGATCCCCAAGCATGGGATGGCACAAGAACTGCAGACGCCAAAAAAACCAAAATCAATCCAACCGTTATCCAGAACAAAAAATCTGCCACTTTTATCCAATCACCGAGAGAGGTTAAGAACCAAGTACCGCCGTCAACCAAAAATCCGGGATCGCCTGGATGACATCGTTCCTTCTGACGTAGACCGGCCTCCTTATCTGATTATACTTCTGCTCCACCTCCAACACCTTGTCACTCTCCTCCTCATTGATCTGAGGAAAAAGACCACCAGACGATCAAACCCAATCACTACCACCACAACACTGCGATCCGACATAGGAAAACTGAAGAAAAGAAGGGAACTTGGTACCTTCTCGAGCTCCTCCTGGACCTCCTGGAGCTTCTCCACGGCGATGACAAGCTGCGAGGACTCGTCGAGCTCGGCGTCGCCTCCGGCCTTGGGCTTCTTCCCCTTCTCGGCGACCATCGTCGATCGCGAAAAAAAACTAACCCTAACCCTAATTGGGCAGTGTAATGCGATAGAGTGTGTGTGTGAGCTGGGAGGAGAGAAGAGGTGGCGGCGCGCGGCGGAAGAAACTTGCTTTTCCGCTCGGCGGGGGACGCGGAAGGGCAAGGCTTCTGCTACCCTTTTATACGCCCCCCGGATGGGGAGATCGGCTGCTCTGCCACTCACTTGGGGTGCGCTTACCGCGCGTGCTATTGCGTTGATGGACGTGGGACCCGTTGGATCGAACTGGGAGGCGCGAGGGAGGTGACAGGATCGCGGATGCTTGCTTGGTTGGGTTGCGTGGAGCCCGCGAAGAGTTGCGGAGGTGGGGGCACTGAGGGGATGCGGATTTTCAAACCCTAGCGATCAGGAGGACGAGCCCGCCGGAAGGCGCGGAGGATCTGGGACGTCCGTGCGAATGGCGTGGGGGTCTCGGGGCCCTTGGATCGGGTGTTAGTTGGGGAATGTTGGTTCGTTGGAATTAGGTTTTTTTCCAACCTGCGACTGCGAGGGTGAAAGAATAGACGGAGGAGGTTTTTAATTTGATCGTGAAAATGTTTGTTATCACTTGATACATTTTATCTACATTTAACATGATGCTTATATACATTTTTTTTTCAATTGTCTTCTTCTTTAGGTGGAGATAACATTTCATATTTGTCAATTAACTAATAATTGTGTGCTTAAGTATGTAGCTCAAAAATCTTGCTAACTCTTACAACGTAAAGCAATGGCTTAAAGGATAATTGAATTTAGGTGTTTTTCAATGTGTTTGATTGTGAGCATTGTTAGCAAAATCGTTATGCATCTTAAAATGAAAAGATATAAAGAGGTGCACAAGAGCATGTCTTTTTCTCACACTGGAGATCGTTATTGAATATCACGTGTAAAAGTCAATTGCATCCTCCCAACCGCATGGTATTCAATATGACCACGGTACATAATCCTAATTGCACAAAAGGACATTAATATTAAGTGCATTCACAAAAATTCATCTCAGTTGGCTATGATAAAATATTAAGTTTTGTTACATTGATGGCCAAGGGCTTATAAGTCCAACATATTGTGTGGGATAAGTATACTCTTTCTGTTGGGTTTATTTGCAATGTTCCAGCCCCAACTTGGGGGCAGCAGTAATTTACCACTTTGGCAGGGGCATTACTGAATTTTTTCAGCAAGTGGGAACCCCATTGGATAGCCCCATTCCAGGGATGAATGTGCCCATCCGATGCCCCACTCGTCCCAGCGAGAGACCCATTCCACAAAAGAAAAAACGCCCCATTCCAGCCAAAAACCGAGTGCATCGACAAGGGTTTCATGGAAGCCCTTCTCCTCCACGCGTGAGAGGAAGAGAGAGGTCAAGAGGGAAGGAGGTCACAGCAGGGCTTCCCCCTTCCCCCGTAGACGCGGGCTACAGCTAGGGCTGAGAGGGAGGCCGGTTTCTTTGGTCGAGTTCGAGAGGAGCATCGTGGAGGTCGTTGCGGACGACCTCAAGGAGCCGAAGCCGAGTTTGGGTCTCCATCCGGGAGCCCACGAGAGGAGTCAATCCATCTATCTTGTTTTGAGCATAATATTGGTATTTTAGATACCTAGGGATAGTTAGTTACTTGTAGAAGAACTATCCATTGTGTGTGGCTTGTACCTCGGTTTTGTAGGCAATAAAACCGGGAAGAACTTTGGTTCCATTTTGACCGTAGTGATTGGTTGCCGGTCTTGCCCCGTGGTTTTTCCCTTGCTCACATTGATTAAGGGTTTCCACGTAAAAATCCGTGTCTCGTGTGGTTGCTTGCTTGTGATTTGTTTGTCATTGTTCCCATTGAGTTCTCGTGTGGAGAATATATATCTTGTGTGTGCCATCTTTGCTGCAGGACAGTTTTATGAGGATTCTCCTGGCTGATTGATTGTGCCACATATCCCCAACAAGTGGTATCAGAGATGAGGTTGAGCAATGGGCAAAGATGATGAAGGTACTATGATTAAGCTCACAAGCAACAATTGGCAGATTTGGAAGGCGGAGATGGAAGACATCTTGTATTGCAAGGACCTCCACTATCCGGTGGAGGGTGAGAACTCCAAGCCAGAGAATATGTCCGCGGGCGAGTGGACAAACTTGAACCGAAAGGCCACTGGTACCATTCGGAAGTGGCTTGACATGTCGATCTTTCATCACGTGGCCGAAGAGACGAATGCGAAGGAGTTGTAGGACAATTGTCCGAGCTTTGTGATCAGAAGACCGCAACCAACAAGGCTTTCTTGATTAGAAAGCTTGTGAACTTGAAGTACAAAGATGTGACCAAAGTGGCGGAGCATCTGAATGACTTCCAAAGCATTATCAACCAGTTGACATCCATGAGTTTGACACTTGATGACGAGTTGCAGGCACTTCTCTTGTTGGGTTCATTGCCAGACAGTTGGGAGACTCTAGTAGTCATCGTGAGTAACTCTGCAAAGGATAGCAAGTTGACCATGGCTATGGTCAAGGGCAGTCTCCTCAATGAGGAGATTAGACATCACTCTTCGGGGGAGGCATCCTCCTCTTCACATGTGTATGCAGCTGAGAGGAGAGGAAGATCCAGTAGCAGAGGAGTGTCACATGAGAGGCAGAAATCCAGAGACAAGTCCAAGGGCAGAGGAAAGTGTCACCATTACCAAAAGCATGGTCACTGGAAGAGAGATTGCAGGATTTGGAAGAGAGAACAAGCTGAAGCCAAGAAAGATCTGAAAAAGGAAGATAGAAATGTAGCCGCAGTTGTGGTAGATGAAAGTGCAGATGAGGTGATTCTCACCATACAGGATCAATGCTTGCATACAGGGAGTGATTTGGAGTGGGTCGTTGATACGGCCGCCTCCTATCATGTGACTCCACACAGGGGGTTTTTCACCACCTACACTAGGGGTGATTATGAGAGAGTATTGATGGGTAACGAAAGTTACTCTAAGATCATTGGCATGGGCACCATCTCGATTCAGACGGATGTTGGGTGCTCCTTGACACTCCAGAATATGAGGCATGTTCATGATGTGCGGTTTAGCCTTATATCTGGCTCACAGCTAGATAGTGAAGGCTACCATCTGAAGTTCGGCGACAGCAAATGCAAGATTAGCAAGGGTTCTCTCATCATGGCTAGAGGCAGTTTGTGTTGCACACTCTACATGACTAGAGTGAAGGTCATGGATGGCAGTTTGCATGCTAGTGAAGCAGATAATTCAGATTTGTGGCACTGTCGACTTGGCCACATGAGCTAGAAGGGCTTGCAGCTTTTGAGCAAGAGAGAGTTGATCCCCTACCACATTGACACCACTTTGTCTCCTTGTGATGCATGTGAGGTTGGTAAGAGCAGGAGTGCACCATACAGAGCCAGATTCAAGGTGAAGGGAGACCTTCTACAGTTGGTTCATTCTGATGTTTGTGGTCCTATGGACACAGCCTCTTTGGGAGGCAACAGGTATTTTGTCACCTTCATTGATGATGCTTCTAGTAAGGTGTAGGTGTATGTGCTGAGATCGAAGGATCAAATGTTTGATTGCTTTAAGAAATTTTATGCCATGGTTGAGCGTGAGACAGGAAAATTGTTGAAGTGTCTACGCACGGACAATGGGGGAGAGTACACCTCCCATAGCTTTCAGGGCTATTATGCAGAGCACAGCATCAGGCATGAGAGGACAGAGCCAGGAACACCCCAGCACAATGGTCTAGCTGAGAGGATGAACATGACCATTGTTGAGAGAGCTCGTTGCATGTTGAAGACATCGAAGTTGCCCAAGACCTTTTGGGCTGAGGCGGTTCGCACCGTATGTTACTTGGTAAACCGATCTCCATCAGTTCCTTTGGGTTTTTAAATTCCAGAGCGTGTTTGGACAGGGAAAGACCCCTCATATGCTCATTTGAGGGTGTTTGGATGCAAAGCTTATGCATTGGTACCCAAGGAGCAGCGGAAGAATTTAGATGACAAGGCGGTGCCTTGTATTTTACCGTCTTTGGGATCCAAGGAAGAAGATATTCACCAGACACAGGGATGTGATTTTCTATGAGAATCAGACGTTGGCTGAGGACACCACTGAGAGTGGTGATGGAGATGAGATCTCCATGGATGATAACAGTGACGAGGACACAGAGCCCTCTCCAATACATGGTACAGGTGGAGAGGATGGGCAGCTTGAGCAACGCGAGCCAAATGCAGACCCCGTTGATGCAGGTCCAGGGGACTTGGGGCAGGGGGAGCAACCTCATCCACATGCAGATGCGGCAGAGCCTCAGGTCAGGAGATCTAAGAGGACACGCCAGCCATCATCCCATTACCCCACTTCTAGGTATGTGATGCTCACAGATGCAGGTGAGCCATACACTTTTGAGGAGGCACAGATACACAAGGAAAAGGGCCATTGGCAGAATGCAGTGAACGAAGAGATGTCATCTCTCAAGAAAAATCACACTTTTGACCTTGTTGAGCTTCCTAAAGGGAAGAGAGCCTTGAAGAACAAATGGGTTTACAAACTGAAGTCAGATGACAGCGGCAAGCAAGTGAAGTACAAGGCTAGATTGGTGGTGAAAGGGTTCAGCTAGAAGGAAGGAGCAGACTATGATGAAATCTTCTCCCCAGTGATGAAGATGAATTCAGTGAGAATGGTGCTAGGACTTGTTGCTAGCATGGACCTTGAGCTGGAGCAGATGGATGTGAAGACGGCATTTCTTCATGGCGATTTAAAGGAAGAGATCTACATAGAGCAACCACATGGTTTTCAAGAGAAAGGGAAAGAACGCATGGTTTGCAGGTTGAGAAAGAGTCTCTATGGCTTGAAGCAAGCTCTGAGACAGTGGTACTTGAAGTTTGATGCTTTCATAAGAAAGCAGAGCTTCAAGAGGACTACAACCGACCCATGTGTATATGTTCATCGTCTTCCCAATGACGGGTTCGTCATTCTTTTGATATATGTGGATGACATGTTGATTGTAGGTCATGATTCCAACCTGGTTGCAAAGCTCAAGAGGGAACTCTCCAAAGAGTTTGAGATGGAAGATTTGGGCAAGGCAAGTCACATCCTTGGGATGCAGATTACAAGGGACATGAAGAAACACATGATGTGGTTGTCACAGGAAAGCTATGTTGAACGCGTGTTGGAGCGGTTCAACATGAAGAATGCCAAACCTGTCAGTACGCCTTTAGCTTCTCATTTCAAGCTAACCAAAGAATCATGTCCTTCCACTTCTGAGGAGAAAGCAGAGATGAACAAGATCCCATACCAATCTGCAGTTGGGAGCCTCATGTACGCCATGGTGTGCACTAGACCAGATATAGCACATGCAGTGAGCGTGGTGAGCAGATTCATGTCCAACCCAGACAAGGACCATTTGGGAGGCAATGAAGTGGATCTTGAGATACTTGAGAGAGACCTCAAGTATGTGTTTTGTGTTTGGGAGGTCAGATCTTAAACTTTGTGACTACACTGATGCAGATATGGCAGGTGACATGGACCAGAGAAAGTCCACCTCATGCTACATTTTCACATTTGCATACCAAGCTACAGAAATGTGTTGCTCTCTCGACTACCGAGGCAGAATACATTGCAGCAGCAGAGGCTGGGAAAGAAATATTGTGGCCACAACACTTTCTTGGTGAGTTTGGATTGAATGACAGTGAGACGGTTGTGTTTTATGATAGCCAGAGCGTTATAGACTTGAGCAAGAGTATCATGCACCATGCTCGGACAAAACACATTGATGTGAGATACCATTGGTTGAGGGATGCAATTGAACAGAAGCAGCTCATGTTGAAGAAGATTCACACAGATGAGAACCCCTCAGATATGCTGACGAAGGCAGTCACTCGTGACAAGCTTCAGCTCTGTAGAGAGCTGACCGGTGTCACCTCTTCTTGATCTCCATCACAAGAAAACAACACCCCGTTGGGGCTGAAGGGGGAGGTTGTTGGGTTTATTTGCAATGTTCCAGTCCCAACTTGGGGGCAGCAATAATTTGCCCCTTTGGTAGGG
Source organism: Ottelia alismoides (assembly GCA_037367405.1). Taxonomy (NCBI): domain Eukaryota; kingdom Viridiplantae; phylum Streptophyta; class Magnoliopsida; order Alismatales; family Hydrocharitaceae; genus Ottelia; species Ottelia alismoides. The sequence continues at coordinate 243,814 of JAZKJV010005543.1, read as the reverse complement.
GCATTACTGAAATATTTCAGCAAGTGGGAACCCCATTGGGTAGCCCCATTCCAGGGATGAATGTGCCCATCTGATGCCCCACTCGTCCCAGAGAGAGACCCATTCCAGAGAAGAAAAAATGCCCCATTCCAGCCAAAAACTGAGTGCATCGACAAGGGTTTCGTGGAAGCCCTTCTCCTCCACGCGTGAGAGGAAGAGAGAGGTCGAGAGGGAAGGAGGTCACAACAGGACTTCCCCCTTCCCCCGTCGACGCGGGCTGCAGCTAGGGCTGATAGGGAAGCCGGTTTCTTTGGTTGAGTTCGAGAGGAGCATCATGGAGGTCGTTGCGGACGACCTCAAGGAGCCGAAGCCGAGTTTGGGTCTCCATCCGGGAGCCCACAAGGGAAGTCAATCCATCTATCTTGTTTTGAGCACAATATTGGCATTTTGGATACCTAGGGATAGTTAGTTACTTGTAGAAGAACTATCCATTGTGTGTGGCTTGTACCTCAATTTTGTGGGCAACAAAACCGAGAAGAACTTTGGCTCCATTTTGACCGTGGCGATTGGTTGCCGGTCTTGCCCCGTGGTTTTTCCCTTGCTCACATTGAGGAAGGGTTTCCATGTAAAAATCCGTGTCTCGTGTGGTTGCTTGCTTGTGATTTGTTTGTCATTGTTGCCATTGAGTTCCCACGTGGGGAACATATATCTTGTGTGTGCCATCTTTGTTGCAGGACAGTTTTAGGGGGATTCTCCTGGCTGATTGATTGTGCCACATATCCCCAACACTTTCATCATTTGAGGATGTGGAGAAGAGGTAGTCTCTTCTCATCAATGAGATTATGGAGAGTTGTGGGGAATGGAATGTCCTTTACGAGGGTGGCATTTTGTTGTTATATGAGCATGGAGAGGGTGGGGTTAGACATGGCTTGAGCAATCCTAACTTTCTATAGACATGTCTCTACTATCATGGCCTTTTGCAGACATTATATTATCCCTAGTCTTCTACAAGTAAAAGTCATGGTCACATTGTTATCTTATATTTTATAAAATTTATTTTCTTATTTGCTTAGTTATTAGTGTACCAATTTTAAGAGTACTGGTGATGAATTTCATATTTTTTAGTTCTTGCTTCGAACTCAGGTCTAATGTTGGTTGCATATCTTTTGTTCAGACCATGATGCTTGATTCGAGCCTTGCTTGTATCCTTATACTCCACCTCTATTTGACCTTTCACTTAGCCCTCGGGTCGGATATTACTTGGATCCTTATACTTGGCCTTTAATATTCCCTTTACTTAGCCCTTAGTTGGCCCTTATCTAGATTCATGTGCCTATCTTCTTCTTGTTTTGAAAAAAGGCACATGACTTAGATATTTTATCCTTTGTCATTTACGCTCACTCTTCTGGTTGCTCTCATTGATGGTTGAGGAGCAGTTAAAATATTCATGAACATATCTTTTCCCCCACTATTGAAGAATCTCATATTCATCATCATTATTCTCATTATTAGCTCTTTATCTTGAACTACTTAGTTAAATTGATAATTGATTAAACATAATTAATATTTTGATATCTTGTAAATAATTAAAGCTAATTATTGTAAATAAATAAAGTGTCTAATTATTGTATATATGTGTCTATGGTACTACTTGTTTTATGTCTTTCTCATATTATTCAACACCCAATAAAGATTAGTTTAACATTGTATATAAAATACTATATAACATTTATTACTCAAAAATATAACAAAATAACCAAAAAAATAAAAGAATTATTTTAATATACATAAAAATACTTATAAAAAATAAGAGTATGTATGTGTGACATATTTTGATTCTGAGCCTACATAGATGTTGTAGATCTTGAAAAAAATACACAACTTTCATGTAGAACATCTTTTATTTACTTTATCTATTATTTTATTGTATTTTACAAGATTTTTTCATTTATCTTTTCTCTCATTGAGCCACGTGGCTTTTTCTCTTTTAGCCACGTACTCGGCCCTTCATCAACCCCCACCTCCTTTATCAACCGTATGATCTCCTCATCAGACGGTCCATGTGCGATCCTACCCGCTTCCATCTAGACTACTTGATCAAATGATCAAGCGGTTCCTAGCTATCCCGACGCGCCTTGATCAGGGTCGTTGCCAACAATCGTTGTATGGCATCAACCTCAAGTTGGTTGCCTCCAAATAGACGTGACTCTTCATCGGTGTGATTTCACCGTATTACTCCCACCTCTCCACATGTTGTCATGGCCCGATTATGGTACCAAATAGAAGCTTTCTCATCCCTCATTCATGCCAATCCCTTACATTTAACCTTCTATTCACGTGTGTCAACTTCTCAACGGTTGAAACCACACAGTTCAACCACCTGTTGCCTAACAAAACCCTTGTCTCCACATCCATTCTCCCCTATCTGCCTTTACACGAGAACCCTATGTGCTTCTTCATCCTTCTAGTGATAGTGTGAGAGAAAGAAGTTGAGCAAAGACCTAGGTCTTCTCTGTGAGATCTACGCCTGCCTCAGCTGTGTTGCAGCCCACATTCCAGATGTTGCTCAAGATCTACTCCTTGTTGAAGTGTCGAGCAATGACCCGAAGCTCCAAAGCTTCACTCCTAGGTCTCTGTTTATCCCCTATTTCCTTCTCCAACCTCCCGGTATTTCTCTATTTTGTCCCTTGTGTTTTTCTTTGATTTATTCATGCAGACTCACTCACTGTCTTATCGATCGGAATAGCCCATCACCTTTGTCGAGCATTCCTGACCTTCGTTAGGCCTTCAGGGCTCCATCTTCCCTTCTCCACATCTCTGACCGCCTCGCTCTACCTCTTCCTTGCACAAGAGGAGGACCATCGGGTCTTCATTCTGATCACCATCTTAGACCTTCCATTTCACCCCCCTCTTATCGCCTTGCTTTAGCTATAACTTCTATCATGACAAGTGCTCATTAATCAAAGTTTGGAGGTCCTCTCTGGTCTCGAATTTTGCTCTAGCAAGGTTTCATCGACCACCATCTCAAGCCATACATGCATCTCTTCCGATCTTCCATTACCTATGCCAAGCCCTCGTAAAGGTGTCCTGATCTCCTTTGAAGTCCAAAAAGCACAGGGAAGCAGCTGCAAGCCCACCATAGCCCCACCTGTGCATCATCGCACAAGGCAGAGCACATCTCCAAGGAGGAGTACATGTGTCATCGATCTTCTTGATTGTACGTCCTTGATCATCCTCGAGCTGCATCTTCATCAAATCCTCCCATTTATCAGATCTGTTTAATCAACGATAGCTTTACCCAATAATAACATCTAACATTCAGAAATAAACCACAATAAAAATGCTACATAAAGAGCATCTCACATCTTTTCCATTCACAAAATAAGCATAGAAACCCGTCCAATCATATTCTTTTACATGTTCACCGAGCTGAAGGAAAAGAACTCAAAAGACAACAAACTACCAAATGATATAAGATACCACTATTAGCTAACTGGTTGACTAAGGTCCTTGAGATGGCCCACCGATACATGTTGGGTTTCCAGATTCTTATGATAAAGATTAGAGAGTGCTAAGTAACGAGGAAGAGACGGGAAAACAAACATGGTAAGTTAGAAAAACTTATTATTCTAGAAATATTTCCATTTCTTCTCATTGAGCCATCTCCTTCTATTCCATGGAGGGGATTAGTTCAGGTGATTTACCTTACCTCTCATGAACTTCGAAGATGTGGACACTTAGGGATTGGAGACTGCGTTGATATGGTGAGCTTATGTTGTTGCATGTCACCTCAATTAATCCTCCAATGCTATTGATGAATCTCCATTTCATCACCTTTATTCTTTCATTTTGACCTTAAACCCCTAGCTAAATGCATGTAAATAGAATTAATTTGTGCAAAATAACACTTAATAGTTGACTCAGAAACATTGTGTAATTTTGATATCAAATTCTAAAATAAAAGAATAAAGGACAGAAAAGAAAAAGAAATGATGTGTCAAAGGCATTGAATGACCCTAGACACCGAGACTAGGTCAATATTGATGTGGTCGATAAGGAATAAAATAGGGGAGATAGGGCAGACTAATTGTACATAAATACACTGAAAACCCTAATTATTTACTTATAAATAGACTTTTGGGGCCTATATTATTTTCCAATTTTTACAACTCAAATAATAAAACCCTTAACATGAACATTGTACACAAAATAGAAAGAAAAATACAAAATTTATTTCACACAAAAAATAATGAATAGTGCGCTTAGCACACTCAAAATAAAAGGCTACAAAGAAAACTCACATACTTGTATCACCTCCATACAAACTCAAAACTGACCAGACTCATTTTATTGTTCATAAAGTTAAATTATCTATTTCATGAAAAATTGAGCTCATATACAAAATTTGACTTTTGGGTCTTTATTGTACTATATACATGTATATTTTATTCAATATATTCCTTCTTTACATTGTTATCCTTTTTAATTTTCTATATACTTGTTGATATTATATAAAATATAACAAACATAAACATAAAATTAAACAATTAAATACAATAAAATAAAGGGATTTTTACTCAACAGACCCTATAATCTTTGTCAATTACCTCTACGACCTTTAAAACATCATAATTCCTCCCTCACCCCCGTAAACTTGTTAACCTTTACCCTACAGACCATGTGATTAACCATCATCCATTAACCGTTAAAACTAATCGAATTCTGTTATCTTCTTTTACGTACCCATTTTAGTCATCAAATTTATTATAGGTGCCACTTCCTCCCCTGCGAAGCCTCCCCTGCCAGTTGAAAGCCCCCCCCCACGCCCGCCGGTTGAATCCCCTCCTCCCCTACGACCCCCAGCCTACAGCCACCCATGTGAAGCCTCCGCCTGCCGGTTGGAGCCCCTCCTCCCCTGCGACCCCCTCCGCCACCCCTGTGAAGCCCCCCCCCCCCCCCCCCCCCCGCCCGCCGGTTGAAGCCCCTCCTCCCCTGCGACCCCCAGCCCGCAGCTACCCATGCGAAGCCCCCACCCGTCGGTTGGAGCCCCTCCTCCCCTGCGACCCCCAGCCTGCCGCCCCTGCGAATCCCCCCACCCACCGGTTGAAGCCCCTCCTCCCCTGCGACCAGACCCCCAGCCCGCCGCCACCACTGCGAAGCCCCCCCCCCCCCCCTCCTGCTCGTTAAAGCCCCCTCCCGCTTCCCACCGATTGAAGCCCCTCCTCCCCTGCGACCCCCAGCCTGCCACCACCACTACGAAGCCCCCCCCCCCCCCCCCCGCTCGTTACAGCCCCCTCCCGCTTCCCACTGGTTGAAACCCCTCCTCCCCTGTGACCCCAGCCGCCACCCCTGCCCCCCCCCCCCCCCCCCCCCCCCCCCCCCGTTCAGTTGAAGCCCCTCCCCTCGAACCACCACTGGAATCCCCCCAGGACTAGCACTGCCTCCCCACCTCCTCCAGTCCAGGTCGAGCGGCCGCCCACCTACTTCCACCAGTTCAGGTCCAGCGCCGTGGGGGGGGGGGAAGCTGTCCACAGGGGAGGTCAAAGGAGGGTGGATTATTTTTTCTTCTTGGTTAATTTTAGTCGTCCAATCGTGGATTGATTAGATTAACTCAATTTTAACCCAAGGAAGTTAACTCTAGATGTGCCAATTCAACGGTAGGGTTTGTGGGGTAAGATGGAGCAAGTTTACAGGGGTGAGGGAGGAATTACGATGATTCAATCGTAGAGGTTGCACTGTCTTTTTGCATTTAGGCGCACAATTGACAAAGATTATAGGGTCTGCCGAAAAAATCCCTAAAATAAAAAAGTATTAAAATATATAAGTATATTATACCTATAAAGATTATACACTTATTTATTTAAGTAAACATGATAAAATCAAAAAAAATAAAATTGTGTAAATATGTATTAAGTATACTATAAATATATTAATGCAATAATAAAATATAAAAATATAAAATAAAAATAAAATACCTCAAATACATATAAATATACATATGTATGTAATGTAAAAATTAACACCTAATGAACAAGCTTGTAAAAATAAATAGAAATATCCATCAAATACTACATAAAATAATAAAAAAAATATGTTTTGACTACAAATTATTAAAATCATTTCTTAATTTTAATCCAAACCATCCTTTTTCTGGCCAGTCCACGTGGACCAACCATAGTGTCCCAACTATTGACCTCCGGTCAACATTCCTTTCCTCTGCCACCTTCTGTGTAAAAGTCACGAGACTGACTTTCTCCCATTTCTTGGCCTTCCTCCCTTCCTCTATGCTCATCAAGACTTTCACCCTTCTACACCTCCATCATCCCTCGTCCACGCCCTATGTCTATCCCTTACCCACTCCCTCCATCTCACATAACCTCCACCTTTTTGCCCTTCACACTATTCTATAAATAAGCCCAACCGACAACTGTTTGATTTTTTATCCCGATTTCTTCTTGAAACCCCAATAGCAAGCCGTCATGTTGAAGTTCATGGTGACAGCACGAACCTCCTAGCCTTGTCGACGAGGATAAGAGGCAGAGATCAGTTGTCCAAGGCCTTACTGAAGCTCCTCCGATGATCCCTTCTCCTGCTTCTTGGAACCCCATGTATGAGTTACTAGTTAGGTTTTCTTTTAGCATTTCAATTATGCATTATAGTTTAGTTTTTTATTGTTGTAATTAGGGAGTAACATAGTTTATTTTTAGCATATAAGTTTGTTGGAGCCTTAAGCTCCAACTCTATTTACCCGTGTTCCGATTGTAATCCAACCTGCCTTCACATCCATTTCCATCCTCATTCGCCTCTCTATCAAACACTCATCGATTCCACCCAGGATCTGCAAGATCTTGGTCCACCGAGCTTCATCCTTCGTCGTCGTCTAGAGCTTATTATTTTGCAAAATAACCAAAAAATTATAGATTATGAATATGTCTATGTGAATATTGAATAAATATGATAAAAATGGGATAAAATGTATACTATAGTGAATCACATGTTTATATGCTAATAATAAAAATGTCAATTATTCTATATATAATTATTTTGATGTATGATGAACTTATAATATTTTGATTATTTCTCCGACAATATAATGGTAATAATATTATACTTCTAAATTAAATCAATTTCACGTATTTACTTCTGAGGGGAAATTTTAAAATTTCATTTGTTTCATTTATGATATAAAATCACGTATTCATGTAATGTATTCCTATTAATTCGTTAGTTATTCCTATCAAAATTTACAAATCAATTAATTCCTTACAGTAGTGTATACATTCAAAATTTTGAACTTTTATTCTTATACTTTCTCAAATTTTGCTCTGATTTTCTTTCACTTCTATTAATGCTCATTTTTTCTTATTAAAGCACAACTTATCTTCTTTTCTTATCTTCCTTTCTTTTTAAAACATAACTTTTACTTCCACGAATGAAACATCTGATGAAGAACAACTACGACATAATTAAGGAGTAAATATACAATCATGATTATCTAGCCTGAATTTCCATCTACACTTTTGTGTCCGACCTCTTTGTTGTATTTTTTCCATCTATCAAATCTAGTGTTAATTATGCCATATAAGCATTACATTAATAGATTTGTTCCAACCACTTCTTTTAAGTGTTTCATTATTTCTTCTTTTATGTTATATAATTTTCTTAATTCTTCAAAATTTCTCTGGTATCTTAAGGTTCTATTTCCACCCATCATATTTCGAAATTAATCTTCAGATTATATATATGCCTTTAAATTTTTATAATAAAAAATTTTGTACGCTGCTAAGTGACGAGTCCGATGTTGCGCTAGTTAAAAATGTCGTGAATTATCATTCGTTAAAAATTATGTCATTTCGTTGTAGGTGGTAATCGGAATCGGTCAAGAAAATAACCACAATTATTTAGTCAATTTTTAATCGTGTGATTTTATGTTTATTTTACTTGGGCAAGTCCCAAGGTCAAACACAACCAAGCAAAGGAACAACCTATAATTATGTCTATCAAAGTTCATGCGTGGTTTTCGAGGCGGTCTTTTTTTGTAATTTTTATGCAATTAAGGATGCAAAATGCAATTTTTGGCCTATTTTAGGGACTAAAATATAAACGTCAAGCAAACTATGTCCGAAAAATACGAAACTTGGCCAAGATGATAATTATGATGAAATAAATGTATTGTATTTTTTTTGGAATTTTTTGAATGCAAGATGATTTTTTTATGAATTTTTAAATGTAAAGGATGTGAATTTCATTTTTTAATTAAAATAAATATTAAACCTAATTATTTTCAAGGAATAAAATTATCTAAGTTCTATTACTAAGTTATGTATCCCAAAAAAATCCTAAATCTCAAAAATATGAGATTTAATACCTATTAAAAATCAAATACTGAGATATGCAAAATGATTTTTACAAGGCAAATTATGCATGCAAATGTAATTCTTTTTGGGTACAATGCTAATCACAATTAATTCTACAATATGTGACTTTTCGGGGATTTTTAGAGCAACGCTTAATTAATTACAAATTTCAGAGCACAAGATGGGTAAAATATGCAATTTTCCATAAATAAATTAATTATTAATTAACCAATGATCACAAAAATACCAAGCAATTGCCACAATGTAGAGAATTAATTAACGAACAAAATGTAATTTTTGGATGAATAAAATAAAGCAATGTAGTAGTCCAAAACAAAGGGGAAAGACAGGGGTAATTCTGCAATAATTAAATAATTATAAATAATGTAAAGCAATGATGATTTTGTAATTACCAATAAGTAGGGGGTTTCGTTGCAAAATTTCCAAGGTTGCACGTGCGTCGCACGTACTCCTTGGGGGGCTGGACGAGGTTGCAAATAGGAGGACTCTGGAGGGCTGCTTCGCAAATTACCCAGCGGGTCGCGTGCATAGCACGTAACCCCTATGATGCTGGGAGACTCCCCCCCGTCCCACGTACGTGGCACGTGGCGGGGGCCTCGGGTCCGGAGCCCGGCGGCGATCGGTGGAGTCGGTGGCGGGAGGGGCGGAGACGGAGGGTTGGGCTTCGACTTCTGATGGTAGAGCCCTTCGCTTCCGAATAAGGCTTGGAGGGAGGAGGAGGGAAGAGCTTCTGCGCCAGTGGTTGCGGAGGGGCGGAGACAGAGGGGGGCCGAACTGCTGCTGGGCGGTGAGGTGCGACGTGGTGATCGACGGGGTCTCTAGTAGCACGACGGTTGTTTGAGAGCGCCTGGAGTTGATGAAGAAGGTGTCGAAGTCGACTGTTGTTGGCGATGTATGGCGTTGGAGGTTGAAGTCGTCGGTGAAGTCGTAGGGGGCGATGATGAACGATGTGGCGGCATTGTGGTTGACGGAGATGAAGGCATTGTCGTCGTGGCTCAATGGAGACAAGGCCGGAGCACGACAACAAGGCCAGGAGCGGCGTTGCAATGAGGACGATGATCCTCGAATCTCTCCGACTAGAGATGCTCACCGGTCTGTCACCCCGACGACTGAATGGAAGAGTAGAATGGCGTATGGCTTGAACGGAGGTGCGGCGGTGCTTTATATAGGGGATGATGATGGGTCGGTCAGATCATGAAGAGGATCGGGGATGGCGAAATCACAGGAATGATCTGGGACGAGGTTCGATGTCGGGCGGAGATGGAAGTGATTGGAGTTGACAATATTTGGAGATCGGGCAGAGGGCGGCGATCGCTGGCGGAGATTTTGGGTTGGCGGCGTCAGAATGGGAAAGGCGTTGGGAGGTTGAGTAAGGGGTCGGGTCGTCCGATCGGCCGAGATCGGACGACCAGGAGGTTGATGCGTGGCGACTAAGGGTTAAAGGGGCAGGCACGTGCGTGGCACGTGCCTGTAAGGCACGTGCTACGCACGAGAGTGGATTTTATTTTACTTTGATAAAAAAGGATATAATAAAACCTCAAAAAAATGGCTGACACGTGGCATCTCCAGGGAGCTGCCATGTGTCAGCACCACAAAATTCAGAAAAAAAAACTTTGTAAAATCTAAAATAAATAGCAAACGGCCTCGGATCGATAAAGTTTCTTCATGAAAATTGCTCGTCTCGATGAGATCTACAACTTTCATGATGGCACCAAAACTAAAATTGATCAATTGCACAAAGTGATATTTTTGAGGTATCCCATGTACATAGAATACTTTGATTTTAAGTTTTATATTTTTTGTCATTTTAAAATAGATAAAATTCGGAAAAAATACGGTAAAATCAAAGATAAATATTTACACATTAAACTATTTTTTTGGATTTTTATTAATTAAGAAACAGAAGAAATAAATTAAAACACGAAAAAGATGATTTTTGTACAGACGGTTAGTGAAGACGTGGACTCAATTTGTTTCTTTGATTTCAAGCTCAGTTTGGATTTGGATATTTGTGCATTTTAATAAAACTCTTATCAAAGAATATAAATGAAAAAGAAATAAAATAAAATAGGATAATTATGTACATAAAATATTAGGTCAAAAATCACTAAATACAAAATGTACAAAAGAGGCTCAAAACCCAACTTTCACATATGGGCTACGAATCACTTGAACTTGATCTTGTTTTGAAGGTAATTGAATGTACATTAGTTCAAAAGTAGGATTAAAATGGACACTGGATGGGGAAGATATGAGGGTTTTAGTCAGGGAATCCTAGAACTAGGGTTTGGGTTTTTGGTCCACTTATTTGGGTTAGAGATTTTTTTTATTTTTTCATTTATTCTTGTTAGTGATATGTACACATTGGAGGTGGTTTTGGGTCATTCGGAGTTAGCATGAATTAGTTAAAAAATGGGGGAAGTTAGGCTATTTACAGGTCAATTTTGGTTGGGATTTTTGGCTTCTTATTTTGTGCAAAAATAAGTGATAAAATGCAATTCTTATTAAAACATGCATGAATGCTAATTATGTAGAATAAGTGAAGAAATGCTGATGATTTTGAGGGATTTGAGCTTAATTAATTAGATTTAGAGTGATGAATCTGAGATTCATCATCCCCCTATACTTAAACCATGCTTGTCCTTGAGCATCAAAAAGAAATGGCATGAGGTGAAATGAGATTGGATTCCATACCAAGATCATGAGCTGGAGGTGAAAATGAAACTAAGCTTGACCTTTGGATTATTAGTTTGGCGGAACTTCGGTGAGACTTAGAATTTTAAAATCAACAACCTTTAAGTTCTACACATCATTATCTCAGTTTCGGCTCAGAAGTCATCTTAGATCAATCCTCTTCCCAAAGCATACCCTACGAACATTGAACAATTGACTCATGTGTGTGAAAGGTTTTAGCTCTTCCCATCCAGAATGCCGGACTACCATGCAAACCTCCTCTCCAGTAACTCGTCCTTGGGGAGTCAGGAATTTCCTTCTAAGGTCTGTCGCGCTGTGTTCATAATCGAATCGGGGGAGAAGTTAGAAGAAGGAGAAAAGAACTGGAGGGTGGCCAGTGTAGTCACCTCTCCTTGTGAAGTTGTCCAGTGTAGCTGAGTCTCCACCAAGATCTTCATGTTTTCTTGAAGCTTGGACCTTTTTGTTCAGATATTTATTTGTTAGTGGCTTCTTTGTATTTGGATTTTTAGTGGTTCTGCTTGGATCTTATTGTACTCCTACGGATATAGAACCTTTTTGTTTCCGTACATTTTTTGAGGTCTTAGAAAAAATTATGCCCAGCCGTCCATCCCTTTTACGAAGCTTTATTTCAACCTGTACTCCGGTCTTTAGATTTCCACGCTACCAGAAAAGAAACTCACACAGTCTTCCAACATCCCGTCTGAGTTGAGCTAAGTTCATAGTGCAAGAGTACAAATTAATTCCCTATTCCAGAGTTGTACCCATAATGAAGAGACCAGGTTAGATACTAAAAGTCAAATGCTGCACATTGTCATGTGGAACTCAAAGAATTAAGTCAAAGACCTGAAGCTTCTAAAATCCTATTTCTCGGTGAAGTTCCTCTGAAAATTAGGTGGATTAAGGTCAAGTCTTGACCACTCTCGGTTTCTGCTCATAACTCGGTTCGGAACCCAAAGACTTTTCACAGATACAAATGTGATGTTGGATGAAGTGCATGTGTGTAAAATGCAGACACATTTTTCTTTTTGTGATTTTTTTAATACAAGGGATTTTTGTTTTATTTTTATTTAATGACAAAATGAAGAAGAAGCCAATTTTTTTCAAAAATTTTGGACACAATCAGTGTTAGTAGCAAAACTCTTTTTTTATTATGTTTTTTTTCAAATTACCCACCCTGTAAATACATATAGACTTACGCAAAAGTACGAGATATAGGTAAAATATATACATAGTATATATACAGACCCCTTATACTTAGCAAGTGTTGTATCCTCAGAGCACAAGAAGTGTAAAGAAGACATAGCTCAGGCTAAGCGTAAGAGAGTGAAAAAGAAAAAGAACAAGATTGAGATCAGTGTTGCAGAAGACGGTATTCGGTATTCAGTCGGAGGGGTCACTGAATAGAGAATAATCGGTATTCGGGAGACTATTCAGAATTATTCGGTTTTGTATTTTTTTAATATAAAAATTATTTTTTAATACATATATTCTTATATTTTTATACATATATGGTCATTATTTAACATGAATCCAAGATAAAAGTACCAATCAATATAATAGACATATAGAATTTGACATTTTTGGCAATACCGTGGTAAAATGTAACCCATAAATATTGAAAATTGAAAATAAAAAAATAAATATATGAAGAGTCAAACTCCAGTCGGCCTCATAGTCAGGACAGTCGGCCGAATAGCCGGCCGACTATTCGGTCGGGCCGACTATTGCCCGACTGGAGGTCTGTTCAGTCGGGTACCCCACCGCACCTCATAGTCGGACCGGCTATTCGGTATAGTCGGCCGACTATTGCAACACTGATTGAGATACATCGGTCCGCCCCCCTATACTTAGGCTGTGAACAGTCTAAGTATAGAAGAAGAGCGAAAGTGAGGTGGTCGGGATATGTGAATGAGGAGAGTATATATGGATGGACATTGGTTCCCCCTATACTTAGGCTCTGGTCAGCCTAAGTATAGAAGAAGGGTGGAAATGGAATGATCGTGAGATGTGGAGAATGGTATGTACAGATGGCATCGATCCCCTCCATACTTAGGCTTGGCCTAAGTAGAGGAAGAAGATGTACAAGGAGACCGATGTGGTCGGGAGGGAGGGTGGGTAGCCGATGATTAAGGCGGTTTTCGACTGATCTTCTTGTGATCATGCGGTGGGAGATCGTAATGATGAGAAGGAGATGAAGCATATGACCCCAACTATTATCAGTGTTATCCTCAGAAATATCATGATGGATAGTAGATGAAGTGTTTGAATCAGATGAAAAGTAGCCATCATCAGAGTTATCCTCAGAGAAATAGTATTTGAAAGTGGACACACTCCGGATATTGTTGTGTTTTTGTTTCTTCAGTTGTTTTCTCAGAATTCGTTCCTTCTTGGGATCAAGCAGTTCGTCCTTGGATGAATACTCTGAAGTACCAGTCTCAGTCAGCTCATAAGAAATATTCCAATGTATTTGATGAGAGCAGGAACATCAGCTTTTGATGAATAATAGTGAGGAACGGGAGTTGTCCAACGGGAGTCGAAGTTTGGATCCTTGCGAAGATATGATTTTAGGGCAACCGAACAGACTTCACTGATGTAGATTACCTTTTTCGAACCTGGTGAGGGATCATCAGATGATTCCTCTTCCGAAAGGTCAAAGGTGACTTTCTTTTTCAATGAAGGAGTAGTCTTTTTGTTTCGTGAAGGTGTCAGTCCACTTGAGTCTCCAGATGAATAACCATTGGAATTCTTCTCCTTGGTCAGTGTTCGTCCTGCGTATTTGTTCTTAGTCTTCTTAATGCTGGTGCACTCTTGATTTGGGATGATTTGGTCAAGGTATTCAGAGTAGGTTGATCCAAGGTGTGACCATGCATACGTCTCAGGATCATATATGAAACATTCTTCTATTTTAAGATCCACAGGAATTGAAAAACTGGGGAGAGTCTCTGCATGTTCGTTCTCAATTGATTTGATATTAGAACATTTCTGTGTCGAGTTGATGTGATCAAGATAGTCAGAGTAGGTTGACCTAGGGTACGACCATGCATAAGTCTCCTGGTCATATGATTCGTATACTTGATTCTCCATGGTGAGAGCAGCTGGGAATGGAGCAGGGGGGAGAGTATCTAAACCAATAGTCTCATCAACAACTGCTATCTCATATGTAGCAATGGGGTAGGGCTCTTCTACCGCTTCATGGTTACGGTTGTCGAAGACTTCATGGGTTGCCTCAGAAAATCGTGGTTCCTCAAAGACTTATTGAGATCGAAGTGCTCCCAATGATGTAAAATTGATTTCCTGAGTCTTACACTCAATAATTGCCTTAGCCAATGCTAAGAATGGCTTTCCGAGAATAATTGGAGACTGGGTGAACTCTCCCTGATGCTTAATATCAGTGATCATGAATTCCACTTTGAGCGGAGCACTTAGGAATGTCATGATGACAGAAATGGTTCCTCTCGACTGCTTTATCGATCAGTCAGCCAATTGAACAATCTCTCGTATCTTCCTGATTGGTTTGACTTTGAGTTCGTGAAATACAGAGGTCGGGAGGATATTGATCGGTGAATAGTCATCAATTTGAGCATGGGTGAAAATTGTGTCTTTGATTCTACGGTCAAATCTGGGCAACCGCTTCACTATGCGGCTCTTGGTTTTTCTCCTCAACAACAAGGAGGAGGCCATTGACAAGATACGTCTTTCAATCTTTATTCTTATCCTACCCGACTTTTTAATCATTAATTTATCCATTACAAATCCTTTAAGGTCGGGGAAGTGTTCAATGGCATGTATAAAGGGAAGTTCAAAAATCAATCTTTTCTCCAGTGCTTCCCGTAAAGCAGGATCCAAATTCTTCAGATCTTCTTCAGTTTCAATTTTTATGAATTTTTCTAGATTTTCAATTTTTTTGGTTGTTTTTTAATATTTCAATTTTTTTGATATTTTCTGTGTGGTGTGGTGATGTGGTGTGTATTCTCAGATGAGAAGGGCCTTTTGAGGTTCCGAGTAAGAGTCAGATGCATAGTCATTTCTAGGGAATAATATGCAGAAGTGTCGTTGTCAGAATCGTCCATAAGTTTTTGAATATCCTCAAAATTGTCATCATGAGATCCAATCTTTTCCTCATTTATTTTTATGTCCAAGTTACCAGAGAGTGAAATTAATCGGTTGGCAAATTTTCGAATCTATCCTCCATTAATTTGAATTTCTTATTTATCCTCGAAATATCATCCTCAAAATTTTGTTCATGATAAATCATGGGAGCAGTTGGTGTGTGTTTTTGCATTTGAGATTCTATAATTTCATATTCCAATTTCCTGTATGTGCTAAGAGGAGAGTTTCTTAGAATATCCGATATATGATCATTATTTTTGAAAATTTCTCCTTAAAAATTATGGAAGGAGGCTGTTCAGTGGAAGGATTTTGCGGGAATGTGTAGGTCTCGTACTCAACATGCCGTGACTCGGGCATATAATCCTAGTTTGAGTAGAGTCTACTTCCATGATCACGATTGATCGTATCCTCAAATATTGGAGTCATACAGGGTGCATATGTGTCGATATCATCCATTTAGTCCTCTGTATGTGTAGGATGGTCAAAGAAGTGCTATTCAGGTTGGTCAATAGGGATTTGATCGTCACGGTCAATCCAACGCTGATGATCATTAAGTGTGGGTCTTTCCATCAGGGTTTGGTTTCTCGGCTAGTCATGAGACTCAAAGGTATTTTGATCTTGAAACAGTTCATGAGCGAGAAACCGAGAATATGACGGTTCAGTCCAAGATGGTAAGTGGTCATGTGTGGTTGAATGATTCAAGTAGGAATTCAATGAGGGGGTCGAATTCATCCGTGGGTGAAAGTCTCCTGCAAATATTGGAGGATTATTGCAAGAAGAGGGTTTAGTTGATTTGGGCCTGACCGAAACAATTTCATTTTCATAATATAGATCTGATGGGTACTCGAACCCTTATCTAGTTTTTGTCAAAGGAGGTTGAGGATGAATCATCATGGTTGATCTTGGTGCAAGTGCACGAGATATTCAAAAGAAAATTTTATCAAAGAGGTTGAGGGTGCAAATGTGCGGCTTTTGATTTTCGAAATCGGGTCACGCACACCAACGCAAACACAAATCAAACCCCAAGTTAACTAACTCACACAATAAAGCCATAAGAGTTCGGCCATTATCTTTTCAATTTTAATTGGTGATAAGACAATCTTGGAAAATAATTAAGCGGGCTGTTAGGTGCCGGAAATTTTCTTAATGACTGGCCCGAATTCTTACGACTAGGTGCGTCTACTTTCAGCCAGTATGGGAGTAAGTACGGATCGTAGGGCGGCTACCCGTTACTTGAGGACGGAGCCTTACGCAGTATCCTCTAAACCACCCACTCTGCTAAATAAATCCAGACCGTTTATCGGCTACCCGTTAGATCCTCACTGAGAAGTAGCTAATCGTTTTTGGTAGAATCAGTAGTCAATATGAAAATCTGGGTTTGGGCTCTAGCCTTAAGTGTCGTATCTCGCTCACTCAGAAAAATCAATACATCCAAGGACGAGGTTGCTCTCCCGCAAAAATTATTGATTTTATGGGTTATTTAGATTCGGCTATATTTAGCCAATCCCAGTTTTAATTAGGCGATCACTGAAAAATTAAATGAGCACAAATACACGTCTACCATCCAATCCTAATTTCCTTTAAAATTATGTGACAAAACAAGAGGGAGAAATTCAGGAAAATTCGATGCACGCGAAAAATGATGATGTATGCCCAATTAGAAGACTTGTAGTGATTCCTCACGATCTCCATGTGGGATGCAGTACAGAAATTGAAAAATTAATCTAGATGAATGCAAGCCGATGAAAAACTGCACCTAGAAGAAAGTTCTATTAGCGGGAAAGAATTTAATTGAATTTAGCTAAATTGAATGATCTAATGTGCGTCTCAATTAGAGTGAAGTGTGGTCCTAGGTCCTACAGGCACAATCAAAAGTTTAAATGCTCTGAGAGCTGTATGTGCAGGTCTATCCTAAGCGCCACTCAAGTCGGGCATCACCCTCACCAGAGAGTGAAACAGGCCACGACACACCACAGAAAAAGTTCAAGGTCTTTTTACACACGCGAGAGTCCAAATGGACACCGATGTAAATGGGCAATTAATTGCAAAAATTAAAAATTTGTAGAAATTAAAATCCTAAACTCCATGCTCTCTCACGACTCGACTCGATCTTAAATTAATTACAACTTTTTGGAAGCCGGTGAAGATGTGTCGGTTCTTGAAAAACTGCTCCACTTACGCCGAGTACATCGCAAGAAAAATAAGAGAGATGTTGTAAGAGAGTGACTCAAAAATAAATCAAAAATAAAATAAGAAAAAATGCTGAAAATAAAAGAAAGTAAATGAAGGGAAAAGTGGAATTTACAATGAAAAATACGGAGGTCAGACTACCCGAATGAAGAAAACCGAATAAAAATTTTCAGACAAAAAACTAAGTTGTTTGCCTCCCTGGCAACGACACCATCTGACGAGTCTGATGTTTCGCTAGTTAAAAATATAGTGAATTATTGTTAGCTAAAAATTATGTGTCGTTTCATTGTAGGTGGCAATCGGAATCGGTCAAGAAAATAACCACAATTATTTAGTCAATTTGTAATCGCGTAATTTTATGTTTATTTTACTTGGACAAGTCCCAAGATCAAACACAAGGAGACAAAGGAACAACCTAGAATTATGTCTATCAAATTTCGTGTGTGGTTTTTGAGGCGAACTTTTTTTGTAATTTTTATGCAATTAAGGATGCAAAATACAATTTTTTGCCTATTTTAGGGACTAAAATGTAAACATTGAGCAAAATATGTCCGAAAAATACAAAACTTGGCTAAGATGATAATTATGATGAAATAAATGCACTGTATTTTTTTGGAATTTTTTTGATGCAAGATGATTATTTATGAATTTTTAAATGCAAAGGATGCGAATTTCAATTTTTAATTATAATAAAAATTAAACCTAATTATTTTCAAGGGATAAAATTATCTAAGTTCTATCATTAGGTGATGGGTCCCAGAAAAATCCTAAATATCAAAAATATGATATTTAATACCTATTAAAAATCAAATATTGAGATGTGCAAAATGATTTTTACAAGGCAAACTATGCATGCAAATGCATTTTTTTGGGCACAATGCTAACCAATATTAATTCTCAATCTGTGATTTTTCAGGAATTTTTAGAGCAATGGTTAATTAATTATAAATTTCAGAGCACAAGATGGGTAAAATATACAATTTTCCACAAATAAATTAATTATCAATTAACCATTGATCACAAAAATACCAATCAATTACCGCAATGTAGAGAATTAATTGACGAACAAAATGCTATTTTTGGATAAAAAAACAAAGCAATGTAGTAGTACAAAACAAAGGGGAAAGACATGGGTATTTCTGTAATAATTAAATAATTATAAATAATGTAAAGCAAGGATGATTTTATAATTACCAATAAGTAGGGATGTTTTGTTGCAAAATTTCCAAGGCCGCACGTGCTCCTTGGGGGACTGGACGAAGTTGCAAATAGGAGGACTCCGGAAGCTACTTCGCAAATTACCCAGCGGGTCACATGCATAGCACGTAACCCCTGGAATGCTGGGAGACGTTCCCCCGCCCCGCGTGTATGGCACGTGGCGGGAGCCTCGGGTCCGGAGCCCGACGGCGATCTGTGGAGTCGGTGGTGGGAGGGGTGGAGATGGAGGGCTGGTTTTGACTTCTGATGGCAGAGCCCTTCACTTCTGGCGAAGGCTTGGAGGGCAGAGGATGGAAGAGCTTCTGCGCCCGGTGGTTGTCGAAGGGCGGAGACGGAGGGGGGCTGAACTACTGCTGGGCGGTGAGGTGCGACGAGGCGGCCGATGGGGGCCCTGGTAGCACGATGGTTGTTTGAGAGCGCCTGGAGTTGACGAAGAAGGCGACGAAGTCGACCGTTGTTTGCGATGGATGGCGTTGGAGGTTGAAGTCGTCGGTGAAGTCGTAGGGGGCAATGATGAACGATGCGGCGACGTTGTGGTTGAAGGAGATGAAGGCGTTGTCGTCGTGGATAAATGGAGACAAGTTCGGAGCACGACAGCAAGGCCAGGAGCGGGGCTGCAATGAGGACGATGATCATCGGATCTCGCCGACTAGAGATGCTCGCCGGTATGTCACCCTGGCGGCTGAATGGGAACGACGGATGGCTTGAACAGAGGTGCGACAGTGCTTATATAGGGGTTGGTGACGGGTCGGTCAGATAATGAAGAGGATCGGGGATGGCGAAATCGTTGGAATGATATGGGATGAGGTTCGATGTCGGTCGGAGATGGAAGTGATTGGAGTTGACGAGATTTGGAGATCAGGGTTGATTGTGGTGGCGACGATATTCAGGGGTGGAAGGCGGCGATCGCTGGCGGAGATTTCGGGTTAGCGGTGCCAGAATGGGAAAGGCGTTGGGAGGTTGACGAAGGGACCGGGCCGTCCGACCGGCCGAGATCAGACGGCCAGGAGGTTGACACGTGGCGGCTAAGGGTTAAAGAGGCGGGCACGTGCGTGGCGCATGCCTGGGAGGCACGTGCTACGCACGCGAGTGGATTTTAATTTTTTTATAAAAATGAATTAATAAAACCTCAAAAAATGGCTGACACGTGATGGCTCCAGGAGCTGCCACGTGTCAGCACCACAAAATTCAGAAAATAAAAACTTTGTAAAATCCAAAATAAATAGCAAACGACCTCGGATCAATAAAGTTTCTTTACGAAAATTGCTCGTCTCAATGAGATCTACAACTTTCATGAAGGCATCAAAACCAAAATCGATAAATTGCACAAAGTAATATTTTTGGGGTATCCCATGTACATAGAATACTTTGATTTTTAAGTTTTTTATTTTTTATCATTTTTAAATCAGATAAAAATCCGAAAAAAATATGGTAAAATCAAAGATGAATATTTACACATTAAATTAGTTTTTTGGATTTTTATTAATTAAGAGAATAAGAGATAAATTAAAACACGAAAAAGACGATTTTTGTACAGACGGTTAGTGAAGACTTGTACTCAATTTGTTTCTTTGATTTCAAGCTCAGTTTGGATTTGGATTTTTACGCATTTTAATAAAACTTTTATCGAAAAATACAAATGAAAAGAAATAAAATAAAATAGGATAATTATGTACATAAAATATTAGGTCAAAAACCGCTAAATACAAAATGTTCAAAAGATGCCCAAAACCCAACTTTCACATATGAGCTCCGAATCACTTGAACTTGGTCTTCTTTTGAAGGTAATTGAATGTACATTAGTTCAAAAGTGAGTAGGATTAAAACGGACACTGGATGGGGAAGATATGAGGGTTTTAGTCCGGGAATCCTAGAACTAGGGTTTGGATTTTTGGTCCACTTATTTGGGTTAGTGATTTTTTTATATTTTTCATTTATTCTTGTTAGTGATATGTACACAGTGGAGTGGTTTTGGATCATTCGGAGTTAGCATGAATTAGTTAAAATGGGAGAATTTAGGCTATTTACATGTCAATTTTGGCTGGGATTTTTGGCTTCTTATTTTGTGCAAAAATAAGTGATAAAATGCAATTCTTATTAAAACATGCAT
This sequence comes from Ottelia alismoides, assembly GCA_037367405.1. NCBI lineage: Eukaryota > Viridiplantae > Streptophyta > Magnoliopsida > Alismatales > Hydrocharitaceae > Ottelia > Ottelia alismoides. The sequence goes on along the minus strand of JAZKJV010005543.1, from coordinate 223,135 downwards.
GAATGCTAATTATGCAGAATAAGTGAATAAATGCTAATGATTTGAGGTATTTGAGCTTAATTAATGAGATTTAGAGTGATGAATCTGAGATTCATCACTAAGCGCGGGCATGCACGCTAGCGAATTTACTATAACTTAACAAATGAAAATAACAAATTTCTATAACTTAACAAATGAAAATAACAAATTTTACTCAATGTGGTTCCATGTGGCATTGGAGGTAGGACCCAGGTGCAAAATGGTAGAGGGCTTCTCAGTAAAATCACCACCATGTGCATGGGACATGTGATTGGCAGAGAGATTGTGCAGCACAGATGTGTCATATTGTTCTTGATCATGCAGTCAAAATGAGTCCATGTGCGGTTGTTATTGTCGTCGAGGGAGATTTTGGATCAGGTGGCATGAAGACTCCATGTGGAGCAATGTAGATCAACGGATGTTGGCGATTTACGGTTGAGCTTTGGATATCGACCAAGGAATGAGATTGATCATGTGGCTCGAACCATCGAGTCCTCTGCCTGAAGCCCTATCTACCATTCCTCTCACGACGGAGCTCTTCCTCCTAGCTATGTACTCCATCGCATCATAAGCATCCTCGAAGCTGAAGTTAGACGATCTCGATCTCCTCAGCCAACTATGGAGTTTACCCATACCTACGTCTAAGTCCATTTTGAGAAGCAAAATTGCAAGACATCGAACACCTGCAACTCATTCGTTTCACATTAGCCACCAAAGGAGCTCTCCATCTACAGCGAAGCACCCACATCTCCCCTACCGTCATACTCTCTAGACGTTTCAACTCACGCTCTCGTCCGCTCACCTAGGTACTCCTTCATCGCTGGGCACATTCATAGAGAACACCAAAACCCTCCATTATATGTGGTTGAACGAATGAGAAAGATGGTGTCTATGGAAGATTTAGGGTCACTTGATCTGCAGTGTCCAAATCAAGCATCTCTTCTCAGTGCATGGCTCCACCTCGGTTCCCCTCCCCTGCATCGCCCCGGACCTCCGCCCCCCTCCCCCCAGTTGCCCGGACCTTTGCCTCCCTCTCCATTCCTCTCTATTCCTGCTCGAAGAAAATCGATCATCCACGATCTGAAAACCCATAAAGATCGATTCCTTGTGGATTTGAACAAGTGAATTCTTGTGGGATTTCAGTTCTGAGGTTGCTATTAGGATTTGGGACTTCTTTTCTTGGGGGTTCCAACTTTTGACTTTCGGGAAAGTGTGTAATGATGCAGTTGATGTGTTTTTGTTCCTTAGGATTTTTTTTTTCAAAGAGAGAGAGCGGGGGGAGAACTAACTGATCTTTTCTTTCAGAAAGGGTGGCAATTGTTTTGTTAATTATGCAGCTAAGAAATTTTAATTTGTTCATTGATCAGTGGGATTGAGATACATGACTGGGATATTAAACCATGTTCTATTTGAATTACATGTCCTTTGTCTCTTACTCGGAGAAAATGGCGAGGCGTCCCAAGCAAACATAATAGCAACGTTTGATTTTTTATTACAAGCAACATCATCTTTCGAGGATCGTCTATGGAGGCGTCAAATTTGTTAAATTCTTGAATGGGGGGTCTTTCATGCAGATGCAAACCGCTAGTGGGTCGATCAGCAGTGCAGAGGAGCTCGTGCGTGGCTCTATTAATGAAACGAGAATGGTGAGGAGGAGAAAAGAGAATAACAATATGACAGATAGAAGAAAATCCAATACTGATTTTGACGTGATTTGATTAACTCACCCTTAACCTATGTAAGGTAACTCAAGAAGGGTCAAATTAATGATATGGTTCATGGAGTTAAACAGAGCAAGTTTATGAGGTCGAGGGGGTAATAATGATATTTACAAGCCCGAGAAGGTAATCTAGAAAGATTATAGAGTTCGTGGGGTAAAGATCCATTTAAAATATTAACAAAATACATTATACGATTTTTTTAGATTTTTATTAGCTAAGGATGCTTTTTATTGAAAATATATAAGTTGTTATTACATGCACAATACAACAAATGATACACGATTCTTTTGAAGCATTTTCTGATTTTCTATAGATCTTTTTTTGTTTTTATTTTGGTGTTTTATTACTTGTGGTCCTCTTAGATTCTACAATATTAGTTATGGACCTCCTTTTTGTAATATCAGTTTTTGCCTCTATATTGTTATAAAATTCACAATTCTACCATTTTGTAATATCAATTGTGCACTTACTTTACTTAATAAAAGGGAAAAACTATGAATTTCGTAACAATATAGAAGAAAAACTTATATTACAAAAAAGGACCGATATAACTAATATTGCAAATACTAAGAAGGGCATAAATGATAAAAAAATCCTTTTATTTTTTATGCAATTAATTATAATACAAAGTAAACAAGCAAAAACAAGGAGAAATCAAAGCAAAATGAGGTCGTTTTTTATATAAAATGATAGGGCCATGTTGAAGTATTTGTACACCATACCAAGTAGCTATAAAATCCAGTTTTCACATACAATTTCTTACTCTCTTATTCTTGATTTTAAGAGAACTGAGGACAACTTATACTAAAAGTTAGAAGATGCCCATATGTGATTGTATGCTTGGGAAAAAAGGGCATTGAACACAATCACGTTCAAAACTAGGGTTTGGCTTTATTAGATATATATTCGAAAGAGATGATTCAATGCTATTATCGATGTGACCCTTGTGCAAGCGCACATTGATCCTTTGGATTAATAAAATTTAAATAGACTAATGAGTTTGATTAAAAATTACCATTCATCATGTGTCATTTCCTGCATTACCCATTTCAAAAATTTATTAAGCATCATCTACTCTTCCAACATAGCATAGTACTGGTCTTGGCAAAATCAGAAATAAATTCATAGATAAGCAAGCACGAAAACAATCAGAACACAAGATTTATAATGTCCGCTCGTAATTGAGTTATGTCCTTGATGACGGAGGTAGATATTTACGAATATGTGAAAGAATTGTAGTACAAATGATCACAACACTGACCTTATAAGGATTTATATAGTACCACATCCAGACTAACCTCCATAAATAGACAAATTCTTGAATATCTCTAAAATGACAGATTTTCCAAATCTCTCAAACAAGAAGACTGCCAAATCTGCCTAAGAGGGAAAAAGATTGGTTCGGAAAGAATCGGGACCCAAATGGATCCTCTAATCAATTATGATCTAGACGGATTATAATCATGTCTGGATGGATATTCTGATAAAGAATACAAAAGAAACTTTATGTCAGTTAAAATCTAGATGGATCCCAATCAATTATGATTCAAGTCATTCAACAATCTCCACATCGATTTTAATACTTAGATAGCATAACAACAAATGCTAGACCCGACCATGAGTTGAAGTCTCGGATTGAAAAAAAATAGACTCCTCCTTATATTGAATTCTTAAATAGCGGCAAAATCACTACCAGACTGAACCATGAGTTGAATTCTCAAATAGCAGAACAACCACTTTCAGACTCATGAGTTGAACTGGTAGATAGCAGAACAACCACTGCCAGACTCTACAACGAGTTAAATTTTCAGATAGCAGAATAACCATTGCTTCAAATTTGAATAATATAATTCAAAGAATTATCAACAATCTCAACCTTGAATTTTATCCTCAAATCACAAAACATCACCGACTAGATTCAACTATCGCCTTCCCCACCGCATGTTACTGCCAATAGATATCGACGTGGAGGAAGTCCAAACAATGGTTGAACAAACTCACAGAAATTGCAAATAGCTCGTAACACAGATGCTCTTCTACTTGGTACCATGCATTACAGCCATCCCTTCTTTGACCACTTGTAATACTCCTTACAGCATTGTAATCAATTCCGTTTAGAGTCCAAATTCCAGAGATTTAAGATTCTCTCATGTATGTAACATTATGAACGTTTAAAACAATCCTCACCATCCCATATTTATTTTTACAAAGCTGATGTCAATGAGTTTACACGATATGTTGTTCTCCACGATGACATTTACACCGTTGATATTATATAGAAAACCAAAATCAATGAGGTGTTATGTAAAATGAACAACCAAAATCAAGAATTCACGTATCACCAAAGCACGCTTGATACACAACAATGAGTACATGACCATCATCAGAATCATCTCTTTGCAAAGTCATTGCGATAATTATAGCTTTGCCTTTCTTCTATAACAATCTCCTTTCTAATGTATGGGTTCTTTGTGGTAATTGCAGACATCCTCTATATTGATCTTCTTTAATTCCGCTTTAGACTTTCTCTTCTTTTGACATTTCTCCATAGCATCATTGCTCAACTCATGAGTTGTTACAAACCTCATGACATGGTGTGCCTCCACTATTTGTAAAAACCATTTAATAGAGTTCGCAAGTATGAAGACTTAACCAAGCTTCTATATAATCTCTTTTGTGCCAACTATGAATGACTGAACAAAATTCTAAAATAATAATGACAATGAAACTAGTAAAATCAAACTAGCATCAGCATCCTCTATTTTAGCATCTATGTTTCTTAAATTGGGAAGCAACATGTTTAAGCAATTCAAATAATCTTTACAAGTGATCTTTTTGCATAAAAAGTGAAAACAAAAGTTGTTTCAACATCAGCTTGTTGATTAAAGATTATCATACATAGATTTCCAGCATCAACCACAAACTCATGACACCCTTCTCAACTCATCTAGTGTAACTTTTTCTTCTTGAACCAACTCTGAGGGCCTTTGCTCTATCATTGTCCAATGGTGCCCAAATGTCCTATTGTTTGAGAAAAATATGCATCTTAGCCTACCATAGCCCAAAACCATTTCAACCATAACGCACAAATAAGCAAGCATCTTTGTTTTGTTAAGTGCAATGGAAACAAAGTACAAAAACTCACAAATAAGCAAGCACAAAGACAAAACACAAGATTTACAAGGTTCATCCATAACTAAATTACACCCTTGGCAACAATGATGGATCTCTCTCACTATAGTGGAAGAACATAAGTACATAAGATGATTCAAAACACAAACACTATTGGAGAATAAGTATCTCATATAAACTAATCTCCATAAATAGATAGATTCTCAAATCTCTCTAGATATACAAATTATCAAAACCCCTTAAACAAAAAGATCTCTAAATCTCCCCAGTGAGAAGAATAAACAAATTAGGAAACAATCAGAATCCAAATATATCCTCTAATCAACTATGGTATGGATAGATCCTCTAATCAAAATCTGAAAGAATCTTCACGCCAATTAAAATCTAGACGGAACCCAATCAATTATGACTCAAATCATTCAACACATAGCATCATTGAAACATACTGAAATCTGAGAAAACGGAAGAACATGCAAAGGCATAAGGGAAGAACATAAAAAGCCAGCACTAATCTTTCAAACCAGCCAAGAAATCCAAAAACTTGCTAATGCTTCGAATAGGCCGTATCAGATTTTTTAGCAATTATAAAATTATATTTTTCGGATCAGTGATATGACCAGGTACTTCAATAGATTGCAGCAAAGGCCGACAGATTCTGAACATCCGCTCAGACATGTTTAATATACATATAGATTGACGGCTAATATATGACGAAGACAACTTTCTTCACTCGAGGGCCAAATAATATATCAAATAGAAAGTTATATATAACGTTTTACCCTACAGTTACAGTCTCATTTTTCAGATGCTCAATGCCTGACTGAAACAAAACTCAGGAAAATTTGCAAAGTCTGGACAAATTGCAAGAAGTTGTAACAAGCTTGACATGTGTACACAAGAAATGCTACGAAGCCTCCATAGATATTGTTGTGGGAGGTTTCCTGGTAGTCGTAAAACTGAGCCTGGTTTGCCTTGCTCGACTTCCAGAAGCTGTCGGGACAAGATTAGGCATCAGTAAATATCTAACCATCTATCAACACTACGTAAAACTTCAAAGAAGCTGTAATTACCTTTGATGTTAGATTGTTTATTGGATGTCAAAACATTACACTTCCAGTCGTCATATTCTGCCTTTTCCATCTTCTTGCGTCTTTTGTGGGTAGGAATCTACAGCCATGTATTTTTAATATTAGTTGCTATCCTATTTCAAAAGCTAATTTATGCAATAGATTTGCATACACAGATAAATAAATATATAAGCCGTGTCTAAAAAGCTTTCAATGATCAATGAATAGCAATATGGACAAATACCTTAGAAAATGTAGTCAGTATGAAATCACCGATGCAAACCATGGTGCAGAGTGCACAAAGCTTTCATTTTTCTCTTTTTCTTGATTAATATCCATGTATTCAACGATTAAGTGAACTCATTTCGAGAAAGCTAGATGCACAGCGATGGTAATAGAAATATGTAAAATGGCTTATTGCAGCGGTGTGGCATGTATAACAAGGTCCGACATTTTTGGGTCAAAACATTACATGAGAAGGATGTAGATGTTCATATGAGCAAATTAAAAGCATAAGCACATTACAATATGAAGTCTAGTAAGGACCCCTAGAGGAATCAGGCAACTTCTCAGCTTCACTAGCTCCAACTGCTCACACATAAGGGATAAAAACCATTACCTCTATTTCAGAGTCGACTGACGAATCAGAGATATCAGCATCATCCTCTAACCTTCTTTTGCCAGGCAATACATCTAAAAGCTCTGTTCAAAAATATTAATCAACGTTAAATAAGCAAAAGCTAATGAGTGGAATATATAGCTCAAAGATGTATAAAACAGAGCTTAACAGCTAAAAGCAATATAGATATGTGACTAATTTTTAATTGCTTAGAGACACGACCAAAGGTAAATTAACATCTCCTTTCATGCTTAGTCGGATGCTCGTGTTCAATACACACACACTCACTCACACACATATATATATATGATCAATGTAAAAGTTTGCAATTTAAATCATGTTTTACAATGGTACAGAAAGAGCACTACTGATGACAGTAGAAATCAACGGATCTGATTAGAGCTAGAGGGAGGAGGTCAAGAAATAGGAATAGGATGGATCACATCTTCCATTAGAGCTATGGCTCTCTACTAATAAACATAATTTGTAGGACTTCCTCTTGGTTCTTGAGGAAGGGTCATACAAGGGGATGCTCAGCCAATGCACTGGAAAGAGATATAGGCAGTAGACAGTGGACTGGGAGTTTGTCATCTGGAGATACAGCTATGGTCTTTAAGTGGGCACTAATGTGGGTGGAGACATGGTGAAGAATTCTACATGATTCTTGTTGTGTATTACAGCAAGACTGGTGCTAGCTTAACTCCTGATTCTTCCTTATTATCAAAAGCTATTAACAAGGCGGTGCTAGAGGTTGATCGCAACAGATGAGGACAACAAAGAAGCGGTAGAAACTAGAGAGTTCCAATTCTGGCTCAATGATGAGTCGCCCATTGGCTCAAGAGACTTCAGCCACTAATGGTGGTCTCGACTTTGTGCGTGCACTGAATTGATGCAACTTTCCAGGCTGCACATATGTTAATCGATAATGCAAGATCCTTTGTACCTAATTTTTGGAAAGTATGTGCTGCAAACATTGGTACCTAATATAGTTGAGATGGATTTGCATCCCTAATTCTCAACTTCAGTTGTGATCATGCTTTTGATTTTCAAAGATAGCTCATGGGATTATTACAGGAATCTCATCCAGGACAATTACCCTTCACCTAACTAGTGTCTTGAAAGAAGGTTCATATAGGAGACGATGAAAATGGAAGGCCGGGATGACAACTAAGTGGTCCAATGTCCACTACTGTGTTGGTAACCAACATAACCTAAACTTGGTTTGCAAGTCCTCCGTTACAAATTGCCGGCCAAGAACACAAGCAAATTTGTCAAATCATTGAAGCTACTCCTTACCCAAAACTTCGACCATAGTTATTTATTACTTGCAAAGCTTATCAGATAATTGGTAACATCGATGTGGCATCTTGTCTTGGACATAGGAATCATTCCAACTTGGAATCCAAGATCCACATCATCCTAAGATGAGAATAATTTATCCAATCATGTAAAAGAAATGATATTCCAAATAGATACCAATGATGACAAGATGCTGCAAAGAAGTATGACAACATACCACAGCATCAAGCCTCCATTATGCAATAAATATCTCCTAAAAGACAAACTTCATCATCCATTTCCTTTTAATCTTCCTAGTGTTAATGGTGGAGAGAGTAGAAAAGAGGTACCGCATCAGGGAAAGAGGAACACATTCTTTTGTGGAAGGATCAGTTCTTCGCAAACAAAGGACCAATTAATGGCAATTTAGATTTAGACTACATCCCATGTTGCTATTGTGGTGGTGGTGGTTGTGTTTGTTTAGGGGGGATCACAAGTGAGGTTGAAGATCAACCACAGAGAGGGGAGGAAAGCAAGCAAAGAAAGGAGTGCATTGCAAGCCAACCATCCCAACTGGGATTTTTATATAATTTTGCAAGCTTATAGTTCGCTCTTCTTCTCCTAGAAAAACGTCTTATATTAGACTATGGTCACCATCATGGAGCATGGAACTCCTGGAATTTTTATATAATTTTGCAAGCTTATAGTTCGCTCTTCTTCTCCTAGAAAAACATCTTATATTAGACTATGGTCACCATCATGGAGCATGGAACTCGCTCGCAAAGATTTGTGTCGCCTTAAGTGGGCCTCATTTCATTTTCCAAGGTCATTTGTCTGTTGCCTTCCTTTAGTTAGTGATCAAATTATTCAATTGCTATAAAATGTCACTCTGGTGTGGTCCTTGTGTGGGCTGATCATCTTCCTTCATTTAGTTGAGTGTGGGCTAAGGCTGGCCTCTGGAAAGATGACAAAGATAGGTACAGTGATGCAGCATGGTACCATGTGATCAATTTCTTTAGTTGAACATTTATTTTATTTAATTTTATTTACTTATGTAAAAGGCTCATTATACAAGGCCTTATCATCTTTTCTGTTTTTTTTCTATTTTTAGTATGGTTGTTGCTTGTTTGGGGGACTTAGCTTCTATAAAGGCACCCCATTGGGATTGATTGAATTAAGTTTGAATAAAGTTATTTTTTCCCTCACTTATTCCCCTCCTCTCTCTCTCTCCCCTCTCGTTTCCCGCATCCTCTCGTCTTTCCCCCTCGAGTTTCATTTCTCCTCCCGAACCCTAATTTCTCTCCCGCCGCCTCCTCCCAAGTCAAGCCCCTCTCCTCCGCCACCCTCCCTCACTGTCTCTCCCTGCGCAGACCGCACCCCTCCCGTGCGCCAACCCACGCGCCTCCGCCTCCCCTCCCCCGCTACCCCGCCTCGCCTTCGCCCATCACAGGCCCGCACCCTCCCCGCGCGCGAATCCCCACGCCTTCGCCTCCCCTCGTCAGCGCCCTCCCCGCAAACACCCCCCCCCCCCGCCGTCGCACTCCTCCTACCTCTTTCCCGACCCCTTTCCCTCCTCCCCTGCAACCACCAGCCGCCAAGGCCACCCCGCCACCGCCCCAACCCGCCGCTGGACCTCTTCCCCGATTCCTTATTCACCTCCCCTGCAACCACCAATCGCCTCGGCCACCACCACCACTGCCGTCAACGCCCCAACCCGCCGCTGAACAACACGTAGCCTTTGTTTCTCCCTGAACGCAGGCCCTCACGTGCTGTCGGACGCATCTAACAACCATTCCCACCACCGACCAGGTCTGAAGCTTGTGAACTCCCCCTCGCCGATTGTGATATGAGCGCCATTTCCACCAATTATTTTGCCGCATAATCTTAGTACTGTGGACTGTTGTGTTGCTGCTTGGTTTGGTGAAGTATTGAGGTTCCTAGTTATTGCAACATCGCTATACTTTCCCAGGAACTTTTAACCATTTGGCTTGCCCTGAAATTGTGGTGAAATCTGTGCTAGAACTCGAGTATTTGTTGTCATTTGTTGCCGATTTTGCTAGACACCTTTTTATCACCAGTTAATTCATTGCATTTCAACCTCCAGAGTTTTCATCTTGCACGTCATTTTATTCGTTTAGGCATTTGGTCCTTTAGCACAAATTTTAGGGTTGTAATTGAGTTTGCATCCTAACGATTCCAACTAGGTTGCATCAATTTGGTATCAGAGCCCATCAATCCGTTTCGTTGTTTTATTACATATTAAACCAAACAAAAAAACACACAAAACAAAAAAAAAGAAAAAAATAAATAAAAAGAGAGAGAGAAAAGAAGAAGGAATAGGGTCCCATGGCCGACAAACTAACTACCTCTAAAACCGGCTACACCCCACATACTGAGCTAACGTTAGAATCCTTGAATGCTCAAATGCTACAGATGTTCGAACAACTAAGCGGACAAATTACCACCCTAAATAGTCAAATGCTAGGGAAAGATCATGGTGACGAGAAAGTCAAACAAAGGCCGGCGTACTAGTCGGAGACCGCACTCACGAAGTAACACATCCCACGAATCTAGCTCTTCTACTTCTGACGGACACGTTAGCGACTATCTTTCACAAGAGAGCGAGGATGAAGGATTTAGAGAAGAAACCCCTTTCATTTCAAAAACCCAAGAGCGACATACCCTAGGATATACGACACAACCCTCTAGTGGCCCTCACTTCCCGTCACGACATGGCCCTAGACCCAATGACGGATGGGATCGAAGCATTCGTCTTGATGTTCCGGAATTTGACGGAGGACGAGACCCTAGTGTCTTTTTGGATTGGCTCCAAGCCGTCGAACACTTCTTTGTTTGGAAGACTATGCCTAGCGAACGAAAAGTTCAATTTGTCACAATCAAACTAAAGGGACATGCTCTGCTATGGTGGGACCGTTTGCAATCTGAACGCAAACGAAAAGGAAAGAGTAAGATCCACAGTTGGAGCAAGATGAAGGCTAAACTGAAGACCAAGTTCGTGCCTGAAGATTACAAACGAGATCTATACGCGCGACTGGCGACTGCAATCATGGAGACAAGGCACCATGAGCGTGAGAGAATACACCGAAGGGTTCCAATCCCTCATTCATCGCAACCGATTGCAGGAGACTCCTGTCCAGGAAGTCACCCGCTATATGCAAGGACTCCGCCAAGTTATCCAGGATGAACTCTACCTCCACAACTGTCGAGACGTCGACGAAGTTTACAAGCAAGCTGAACGAGCTGAGACTAAGCTTGCTAAGGCCCAGACAAGGAGGATGTCTTTTCCTGTGAACTCCGTCCCACACACCAGCACTCCGATGGTGACCACCAAACCGATAGTTTCCTCCTCGATTGCTACGGGTAAATCCCGAGTCAAACCATCAACTCCTACCGCCGCCCGACCATCTACCGGGAACCCCAGACCAGGCATCTTGGGAAGTCGACCTGTTGTAGGACTTGATACTTGTTTCCGATGTTATCAAAAGGGACATACTGCAGAGTGCCAAAACCCTAAGGCTAGGCCCGCCCATTTACGCACCATCGAAGACCCTGAAGACCCTGACCCTGACCAACAGGAATCACCTGAAGAGGATCAAACCGCTTTGACTGCTGACACCATGGGCGCTGATGACTATGAGCTTCTGGGAGTGGATGGAAATGTATCCAGACCTTTCTTGGTAATTGAACATGAGGAATTTATCACTCCTGACAGCGCACCCACAAACATCTTGCTCACACCCGTTGTCAACGACGCTGATAATTGGCTGCAACGCAGTATATTCAGAACCACCTGCACCTCAGGAGGGCGTCGTTGTTCTTTGATCATTGATGGAGGAAGCGTTGAGAACTTTGTGTCACAAGAAATGGTCGACAAATTGGGTCTACCAACTCAACCACTTGAGAAACCATACAGTGTAGCTTGGTTTCGAGGTGGCACTCAACTTCCGATCCACCGTCAGAGTCTCGTTAGCTTCTCAATTGGGCCTTCATATAAAGATGAGGTGTGGTGCCATGTAGCCCCTATGGATGTTTGTCATGTACTTCTTGGGAGACCTTGGCAGTTCGATCGAGACACTGAGCACAAAGGAAAATTGAACACTTACTCATTTCTCATAGACAAGGTGCGTGTGACCCTTAGACCACAACACGAAGCCCTTAGCCCTCGACAAGTGGCTACACTCCGATCCGCGACCGCACAATCTGGTAAAAATACTCTACCATCAAAATCTTCGACTACTGGTCCGGTATTGTTGATAGAAGCCCAGTCATTCCAACGTGAAGCTCACGAGAGCTCTACTATTTACGCATTGATGGGACGAGAGGTCGTCAAACAAGACGCGACTACACCCAAAATTCCACCTGAGGTGAAACCCATCATTCAGGAGTTCGCTGATATTATGCCTGAAGAATTACCTGAAGGACTACCCCTATTGCGAGACATCCAGCATCACATTGACCTAGTTCTTGGAGCAAGCCTACCACATTTGCCACATTATCGGATGAGCCCGAGGGAGCACGAAGAGATGAATAAACAGGTCACCGATTTTCTACGTCGTGGGTATGTTCGAGAGAGTATGAGCCCAGTGGTTGTTCCTGCTCTACTGACCCCGAAAAAGGATGGCACATGGAGGATGTGCGTGGATAGTCGTGCTATCAACAAGATAACGATCAAGTATCATTTTCCGATTCCACACCTTGATGACATGCTTGATATGCTATCGGGTGCCAAATTGTTTTCCAAAATGAACCTTCGCAGTGGGTACCATCAGATTCGCCTCCAACCTGGAGACGAGTGGAAGACTGCTTTTAAGACCAAAGAGGGCCTATATGAATGGACAGTGATGCCCTTCGGCCTGTCTAATGCTCCCAGCACATTTATGTGAACCATGAATCATGTATTGCGACCCTTCATCGGTAAGTTTGTGGTTGTGTACTTTGATGACATATTGGTCTACAGCTTGACCAAAGACAACCACTTGGCCCATTTGCTACAAGTCTTGGAAACCTTGAGGGCCCAACAATTGTATGTCCACCTAAAGAAATGCTCCTTCATGTTTGACACCGTCCTCTTGGGATACATTGTCACTGCCGATGGACTTAGAGTTGACCCCTCCAAGATTCAGGCCATTTAGAGTTGGCCCGTGCCCAAAACCCTCACTGAGATTCGCAACTTTCTGGGATTGGCTTCTTTCTACCGACGCTTCATCCGGAACTTTAGCACATATGCAGCTCCGTTTAGATTGTACACGTAAAGGAGCACCCACTTGGACTCCTGAAGCAGAACTCAGCTTTCAAAAGCTAAAACATCAGTTGACCCATGCCCCTGTCTTGACACTTCCTGACTTCACCAAGGTTTTCGTAGTTGATTGCAATGCCTCACATGTCGGGATTGGTGCCGTCCTGAGCCAAGAAGGACAACCTGTAGCATTCTACAGTGAAAAGCTGAACGAAGCTCGATCACGGTACTCTACATATGATGTCGAATTCTATGCTGTGGTACAAGCTCTCAAGCATTGGAGGCACTATCTAATCCAGCGTGAATTTGTCCTCAACTCTGATCATGAAGCCTTAAGATATCTGAATTCACAGAAAACCCTTAACAAACGCCATGCCAAATGGGTTAGTTTCCTCCAAGAATACACGTTCCATCTCAAGCACAAGGCTGGAACCCTGAATCGTGTGGCCGACGCGTTGAGCAGACGAGCACACGTCCTGACCATGACCGAAAGCACAACAGGATTTGACGTGCTCAAGGATCTTTACCCCACTGACCCTGACTTCGGACAAGTCTACACATAGTGTGTTGACACTGGACAGGATCAAACCGCCACTTATGTCCTTCATGAGGGATTCTTGTTCAAAGCCCACCGACTGTGCATTCCCACCACTTCCCTTCGAGAGAATTTAATTTCAGAATTGCATAACGGTGGTTTAGCTGGATACTTTGGAAGGGACAAGACCTTGACTCTTCTCCAAGAGCATTTTTATTGGCCGCAAATGCGAAAGGATGTTACAAAATTTATACAAAAATGCCAAACATGTCAGAGATTCAAGGGCCATAGGCAGAACACTGGGTTGCATACACCTCTACCGATTCCTCTGCGACCCTAGGAAGACATCACTATGGATTTCGTACTAGGCTTACCCCTCACGGTACAGAAAGTTGACTCTATTTTTGTGGTTGTGGACAGATTTTCTAAAATGGCACACTTCATTGCATGTAGAAAAACCTCAGATGCACCTCATGTCGCTGATTTGTTTTTTCGTGATGTCGTTCGATTGCATGGTGTTCCTCGTTCTTTCACTTCGGATCGTGATACCAAGTTTTTGAGTCATTTTTGGCGCACGCTTTAGTCTCGTCTTGGTACTCGTATGCAATACAGCACTGCTTATCATCCACAAACAGATGGGCAAACCGAAGTAGTTAATAGATCGTTAGGAAATTTATTGCAATGCCTTGCAGGGGACTCTCCGTCCAAATGGGATCTAATTCTTCCCCAAGCCGAATTCGCGTATAACAGTTCCACTACTAGGTCCACCGGAAAATCGCCATTTGAGAGTGTGTACGGCTTTCCACTTACCCAATTTCTAAACCTAACACCCACAACCATGCAAGGGAGGAGTAGTGCAGCTGCTGAGGACCTGGTCGAACACCTAACCAATATCCATACCGAAATCCGAGCCAAACTTGATGTAATTATTTCCAAATTGATAGGGCAACCCGAATTAAAGAAAAGGTTGATTTGGGAATTCTTTAAAATTAGGGATTTCTATCCTTAATTAGTTATTTCAATTAGTTTGTTTATTTAAATAAAAGAGATCGTGTGTAATCTTCAATTAGTTGGTCAATTTTAAATTTGAATTTCAAATTTTGAATTAAAGTCAAATTAGGATAAAGTAGATTTGAATCTCGATTCAAATCAATTAAGATCGAGTCAAGTTTATTTTCGATTCACTTTCAATTTTGTATTTCCACCTCTACTATATAAAGAGGTTGGTAGCCTATTGTAAGAGACAAGTCAGATTCTATGAAAAATTGAGTTATCCCTCTTTATCTCTCTCTTGTTATTCTCTCTCTCTCAACGTGGTCTTCACGATTCCTTTCCAAAACCCCGCGCATCCGGCGTGATCTTCTCTTCTCTCATCCTCTAAATTCCTCTCCACCGATATTTCCACCATCAAAATTAATCTTTCACCGTTGGATTTTTTCATTTGCATCATTTGGTATCAGAGCATGGAAACAGAATCGTTCTCACGATTCGACGATCCTATCGAGTATTGGCATTTGCAACTCAATCTCAGTTGCATATCTCACGGTTCACATGCTCGTACGCGACAACGAATGTTCAGAAAGCGACTTATATCAAGCGTTAAGGTACAAGCATGGCTGGACACAACATTCGATGAAGATTCATATGACAACGGCAAAAATCAGATCGATGAAGCTGCTGTGCAACCCATTTTTAATCAAGAAAATGAAGGTATTTTCAGTCCCGAAGAATATTTTAGTGATGCAACTCTTGTGCAACAAAACTATGAAGATACAATGCTGATTTTTGATGAAAGTGCGGGTGAAGAATATGAATTTGTTGATTTCTGTGAGGTCGAAGTTGCTGTCCAGGAACAAAATAATGATAAAAATAAAGTTCTGGGGCCAATATTTGATGAAGAACCAGTGGAAGAGGGATATGAAACCCTAGATCTCTTCGTTGACGACGTTATTGTTCTTCAAAACAAAAACCTGCTTGCTGTCCATACAGATTCAGACTTGCAACCATTCTCGGAATCGACCTACCACCTTCCCTTCGTGCGAGGTTTGGGAGAACACGACACGAGGCGCGCACAATCCCTCCAAGGCCTCAAATGTCGAAAAGGAATTTCGGTGGAATTTCGGTGAAATGGCCGGAAATTGGGAAAATGACTTGAAAACTCATTTTTTTAAAAAAAAAATAAGATTTGTAATGTTGTTTAATCAATAAAAGAGACATAAATACAAGTTTTTTTGCTTATAATAAGATGTTATAATGTTCAGTGCCTTAAAATAATGATTTCGGTCATCATATCGATGACCGTCCAGAGTGAAATTTCATATTTCAGTACACAGTTAAATTTCGGCATTCAATTTTTCTATCAATTCTCAAAAGAATAATAATACTTTTATTTAAAAATAAAATAAGACACACACAAATACGAATATTTTAACATGTATGCCAAAATAAATGCATAGTAGGGCTTGTAATCGTAAAATATATGTTATACAAGACACAAACAAATTAATTATCACCAAGAAATTGTGTAGCATTCATAAGCACAATCTACGTCCAGCCTGATAGTAGAAAAATAGTTACAGTCAAAGACTTGGAAGGTTGTTAGCAACCTACCACACGTACAAACACACATACTCCTTATAGTAGAGAGAAGCAACAAGAGAGTCCTAAAAAAGAACAATCTTCTAGTGTCTTGTGAGTTAAAATGATGCAATGTAATGTATTAATATGTAGGGCCTAGGAAAGCCCGGAAAAGATATGCAAGGAAAAGAAGAACTCTGAAGTTTGTTAATATGCAAGGCCCCACCTAATAGTTACAATCAAGTTGGCCTAGGAGAAGATAACAAGATGGTTATATAAAGATTCTAACAATGAAGATTTTGAACTCTTAAGTTAGCATTCAAAGATGAAAAAAATACATATTTGGCTTCTCGAAGTATGTTAAAAAAAGACGTGTTATGAAAAAATATGGTAAAATACTTACCTTGCTTGGAATTTGGAAACTTGGCTCTCCAAGACTTAAGTTGGGTTGTGAATTGTGACTTGTGAAGTTGTGAGATGGAATGAGAACATATACATTATATTTATTGGGTTTAAAGAGGACCCTTAATGACCTTATTTATTACAATGGTGGTTGGAATTATGGCTTATATTGTAATGGTGGTTGAAATAGTGACCTATAAATTTCATTTAGTGACCAAATAGTACCTATGAATATCAATAAGTGGCCTAGGCATGACATATGGTGACCTAGAACAATTTCAGTCGAAATGGACCGAAATGAACCGAAATTCCACCGAAATTCCACCGAAATCCGAGAAATCTGTGAACAATTTCCACCGAAATGGACCGAAATGGATCGAAATGACCGAAATGACCGAAATTCGGCTGAAATTTCGGCCGAAATCCTGGAAACTGATATTATACATGGTTTCGATATCGGCATCGCCACGAAACCGAATTTCAACCGAATTTCGGTCGAAAATTCGCCGAAATTTAAGGCCCTGAATCCCTCCCAGCAAAACGTGCCAGCAACTCAGGGTGAACTCGTCGTTGCCATTCCCAGCCATGCCCGCATCACCAACAGCTCCATCGGCAAAAGGTTCGAAACCCACAAACCCATGGCATTGGTCGGAACATCCCTCCCGTGGGCCAAGGATGCCGCTTCCTGAGTTCATGCGCACCTCCTCGTGCGCACCTAGTGCAAGCCCGTCGACGTCGCATGTCTGCAACCACGCACCCTCGATGCTACTCGTGCGTCTGCAGTACTCGCTGGGGCAACTGCTCAAGGCCTCCCTGTCGGTGGCGCCACCACTCGTGGCATCCCCTCCCAAACACTTGTCGCCGACTTTTGAAGAGAAGAGAAACCCTAGCGTAGGATCTCCCTGCAATAGAAACCGAATCCCTCAACTTTAGGGATCTGAGATTGATTTGGAAAATTTGTAAAAGGTTACCCCCACCAAAAAAAATTATTTAAGGGCTAAAGATGGTGGCCACTTAAGAAGGGATATCTTAGTTGAAGGGGTAGAACATTTGCAGCCATACCCCTCGGTGGAACGAAATTACAAACGTAACAATGAAAAGAATTCAGATTGAGGGGATCCAATCCACCAGCTCAGATGAGATTCTCCAACAACAAACCGAAGATCAAGCAATTCGTCAGGAGACGGATTTTTCAAGTGGAGGAGAATTGATGTAATTATTTCCAAATTGATAGGGCAACCCGAATTGAAGAAAAGGCTGATTTGGGAATTTTTTAAAATTAGGGATTTCCATCCTTAATTAGTTATTTCAATTAGTTTGTTTATTTAAATAAAAGAGATCGTGTGTGATCTTCAATTAGTTGGTCAATTTTAAATTTGAATTTCGAATTTTGAATTAGAGTCAAATTAGGATAAAGTAGATTTGAATCTCGATTCAAATCAATTAAGATCGAGTCAAGTTTATTTTCGATTCACTTTCAATTTTGTATTTCCACCTCTACTATATAAAGAGGTTGGTAGTCTATTGTAAGAGATAAGTCAAGTCAGATTCTATGAAAAATTGAGTTGTCCCTCTTTATCTCTATTGTTATTCTCTCTCTCTCTCAACGTGGTCTTCACGATTCCTTTCCAAAACCCCGCGCATCCGGCGTGATCTTCTCTTCTCTCGTCCTCTAAATTCCTCTCCACCGATATTTCCACCATCAAAATTAATCTTTCACCGTTGGATTTTTTCATTTGCATCAAAACTCCAAACCATGACACAGAAATACCAAGCCCAAGCCAACCTCCACCGTAAAGAGAGCGAGTTTAGAGTTGGAGAATTAGTGTTGGTCCACCTAAAAAAAGAGAGGTTTCCTTTGAGAGTCCACCAAAAATTGAGTGTCCGAAAGATTGGTCCATTCCGAATCCTCAAGAAGATTGGGCCCAATGCCTACTTACTTGATCTACCGCCATACGTCCAAACATCGCCAGTCTTTAATGTATCAGATCTCTTCTTATATCATGGAGATGAACAGACAGATGCCAACACACCAATAGTTCCTGCTGATGATAAGCACCAACCACCGGTCGCGACTGATACCGATCAGATTGAAGATATTGCCGACATCCGAGATATGACGACTAGATGTGGTCTCTTCCGACGCTATCTAGTCAAATGGAAGGGACGACCTCAGACCGAATGCACCTGGATTGACGAGGATGAACTTCAACAACTCCGCCCTGGTATACTTCAGAACTACCACGATGCCATCTCGACGGAGCGAGATTCTTCTTAGCAGGGGGAGTTGATGCAGCATGATACCACGTGATCAATTTCTTTAGTCGAACATTTATTTTATTTAATTTTATTTACTTATGTAAAAGGCTCATTATACAAGGCCTTATCATCTTTTCTATTTTTCTATTTTTAGTATGGTTGTTGCTTGTTTAGGGGGACTTGGCCTCTATAAAGGCACCCCATTGGGACTGATTGAATTAAGTTTGAATGAAGTTATTTTTTCCCTCACTTATTCCCCTCCTCTCTCTCTCCCCTTTCGTTTCCCGCAGCCTCTCTCCCTTTCCCCCACGAGTTTCATTTCTCCACCGAACCCTAATTTCTCTCCCGCCTCCTCCTCCCAAGTCGAGCCCCCCTTTTCTTCCACCCTCCCTCACCGTCTCTCCCTGCGCAGACCGCACCCCTCCCGCGCGCCAACCCACACGTCTCCGCCTCCCCTCCCCCGCTACCCCGCCTCGCCTTCGCCCATCACAGGCCCGCACCCTCCCCGCGCACGAATCCCCGCGCCTCCGCCTCCCCTCGTCACCGCCCTCCCCGCAAACACCCCCCCCTCGCCGTCGCACTCCTCCTACCTCTTTCCCGACCCCTTTCCCTCCTCCCCTACAACCACCAACCGCCACGGCCACCCCGCCACCGCCGCCAACGCCCCAACCCGATGCTAGACCTCTTCCCCGATTCCTTTTTCACCTCCCCTGCAACCACCAGTCGCCTCGGCCGCCGCCGTCAACGCCCCAACCCGCTGCTGAACAACACGCCGCCTTTGTTTCTCCCTGAACGCAGGCCCTCACGTGCTGTCGGACGCATCTAACAACCATTCCCACCACCGACCAGGTCTGAAGCTTGCGAACTCCCCCTCGTCAGTTGTGGTATGAGCGCCATTTCCACCAATTATTTTTCCGCATAATCTTAGTATTGTGGACTGTTGTATTGCTGCTTGGTTTGGTGAAGTATTGAGGTTCCTAGTTATTGCAACATCGCGTTTCCCATGAACTTTTAACCATTTGGCTTGCCCTGAAATTGTGGTGAAATCTGTGCTAGAACTCGAGTATTTGTTGTCATTTGTTGCCGATTTTGCTAGACGCCTTTTTATCACCAGTTAATTCATTGCATTTCGACCTCCAGAGTTTTCATCTTGTACGCCATTTTATTCGTTTAGGCATTTGGTCCTTTAGCACAAATTTTAGGGTTGTAATTGAGTTTGCATCCTAGCGATTCCAACTAGATTGCATCATACAGTGTACTGGCAACTATTCTTATCTAAAAAATCCACCCCTAAGAATCTCAAAATCTTGATATTGTAAGTGCCCAGTTTCTAGTATATTTTTTGAACCTCAAAAGAGGTTTTCATAAATCGGTCAATTCAGACTGAGGTAATGGGCTTCTCTTTTTATAAAACAAGGGAATAAAACCTTAGAATCATGGGGCAACTCACCTCATCACAGTGGAAAAGCTTGCTTGATCTTTCACTCACCCTCCTGTTGTCTCTGCTCCTTGCTATGCAGTCCGATTAGCAAGGTGCATGTCATGGAATGCGTACAACAAGAAGACCAAATAGCATACACGATGCAGTTATGCCATGAAGCAGAGTTACATTCATTCTTCTCCAATATCAGGGTCCTTGAGTATAAGCTCTGATCCCAAAAATGTGGTGTTGCCCACCACTCAAAAGAGATGAACAAGGTCTTGCATAGGAGCTTATCAAAAAAGGATGACTTGGCCTCACGTATGATAGAGTTGAGGAAGCAACACTTCATTTCCAAATGGAGACTGACCTAACAATGCTCACTGCCATAAGGGAAAATTGGGAAATATGGTCACTAGAGACACTTTGCCATGAGAATGGGCATCTCTAACGTATGAGCAATATCTTGATTATCCCTTCAAATAATTCTTACATGTTATAAACATGATTCCCAATCCTCCAAGGAGCATCACATATGCTGGGTGTTAGAAATCGAGAACGCGGAAGCGTAATATCAGAGATAAAGAATAAGAACAATGAAGAACACCAGGATTTTTACGTGAAACCCTACTCCCTACCACAGAAGAAGGCCTCAAAGGACCGTATGGTTCAATTAAAGTTCCTCATCTTTATACAATGGGCGTGGGACTTCTTATATAGCTCCCACTGACTCTCCAAATCCTACAACTAGTAGATGTGGGATTAAACCATTGGATGTGGTAATTGAACCCTGGAGGAATCCAATTACCCATCTACACATGCTGCATATACTCCAACACTCCTCAAGCTGGAGCAAGCAATGCTCAGCTTGGACACAGACAGAAATCTCAAACTCATAATACAAGGCACTACAAACAATATCAACTCAATACATACTCTATTGTCGGTTGTTGTTGTTGTTGAGGACGTTGCTTCTCATGTCGTGTTGATAAAGAGGAACTAAAGGGCTGGAGTGTGAGTTGAAGTGGGTCTCATTGTCAAAGAACATGTGCTATGTATTGCATCTATCAGAGTCACTGAACCTGGAATGAGTCACCACTTGGAGAACTCTGGACGCAACATGCTCCATCTCTCTGAAGGGACGAACTGGAAAAAGTTGTGAAAACATCCTCGTCAGAGTCAATGATCGCTTGAAGAATGGAGTCTAAACGTCTCCTTGTCGGAGAACTGGAACTCTCCCATACTGGCTTAGAGAATGAGATTTCTACTCTGGAGTCTCTATGGATCATATGAAAACCGTGACCCGACCAAATCAAAGATGGGGATCT
This sequence comes from Ottelia alismoides, assembly GCA_037367405.1. Taxonomy (NCBI): domain Eukaryota; kingdom Viridiplantae; phylum Streptophyta; class Magnoliopsida; order Alismatales; family Hydrocharitaceae; genus Ottelia; species Ottelia alismoides. The sequence goes on along the minus strand of JAZKJV010005543.1, from coordinate 201,522 downwards.
CTCAATCTAAACTATAAAGTTCGACAATTGGCCCGACATCTAGACTAAGAATCTGAATATGAGCCATACAACTTTACACAATACTCCCCATTTCTCCCATATTGGTCGAAATAGATGACATCGACCAAGTTGGGAGAAGGCCTAAATATGGGGGAAAGCCAATGAATCACATAAGCCAATCTTAATATTTTTTTGACTTTTCTTCTCAATTTTTTTCCTGGCTATTTCTTCATTTTTTATAGTCGTCTCTCTCTTCTTCTTTTTACATACGATTTTTTTGTACGTACCTTTTTTCAAAATAAAAAATATCCCCCTTTTTTGTGATGGGTCCTCCATTTTTCTCTGGGCCTTTTTTTATATCAACCCAACTTTGAGCCCAATAGTAGCATACTCCTCTCTTTTTTCTCTTTGATACACCAACCCTTATACTTGGGTACAATTATATCAAAATGAAAGAACCCAGACCTAAGGCCCATCAAAGTATAGTAACAAAAATTAGGGCTCGATTGGGGCCAAAATTGAATCGCATCCCTTCTAGGGCTCTAAAAAAGAACCCATCAATAGATGGAGTGGAAAATGAGTCAGAACAACAATCTACCATGGGTTTGGGACAAACATGTATCACAATTTACATGAGGAAGGAGAGAGAAACAGATAAGAAGATTGTGGGGATGAAGAGAGATTATTATCAATTGGATGCCTATATGTCACGTAGGAGATTTACCACCATGTCTCTCTCCCTCGGTGCAACAACTACAAGATTACATTGGGGCATTTTTAAATTGGATTCCCCTCTGCAATTGTATTTGTTAGCATAGTTGAGGCGAGTATTAATCTGACCTAATCATCGCGCCATTGCCACCACCTAAAAGAAGTTTCAAGTCCTTCATTGCCATTGCATCTCTAAGAACTTCAAGAACAAACCAAGAGCAAAGGGCGCCTTCATAACTAATGACACCACCTCCTGCATACTTATTGCAAGTGTGACCAACCTAAAACATCTTCACAAGCACCCATTTCCTCAACCAATCCTCTAGATAAAACTTAAAATCCTCTTGATCTCCTAAAAGAAACCTCGAAAACAACTACACAATAAGTATCATGTTCATCGAGCCAGTGCCCTCTATCGTAACCTAACCCATCCTCCAAATATAGGCATCTACCATAGCATGAATATAGAATTCTACAACCATAGCGCCAAACATCAAGTTCCCCACCATTCCATTTCCTTATCAATGTGATTTCCCTGTCGTGGTCACCCCGATGCATAATAAACCAATGTTAATATGAAACCCTATATCACATTGCGAGCAAGCCATTTCCCCAATTTTGTGTTCCTAGCCAATCACTCCTCGCAATCATAACTCCTTACAAGGTGTCATATTAAGGGAAAAAAATAATATTTACATCTTTTAAAATATTATATGAACAAGAAACACCTAACAATCATGAATTACTTTGATTTTCTTTATCAAAGTCAAAGATAAGGACAATTGCATTTTGTGATTATTGGATTCTCACAATTCAATAGAGTTTACTCAGATGCCTTTTGGAATAACTTAAGACATCAAGAATTTCCTAAAGATTGCAAACAACGTAAAAGTTCACTAACATGTACCTTTAAGTCGACAATGAACACATATATAGTGATATCAAATACATAATTGTACACAAATAATGTTTTTCGAACATTAGGCATATTTGAGAACAAATATGTTGTGCTCACCAATTTAAAATATATGTTTATTCGCATTCACATTATAACCATGTCCATATTGCAAAAATATTGGACTTTCCACTTTATTTTACTAACAATAAACTCCTAACATCCGTATAATGTCCATACCATAATGTATATTAGTAAGAAAGAAGAAGCACACATCGGTTTCCCTACCATTCAAATTAGCATATCGAGCATGGATGGACCCTAACCCCCCTCAGGTCCCTCTACAATGTTCAATGCACCACAAATGACGTAGCATGGGCATCCACTTAAATTGTATACTGTGGGTTAAGACTTCTATTGAGAGAAGATAAACGATGTAAAAATCTTGAGGATAATAAATGCTGATTTGAACTTATATTAAACCATTTGGAAACCAAATGTAATAATGCATTTCTTCCATGGCTGGGAATTTTTGTCATGAAGGTAATCCGTAATTACCTCGATGACCCTTTACTTCTCTTGAATCTTTCTTTTCTTTTGAAATACCAAAGACATCAAAACATAGATCTTTCATTGAAGTTGAAACCTGCAATTTCGATGAACCATAAGAGCGAGAAACCAGGAGAACAAAAGTGAGAACATAGAAAAGGTTGCAACAACTTACACTTGCAAATTCAGACTCTGACGTTCCACAGAGCTCAGTCAATTTCAACTTATCCACTTTCAGCTGTATGACAAGAAAAAAAATCAGAACGGTGCATCCATGAAAGCAACTGGCAAGCTAATGGATACCGTAAGAGTATATGTGGAAACCTTATGTCTTTTTGCACACAGATAGAATGCAACTGCTGTGAAAACAGGCCTGTTAAAATCTGTGCTTGCCCTCCGAGAAGGTGGCAATGCTTCAAGAAAGCGGCCCTTGTATCTGTTCCAAGATATAAGTGTAAGAATAAGAATATACTAATCATAGCGCATCATGACATGATGAAACACTGATGGTGCTGAACATGTTAAATGACAGTGCAGGCATTCAAGATAATCTCATTGTAACACGTCATTTACACCTTACATATCCAACATGCAGCTACCATTGCCTATTTGACAAGTGCACAAAAAAAAGTTGCAGACATTCCTGTGCATAAAAGCCAGGGAAGCAAACCGTCATGCGTCCTCCTAGGAGAGGCTAAGAATTCAAATCACATCTGCGTGCAATTTTATTATTGCCGGCATCAAAACCAAGAGTAAAACAAAATGAAAACTCTTAATAGACCTTTGGTCTCAGTTGTACGAAAATCATGTCACTATCGCAAATAGAATTTTGGCCTCTAAATTAAGATATGCATTCCTTGAAATCCATAAGCACTCTGTTGGTCACATGCTTAAACATGGTTATAAGCATGCCAGTATGTCTAGCTTTGATGGTTCATGTCATTTTCACAAATAACTTTCTATGACAACAAGAACCAGCAGAAATATGACGTAACAAACATGGTTTACTAAGCGTGAACAAACCAAGCAAACCAAATAAAAAGCATTCTTCGACAGTTTTTAGAATTAATTGTACGATTAAAGTGAATTGAATTGTCAGCAGTGATCTTACTGTGTCAAACCCTTCTGGACAAAAGGGATGAGGCGAACACAACCAAACTGAATGGCCAATTCACGAACATCCAACCTCGCCCTGTAAAATAAAAATAATACAAATCAGCGATCGCCTTTAATCGTACCAAGCCATCAAATCCCACACAATAGACGCGACAAACCCCAGAGAACAAAATCCCCAGGTACCCACTTGACGCCAAGGCTGTTCTGTATCCCATTGAAGGATCTGATGTAAGCCTTCTCCGACATCCCGCTCAACCTGACGGCCATCTGCCTGTCGAACAGCACCTGGAACCTGCAAGATCCGATCTTTCCCAACTCAGCGCGAAGATTCCGAAAAACCCACAATTGGGTGACCCACAAATCCTACAAAGATCGATCGACGCACCTCGTGGCAGCGATCTCGAGGCATATGACAGACTTGCAGATCTCCCCCTGAAGAAACATGCAGCCCGAACCAATTTGAGATCGAGAGAAAGAAAGAGGGAGTAGACTAGAAGGAAGGGACTAACGATGCCCATGACGGAGGAGTTAAATTGGACGTCCGATTGACGTCGAAGCTCTTCGGCTTTGCGGACGACGAAGGGCTTGGAGTGGAGGCCGAGCTTCTTGGCGAGGCCGGTGATGTCCATCGTGCGTGGAGTGGAGACGATGGAGATGGAGGAAGAACATGGAGAAGGCGGGTGGGAGGGTAAAAGGGGGTGAGAAGTGGCGGGAGATTGGGATTGGGGAGGAAATCGTGGAGTGGAATTTGGAGGGAAACGTGGGGGCAGATTTTTGGTAGGAGATGCAACAGGATTCATCCCGTTGGCAAAACCGTAACAGGAGGAAAATGTGATCTATAAATATATGGGATTTACACCTAAAATCTTCCGTAATTACAATCATAAATAAATATGTATAATCGTGAATTATACAACAAAACTCAAATAATCGCTCGGTTTTACATCCATAATCCTCCGTTAATTTTTCAGTTAACCCAACCATATCATTGGGTTAATTTAACACATGATCTTCCAAGTGCTTTTAGGAAGGTAGGAGGCAGGCGGGAGGGAGAGGCGGGGCTTGAGGGGTGGGAGGGGCTTCTGAGCAGGCGGCAGTGGCGGGCTGCAGGGAGGAGGGTTTTAGAGGGTGGCTTTGCATCATATGGAGGAGGACTGGAGGTCGCTGATTGGGGGGCGCAGGGAGGAGGGGCGCTTTAGGCTCGAGGGGGGCGCAGACTCGAAGGGAGGGAGGGAGGGGTGGAGGCAGACTCGAGGCGGGGGATGGGGGCTCTGCGAGGGGAGGGGATCTACGTGAGGCGGGGGGCTCGCGGGGGGGAGGGGCTCTACGTGAGGCGACGGGGGGACTGTGCTAGATGCACGGGGGGAGGCTTTGCGTCAGACGGCGGAGGATTGGAGGTCGCTGGCGGGCGCAGGCTCAAGGGCGGGAGGAGGCGAGTGGCTCGACGAGAGGTTGGTGGCGCAGGCTCGAAGGAAGAGAGGTCTCGAAGTGAAGCGGGGGCTCGACAAGGTAAGGTCTGGTCTGGGCTGGAGGAGGTGGACGGGGGGAGGGGAAGGTCCGGTATGGGTTGGAGGAGGTGGGCGGGGGAGGGTTGGTCTGGAGGGGGCTCGATGGGGGTTGCCTCGACGGTGATGGAGGGGTCGACGGGGAGGAGGTGGTGGTTGACGGAGAGGAGGAGGGGAGGGGGAGGGGTGGTTGTCGAAGAGGAGGAGGAGGAGGTGGAGGAGGTATGGGGATTGTACTAATTTGTAAATAACGCAACTAAAAGAGTAGAAAATGTAAATTGTTTGACAGATACCGTCAAAGACAATGGAATATTGGATGGAAGTTAACTCGGGGGTTATGGATGTACGAGCTAATACTATTGAGGGTTCTGGATGTAATTCACGATTATGCAAGATTATGATTGTAATTGCAGAATTACTCGGGGTTATGGATGTAAAAATCCCTAAATATATCTAAGGTGGAAACTATAGTAGTTCTCCACGTGCTTACATAGCTCACGAGCCGCTCCTTTTCCATACAGCTTGTTTGGTAACTGGGTCATGTGAATAGTAATTGTTTGAATAATTATGAGGGTCAGAATGATAGACGTGATGTAATACCGCATTAATTATGTATTATACTAACTTTTTAATGATTATAATATATTTTTTATGTTAACTCTTTATTTGAGCATGGTTACAAAATATTATTATCAAAGAAATTGTTGGGTCCACACAAGTAATCCCAACCCAAGAATGCAAGGGTGGAGCTCGGGGTATGAGAGGTTACTCGGGGTACTCTGGCAACCAAACATAACCTTAGGGCCCGTTCGGTTCGGGAATAAGCAGGAATAAGGATTGGGAATAAGGAGAATAAGAGTCTATTCTTTGTTCGGTTGGAGAATAGGAATAAGGAGAATAATGTGAAATAAAGGTAGGTAAGGTGGGATAAAGATAGGAATAAGAGTGAAATAAGATGGAATGAGGGGGAATATCAGTACCGTTGGAAATCGTGTCGGATGGAGAATAGGCCCCTTATTCCAGGGCCTATTCTCCAAACGAACAGGCCCTAGGATTTGTTCGGTAATCAGGTTGGAATATCCTCTTGTAAATAGTAGCGGTTTGGATGATTGGAGAGTTGGAGAGGGTTGGAATGATAAATATGATGTGATGTGACGTAGATTATGTGTTATATTATTTTTAGTGATTATAATATATTTTTGTATTTTTTTGGCGAAGTCGTTTGTTTTCCCAAAAGAACACTTTGTGCATCCATTGTGTTTGTTAAGGAGTGATACCTTTATACATTGAGGCAGTGATGAGTTGATTTTACTATGATGTTATCAGGATATAGATTTACGTAGATTAGATGTGTGCTAGTGTGGAGCCCGTGCGTTGCACCGACAATTTCGCAACTTCTCTGACTTGTGATTCTAATATTGTGACATGTGCTCCTCCTTTATTCTTACAAAACTCTGATTAACGTCGTTGTGCTAATGTAATATAGGAGCACATGTGTAACAACAAAAAGACTCAAAACGCTAAATTTTGTAAAGATACAAAGGCATAAGGGCATAAATGTCACTATAAAAATACAAAAAGGTACAAGTAAAAAATCTCTACAAAAATAACATAATTATAAGCATTCAGTAAACAAATTAGGTGTACACTGATGTTTTTGTAAAAATCTTCATTGTATCACCCATTGTTAAATTTATAACGACGATATTATTTCTCGTGAAGTTCGTTTTATACTTCAAATTAATAACGAATGTCATACTCATTGTTATATTATTGCGACTATACATATAACAAAGCTTATTCGTTACCGTTTTTCGAAAAAAAAATATTTATCATTAATTTTTGAACTAAAAATTAGCAAGGATTAGCTAAAATTTTGAAAAACTACGAGCAGAAAAACGTTGATACATGCTTCATCACCAATGTTATAATAAGAGATATGACATTTGTCACTGATTTTAAGCACAAAAATGATTTCGCAATATATAATATCATCATTATATATATAACAACGAATGACATAGTGATATTTTAAAAAATGTCACTATTGATTTATTTTGTTTTGATGATATTGTGGTAGTTAGTTTTTTTAAAAATTTACATAACTATGCAATAATTTTTAATGATTTTTATATCTATAGTATATATAAGCTTGATATTTATTATTAAATGATATGCTAAATAACCATTTTCTTTTTTGTTTACATCATATTTTTTTAAAATGTAATCAAATCACCATTTTGAAATTATTTTTTGAGGGATACCACGTTAAATAACCTACTATAATATATTTTTAAATAACCTAACTTGGATTCTAGTACCAACAAATATTACTGGTTTCTTAATTGTTTAAATTTGCAATATGTATCTAATATTAATTATCAAAGCGTCATACCACCTCAATCTCCCGACTTAACCCCAAATGATAAAAGCATAGTGTCAACTGATGCATTAACTGATCTAAATAACCAGACATGGTTTAAAAACGCCCCGAATATAAAAAAATCAACGATTTTCATCACTATTGAATTAATTGTGGCTTCCAGAAGATCGCGGTTTAACGATCATTGAGGTAATCGCATAAGGATCCATGTTTGTAGTTAGGCTTCCACACTCGAAGTAACCAGGGAAAAAATAACATGCTAAACATGTGTGAACAAATACACATTTAACATATAATAATAATTGATAGGTAAGGAGTATAATATACTACTGTAAATTGTTTTCCAGTGCATATTGAAGTTAGTTCCATTAGATTATAAAGTTAAACTTAAGGCATAAGCATTTTTAATGTCATGATAGACTTCAATTCCTTGTAGTCAAGTAGATAGGGCATGGTAAAAAACATTAGTTTGTAGAGCTATTTTTTTGATATGATTATTATGGTCTCTAGATCTGGTTCCCATGTGCTAGATGTAAACTTCACGTATTTTTAAAATCCTAAGGTTAAATATGAAAATAAAATACATTACAAAAGAAACCTACTGAATATTCGTCAACACCAACCATGCATTGCACTAATCGGAATCAATAGGATTATAGAGAAGGGAATGGTTGTTCCCCTCTCAATTTTGTTCTTGTCAATGATAGAGATCCGGCTGCCTCCCCGTTAAGACACATTTTCTACTAGCATCGGTACCCGAAATAGCAAGATAGATAAAAAAAGAAATGAACTATGAAAAATGAGCATATTTTGGAATAAAAAGACAAATATTTCAACCATGCAAATCCCTGAAAGAAGACTAACCGCTTAGGAATTCAACCATGCAGATCAGGAATGGAATCTAACCTTTTTCCAGAAGAAAAATATGTTGGAGCATTGAAAAAGGCATGTGATAGGTGTGCTCCCTAAGGGGCGTTCGGTTCGGGGGTTACCCCCACTTTGGGTGGGTTATCGTTCAAAACCCATATTCATAACCCACTAGTGGGGTCCACTCTCTTTCCATAAAAATATATATTATACCATAATATAATCTAAAAATAATAAAATACTCAACTTCTACTCACTCTTTCAAACTTCAAAATAATCACATCACAACAACTACCCACTTATTCAAATTTCAATACAATCATATCATAATAACTATACATTTTTTCAAATTTCAATACAATCACATCACATAAACCCTCCCAACTCTAAACCCACCAACTAAACACCAAAATACAATTTAAAACGGGTTATCCTCTCCCGGATAACTCATGAACCAAACGCAACCTAAAGGTTTTCAAATACTAAAATGTAAAAATAAACAGCTTGGCAATGCTTTCCATGTTCCAATAAAAACATGTATATCAACCGATTATATCATAGAAAGTAGCGGGCCATCTTATCTTGTTGAACTTACTTGGTGAGAATAGTAGTTTCTATTATTTTAATTCTATCACATTCCGGCGAGCTACCTAAGTACTGCATGACTTAGGATATTGCAGAAATTTTTCGATAGTTCCATGTGAACTTTTTTCAGAAAGATTTCCTATTGAGATCCATTAAATTATATTCTCTTGCAAGGTATGAATGTCATCTCTCTCCCATATTTTATAAAAAATGCAGCGAGGTCATTTGCAAATATCTGCAAGATTAAAGACGTGTTCTTCAAACATAAAGTTCCAGCATTCAAATATAGATTTCGGTTACTCTACAATAATAACTGACTCATGTGACTATAACCGCATAGAGTTAGTTATCTCAACATATTCAAATGCCAATGATAAGTACAATAGCTTCGATGAACACCTACAATGCAATATTTAAAAAAACTAATGACGCCTTCATTGTAATTCTCAAACAAATTTACAATTTCTTATAACGACGTGCCAAAATAAGATAGGTGATGGAGGATTGTCCCGCAGAACCATTAGAAGCTGATTTGACTTACATTATCATGATGAAGTCCCATTTTGATGGCTCTACGATATGTAGATCTCGAAATGAATTTCAAATATCATCACAAACAAGCGTTTATAGTATATCCTCATATTTAAACATCTCCATTGCATTTTTTTTTTGCAAACTCATGCTAGCGAATTAATTTTGCATCTCTTGAGATATTTCGCTACCCTGTTATATAAAAAATATTTTACTTCCAAAGGTTAAAGACCCTGTTTGATAAGAAAAAGTCCATGTGAAGGAGAGAAATGGATTAGCTTCTATCAGTTTGTGATTATGCTGCTGAGAAAGATTTCCTCGTCGTATAAGAGACGAAGTGAGAATTAGAGAGCCAAATATAATTCTCATATTGCTCTGCAATTCTGGGACCAGAATTCAACCTACCTTGGCATCATGAGTCATTTTAAGCTTGTGTTCCCTCAAAATAAAATTTCTAGAAGCGTTAAAACAACAGTAAGAAATAACTGATTAAACATTGCGTTTGAGCAAAAATCGTTCTAATTTATGGATTGGGAATGTTGTGCTCCTTTAAACTCTCATGCATGGCGGACTGGTCCATCGACACTGCATGATATTCTTATGGAATGGATCCCTGACATCATTGTCGTCGTCACCGATCGGCAATGATCCATCATTCTCGTTTGTGACCTCCAACACAACCAGTGTGGGCACGCGCGACCTCCTTGCTGTTGCCGAAACCGGTGCTTTTAACAAACGAGGGACCTGGGGGCCTGTTAGGGTTCGTTTGGTTGCATGGTTGGGCAGGGTTGGGTTGGGTTGGATTGGGGTACCCCTGTGAATAGTAAGAGGGAAAACACGAGAGGGGTTTTCAGGAGTGAGACAGGAAGAGCAAGGGACGGAGATGATGCGGAAATCGGCAAGTGGAAGGGGTAATTCCGGCGAAGACAGAGATTGTGAGTGGAAGAGGAACATGTGCAACTTGTCTTCATCGCCGACTCTAAAAATATATTTTGATTACAATTCATTTATTTTTTTTTAAAATAATGAACAGTGCCATAGTACACGGGTAATAAGATATAGTAAGAAGATTGTATCTAATTTGCATTTGTAGTTTATTTTCTTACAATGTTGCGGTTTTGTTGATTTGTTCTTATATTTGAATACTATTTACTCGCTGAATCTGAGCCTCTGTGATGTTACGTTTATGTCTTAATATTTCCCCTTATTGGATGGCCAGGTAATTTATTTTTCACAATGAAAAATACACTACAACCATTTGATGTTTAGGTAGCCATCATCGTATCAAAAGAGGCAATGATGAGTTGTTGGTGTCATTTTTTTAAGTTGAATTATATCTATGTTACCATTATTTAGACTGTGCAATTTACGAGTTAAATTGTGACTGTTGTATTGCAATTACTACTGGATCATGTGAAGTATGAGTTAATTTTGATTTACTTTCGATATTATATTGTGGCAGTTAATGCATTTTTTACATTGTTACCTTACTAATATGAGCCTCTACGAGATTACACGTATACATTTGTTGTTCTTCATCAGACGGCGAGGTGATATATTCCTCTAAATGGAGAATATTTTTGCAGTCACTTGATATCTTATATATCTTATATGTTTATTTATTTATATCAGTAAACGCAATGATTTTTTATATATTTATTTATTTGTATATTTAGGAGATTACATGTATACATTTTTGCTCTTCATCAGATGGCGAGGTAATATATATATTCTTCAAAACGAGGAATGTTTTTGCAGCCACTTGATATTTGATATATATATATATATATATTTACATCAGTAAAGGCAGTGATGATTGAACTTTGTTCGAATATTTGATAGATAATAATATAATTCAATTAATCCGTGTTTATGAAAAATGAACGCAGAATGAATGAATCTACGTCTCTCATATTGAAACATAAAGTGGAAACGAAACAAAAAGGAAGGGTGTCATGTGAGTTATTGACGATTATATTTTGGCTAATTGGATACCATGGAAATGAATTTTGCACTAAAGTTGTTGACGATTATATTTTGTCCCTTCGTGTTGATATGTTAGTTTCTATATCATGGAAACACTGGTTTATTTTTTTATGGCGTCGTTATCTGGTGTTTATAATGAAACAGTCTTTGCTTAAAGATTATGGGCTTTTTACATATATGTTGTTCATTGTAAGATGGTCAAATAGTATGTTTTGTGTTGTTAAAACCAATTCAGCAGAAGGCACTATGGAAATTTGTTGCTTTATTTTTTTAGCTATGGAATGGTTAAGGAGAAAATGTATTTTTTTATTTGATTCATGTCCATGAATAATAACATGGATACTGATGAATACGGGGTTGTGACTGGTCTGTACACATTGTGTAATAACCACTATCGCTTGTTTAACAACAGAATCTGTGTTTGTATTAAAAAAATAGTTGTTATGTGGTATGATTGTGCTTATATTTTATTTCTTTCCATAGTTATTAGGAATCTGATTTGTTTGGCTGTTGGTGTTAGCATATTTTATTCTTGAATTCTCATGTGCACATTGTTTTTTTATGCACGTTATTATTGAATTCCATGCTCAATATTAGGTGTTCCAAGATCACATTTTATGAGACAGTGGGTTATATCGTTTGGATTTTGATTTTCTAAATACTTTGGAGGGCCAACGTGTCACACTTCCAACTCTCGATCTTACATGTTTACTAACAAGGATACCATCCCTCCTAAAGCTCAGAACGCTTTGGCGAGTTTCCTTTTTAGCAAAATTATTGAAGAAATGGAAGTTGAGTTTGACATAACTGTTAGACAAAAAACATTTTTTTGTTATTTACAAGCCGACCATGCTCAAGATTTACTTTTTGCCATTCCCATTGACGATTTTCGAATGCATATGACACCCATTGAATACCGTACTATTCTCAAATATCGCCTTATGATTCCTCTATTCCCAGCTGATGAGGCTTGTCCACTATGCCATAAATTATGCTTAGATGTTTATGAAGAGCATGCAGTTCATTGTCGTGAACTCTTAGATTTTAAATATAGACATGATTTTGCCAGGGATGTCCTTAATGATGTACTTCGACGTGTTGGGATTGCTTCAAAGAAAGAAGAACATGCAAATTTTCTGTCTGATCCGCAAGAGGGGATATCGACACTCAGACTAGCTTATGTTTTAGTATTTGGATGAGCCAGAGGGAAACATGCATGTGTTGATTTGACTGGAGTTTCTCCTTTGGTGGGTTTGATAAGGAGTGGTTTTATTGCGGGATATGCTGCACAGAAAGCTGTTTCAGTTAAAGTTGCTAAGCATGAGAAGGTTTGTATTAACAAACAACATGCATTCATCCCCTCTTGTTTTGATACTTTTGGATTTTTGGCAACTGAAGCGGTAGAGCTTTTCAAGAGGTCCAAAAAATTATGCATAGCAATGTTATGGTTCTTAGGTCTGTGAATGTTGTGTTTCGTAGAATTAATATTGTCATCCAAAAGGTTTGAGAGCGCAGCTTGCTGCTCGTCTCCCATCAATCTCTATGCAATTTTTTGTTGTTAAAAAGATGTGTATGTTTACGTTTGTTTTAAAAGGTGAGCTGCGTCTATGATGTTGTACTGGTTGTGATTCTATATTTTATGGATAATATAGAATAGGTATGTCAAGATCTTATTTGTTATTTGTTGTAAGATGGTGAAAATAGTATGGTTTATATCGTATAGACATTTTACAGGTAATTGATGTTGAGTAATTGTTGGTGGTATCAACAGGGGGACGATGAAAATTGTTATTTTACTTTGTTTGGTTGTGAAGTGGTTAAGGAGAAATGTAATTTTTACTTGATTCGTGTTTATGGGTGATAACATGGATATTTATGGATCTCAGTTTCTGAATGATATATGTGCACATTGTTTAATAGACACCATTGTTCATTTTTCAGTAGAGTCTGTGTTTTTCAGTGGTTATTAGATGGTATGTTTGTGTATGTATTTTATTTGTTTCCATAATGGTTAGGAAATCCGTTTTGTTTGTATGCCAGAACTAGCGTGTCTTATTCTTGGATTCTCACATAATCTCGTAATGTTGTGTGCATGTTTGTTTTTAAGGTGTATTGTGTTTGTAATTTTATGCTGGTTGTGATTCTAAATTCCTTGAGATCATGGGAACAAAACACAATTACGTCATCTAACGTTGTAATTGTTGATCTTTTTTCCTTAATTATCATCTTTAGCCAGAAGAACATTGCAGTGTTGGTTTTCACCGAAGCTCCAGATCACTTTTCCCATTTTATTAGTTGATACCTTCTCTCTTCAATGAATAAACTTAAATTTATCCTGTGGTTATGCCTTTTTTTCCCATTATTGGTTGCAACATAATCATGTGTAAGATGTCACCGTGTTTATTTGTTGATATTAAATTCATGTTAACAAATATTTTATTTTACCCCAGGGAAGTTATCTATATTATAATTCATGTGGATAGATACAATTGTCTTGGGTGTATGTGTGTGTGTTTGTTGTAAGCTATTCCCAATACTCGTGATTAGGTGTTGTTCCTTTTATTTTTTTATTTAATTAGATAACGATGTTTATGTGCAGTGGTAAGTAAGATAAAATTTGGGACAATTTCTCTCATATAATGATTAATGTGTGTGTATATATAATTGTTTATAGTGAATTGTTTTTTATATGCAACTGTAATCTTTTCTTGCAACGATTATGTGATATATGTTGTTGGTAAAAATATTTTCTTGAACTAACGATGTTTTTTTCGTTTTAATGTGTTTGCCATATTTATCTGCAGTGGCAAGCCAGATAAAATTCGGGATAACTTCCTCGGAGAATTTCGCTCAGGTCATAAAATAATAATTTTTAAAAAATAGAGTAAATTATTTTTCATTTGCAATTATAACCTTTTCTTGCAGTAGAAAAAAAAACAATGAATTTATGATATATTCTGTCGGTTACAATGGGATTTTTAAAATAATGATAACATTATGTTTTATGAATAATGATGCATAATTCTAGAGTTATGTTTGATGAACAATCTGCAGTGTTAAATCGTTATTTATATTTCTTCTCTTTTTGTTTGGTTAAGAATTATTACCATTGTTATTTTATGGAATCGATTTTTTACTGTAAAAAGGTGTTATTTTTTTGTTTCACCTTAGAAATTCGGTTAACAATCACATCTGCTTATGTCTAGGCGACAACCATAGGAAAATGGTGGATTCAACCATTTACAATCAAAATAGCTTTTATCGAAAAATGTGCTTATCCAAAAGAGAAAAGAGAAAAAAAACACGATGAAAACAATGTGATTCCTAATGTATGTATGCTGTACAACGAAGGATTTGCAAGCAAAGGATCTATTAATGTTTTCGGCTACTGCAAAAGAAAGGTTAAGGAAATAAACTAATTATTCGAAAATTAATATTGAAAGGGGTAAAGTTAATAGATCTTATAAGCGAGAGGTACATTTTTAATAACCGAAAAAATAGAATTGATGAATTCAGAAATATTCTTACAACATGGATATAGAAGCAACCCAAAATATTACGAAATTGGTGGAGTGTAATAGTGATAGAGAAGTCATTTCCACAACATTATCGTAATAGTGATGAGCATCCACAAGGTTAGATGATACAAGTTTTACATTTTTTTCTTTAATTCCCCAAACGTGACTACAACAAAATCGAGCTATAGTGATTTTTTAAAAAAATACGTCACTAAATTAGTCGTTGTTAAATATATAACGACGGTATTATTCGTTGCGAAATGAGTTTTCGTACTTAAAATTAATGACAAATAGTATATATGTCGCTATATCATTAGCAACGGTCCACGTAATGACGCGTATCCGTTGCTATTTTTCAAAAATATCAACTAATCGTCACTATTTGAAAAATAGCAACGGATACGCGTCATTATGTGGACCGTTGCTAATGATATATCGACAAATATGATATTCGTTGCTAATTTCAAGTACGAAAAATCGTTTCGCAACGAATAATATCATCGTTATATATTTAACAATGACTAATTTAGTGACGGACTTTGAAAAAAAGTGTCACTATAATTCAATTTTGTTGTAGTGCGTCGGTGTTTTTCTGTCATTGACATATATGTTTGATTATCCACTATTAAACTTTGGTAAATTATGCTTATTGCCGTGCATTGTTATGGAGCTAGGAAAGCATAAGGAGAACAAGATCCAAGGAAATATTGATTTTTCCTTTATGTTGCAGTTCTGGAAAGATTGCACCGTCTCTGCTTCGACTGACTCCACATTGTTTGTACTTGGAAATGGTAATCATATCATTTAAAAAATCAAAGATGAAATAAGGCTTTATAATTCAATGTTTGCATTTACATCAATATGGATAAAATTTGATCATTCAATCAACAATAAACGCAGACCTTATATAGTCCGTGTTAGTGTAGAGAATTATCATTTTATTAGTTCTTTACTACCAACCCCTCGGACAACTTCTAAGTTTTTCCAATTGTGTACATGTGATACCGAAAATGAGGTCTCAAACAGAATCAAAGCATTCTAGATTACAAATGAGACGGACGAGATAGATACATATATCGTGAAAATTCTTACAGACATGCTTCATCAATGTAATGGGATTGTGAAAGGATTTAGAATGGCAAGAGATCGTTGAATGTGACCCCCTTTGACAGAACTCATTTGCATTTAATTGGGGACAGAGAGGGAAAAGATATACAATATAATTTGCCCACCGCATCGGAAATTGTTGGCTCGGTCATTGGAAATTTTGGTTTTTCAGAAGGAATCGAGATATTATTGTCAAGGATAAGAAAGAAGGATTAAAAAAGATCAATGATTTACATCCATTATTTATGTCTATGCAATGTCCTCTTTTATTTCCATATGTTACACGTTAGGGATGCCTCATAATGTCAGACGTAATGATTTTAGGCGGGAAAAAATTGTATCACAATGAGAGATTTCCATGCTTATAGAATACAACAACGAGAAAAATATTGACAAACACTAATCAGAGGTGGACGGTTGTTTCAACAATATATTGTTGATGCTTTCTGTTGTATAGAGGACGATTGACTAGATTTCATAAGAAATAACCAAAAGGAACTCTGTTCTGAAGGAGATACATATGGGAAATATAATTGGAAAATGTGTTATATTGTCAGCAAGTTTCACTGGTAGCCCATGTTATATGATTCAAAATTACCAAGATGCAATGGGAATTTGTCGAGCAGTTGGACATCCAACTCTATTTGTCACCTTTACATGTGATGAATCACAAATTCATCATCTTTATTCTTTCACTTTGGCTTAAAATCTTTAGTAAAATACCTGTAAATACCAATAATTCTCATCTTTTTACAATCTAACATCATTTGGTAATATTGTATATTTAGCACTTATTTATACCAAAAATAAAAGAAGAAGAAAAGAAAAAGAAATAAAGAAGGTTGTATATATGTAATAAATATAGACTGACCCAAAAGTCCGAGACCAAGTCAAGCATTGGCATGGTCGACAAGGAATAAAGTATGGGGAGATAAGGTCATTAACTTATAAAAATCTCATAAAATCAATTTACATTCCACATACTCTTCTATTTATTAGTGTGCATATCTTCACTTATTTTTTTATCATTAATTCAACCTCAAATAAAAATATTTTCTTCACGAAACTTATACATAAAAATATTTTTTAAATAATAAACTATTTGCAAAAATAAAACTCAGAATGAATCAAACTCACTTTCATTGTGTTTAAAATAAAATAAGCTTTAAAATAAAAGTGGTTCCATAAAATTTAGAGTTAGGATGTGAAAGTTGACTTTTTGGAGTGTTTTTGTATATGTATGTGTGTATTGTGCCTGTTCATCAGTTTATTAATTTACTTATTTATATTTTTAAACATATTACATTTTTTTGTATATATTTTATGTTATTTATATAAATACAAATAAAATGTTAAAATTAACCAAAAAATAATTTTATTTATTATATATGTATAATGTATCCATAATGTACATAACTATATTTACCCCATTAAATTATTCTTTAAAAATAAAATAAATAGGTATTTATAATCTTTAAATTATTATTTAAATAAATGAAATATAAAATAAGGTGTATATTTGCATAATTTAACAATTAAAATCATGAATACAATGTACATAATCTATGTAATTAATGTCAGTCCATGTATTTTAATTATTTAACTCTGTAAAGTAATTTATTTGATTTATTAAAAAGCATTAAAATAGTTTTATTAAGAGATAAACTTTTTTATTTTAATAACTTTTTAACTTAAAATCATTTTCTTATTTTTTTCATATATTTCTATTTATTCCATCTATCTAATTTTTGTTTGATCAATCAGGGTTCATTGGCCTACCTGGTCAACTCTCCCCCTCTCTTCCTTGACTTGTTTTATTCATTAACCTGCCTATTTCACCGATTTAATCCCCCAATTCCCCCACTCATTTATCATAATTTCTTCGCCGAATTAGCAAGCGTGGATCCTAGATCCATGTCCGATCGAATTTCGCCCATATCTGGCCTCGGTTCGCACGCTTTCCCCTTTTTGAATTTCATCGTTATCTCACCTGTAGAAGGCATGGAACCCCATTCTTTTTCCATCTTTAGCTAGTTCATTCTCTCTGGTGAGCTCCGAGGGCTCACAATTGATAGTGTGATCTTGTGCAATGAGGAGAGATCGTGAGTAGCTTCTGATTCAGCATCACCACTGTAGCTCCGCCTTGTGCGAGCTTCAGCCTTCGACAACACTACGTCGTCGAGGCAACGACTCGTAGCTCCGTTGAGCTCCTGCACATGTAATCTCCTCTATCCTAGGTAACTTAGATTTCTAATTTCATTTCAATTCATGTCAATTTCTAAATCTGTAGCAGAAGTGTTGGACATGCGAGCCCACGGCGAGCCATTATGCAATAAATGTTATTGCACGTATCATTCCCTAATCTGAAATGAAGAATAAATAATTTGCATAATAGGTCCCTCTGTACAATTAGGGTTATGTACCATGGCCATCTTAATGATCATACAGCTGTTGATTCATTAAATGAATCATAGAGGCTGGTGCTTGGATGAATATCTAATGGGTTAGATAGATGACTCATCAAGCACCGTCAAATGATTATTAAGAGATGATCTCCAGCCTGAGTAGGAGATGGCAATACTTTCTCACATAGGTTGATATCTGACCGACCTCTTGATGCAGGTCCTCTGTATGGGAATAGTGATTCGGAGGTGTCAGATTAGTTAAGTCAATGGGTTGACTTAGCGAGATCGAGATAACCTAAGTCCTATGTTGAATACTGTCACAGCATAGGCACACATCCTCTGACTAGAGACAGATGTGTTACTATATGTCTGAGTGTGTACATTTGGCAGACCATTAGGTTGATGACCTAATCAAGGTCTATACACCGGCGAGCTGGTGTGCATATAAGGGCATATGAGTAATACGATCTCTCAAAGGGATCATACAGGTTCACTTATGAACCGGAAGATATGAGCTCACTCATGAGGTATTGGGACCGATCAAATTCCATGCATGGTCGTCGTGCTTTGGAAGCATGACAAGAATTTGAAGGTATGATATATGCTTTGGGAAAGCATATGATCGATACCAAATCCCAATGATCAAGATTGAGAAACTTGGTGATCAAACCCTGAAGAAGACAGTATAAAAGAGATCTTCATCTTCAGATTGATCATTGATCTTCCAGTATGCAGGATGTGCAGGTATTGGGAATACCTGAGGGTGATGTGATCATAAACGATTGTATAACCATGACGCTTCCGGTCCGAGGGAGTGATGAAACAGGTCTGGATTTTAGTGACTCCTCTCAGTAGAGAAGTAACTTGATCTTAGTCTAAATGTTGGACATTGATCTGAATGTGATTCAGATGCAATGAGAAGATTAAGTATACGGACTTGATTTAATCAAGCATCCATGAGAGGTCCGTTAGATCTGGATTTGAGATGAGATCTCAACATCCAAGTCACTATACATGGAACAATACAATCGCCCTGTCCTTATCTCCAAGTATCTGCGGAGAAGGCACATTATTCTTGAAGGAGTTCAAGAATAATTCCTATGATGAATTTAGTATCCAAGCAATAAGTTTTTTAATGATTAAATGAGATTTAATTATCAAAGTATAATATGAATAAGATTCATATTATGAGAATGTGTCCAAGATAATTAAATGAGATTTAATTATCAAGTACAATATGAATAAGATTCATATTGAGAGAATGATTATCCAAGATAATTAAATGGGATTTAATTATCAAGGATAAGCAGATCGTGGATAGTGATATCCAGAATATCTGTGTATATTATAAATGAGATTTATAATATATTAGAGAGAGAGAAATATTGTAAATAACATTTGTTAATTATTAATGTGGATTGGATCCACATTAGTTAATTAATTAGAAATGTAATTTACAAATTAGTTTGGGATGTGAATATGATTCACATATTTTTTTAATGGCATGATTGAAATATTCACAAATTAATTTGGAATTAATTTGGTGGATATTATTGCAATAATAGTTATTGCAAATAATTAAGAAATAATAATATAAATAAAAGGAGACAAAACCACCTATAATCATAGGTGGCGTCACCTATGACTTAGTCATAGGTGACGCCTCCTTGAATTTAGGAGGGGTTGTTGTCTCCTCTTATTTGTTGACTTATTATCTCTTGATAAATTAATTTATGTTAATTAAAATTGGTTGATAATAATTCAACACATATTTAATTTAATATAAATCAATGTTGTTGGTTTTTAACCAACAATCATAGCCGTTGGATGGCTCTTGGATTACAATGACCGTTGGATCCATGAGAGCCATGGATTGAGATCAATTGGATCCCAAACTAATATATAAAGAGGGTAGCCTTAGCCCTTGAAAGGTACACCAAGTAGACGCCTACTCTACTTCTCTCTCTCCCTCTCATTCTCGTGCTCTCTCTCTCTCTCTCCATAGGGTGGCTGACCACCATTGTTGAGAAAGGAGAGAAGTTCTCGCCTTCGCCTTCGACGACTTGAGGATCTCCTTCTTCTTCGTGGCTACTTGCTATAGAGGAAGACGACAGATTTCGCTTGACAAAATCAGGGGATCCATTGCTTGGACCTTCATCGAGGATTGCGGGAGGAACGCGACTCATCATCGTGCCCACAAGTGCGTTCTTCGTGGATCGGACTTGAGACAGGAGGATCTCTTTTTTGGGATCTCGCGATCACAACCACGCTTCAAAGGTATTCCTTATACTTTGTGGATTGATGAAACGATCCGAGAAGTGTTCTCGTGATCATGTGGTTTCATCATTTGATTTAAAATTTTTAAATTCCGCTGCACCTTGCGACTAGTACGACTAGTCGCCCCGATCGTATTCGATGCGATCGTCACGCTTCCGTGATGCGCTTGAGGATTCTCAATATCCTTCAAGAAGTTCCAAACCTGAGTCTGATCCATTTGATTGGAGTTAATCGCCCAAATCTGTCCCCGATTTGATTGCATTTTCATTCCGCTTCGACTCCGGTTCTCCATTTCCTTTTCCAGAATCCCTCACCTTAGATCAGACTTAGATAAGATTCAATCCTCCTTCTTTCACCATCGTTGGAAGAAACCACTCATTCACCTCACCATTTCGTATTGTTTTAGCTTAATAACGATCGACCTAGGTTAAGGATGAATGCTAGGGTTTGGACCTTAGTGATGAATCTTAGATTCATCACTCTAAAAGTCATTAATTAAACTCTAATCCCAAAAATTCATTGGCATTTCTTCATTTATTCCGCATAATTAGCATTCATGCATGTTTTTATAAGAATGGGTTTTTATCACTTATTATTGCACAAAATATGAAGCCAAAAATCACAGTCCAATTGACCTATAAATAGCCTAACCCTCCCCCCCCATTTTTAACTAAGTCATGCCAACTCCGATTGACCCAAAACCACCTCCACTGTGTACAAATCACTAACAAGAATAAATAAAAAATACAAAAAGTCACTAACCTAAATAAGTGGACAAAAAACCCAAACCCTAGTTCTAGGATTTCCGGACTAAAACCTCGATATTTGTACAGTTTGTATTTCAGTGGTTTTCTACCTATTATTTTATGTACATAATTAACTCATTTTATTTTATTTCCTTTTCGTTTATTTCCTTTGATAAAATTT
Organism: Ottelia alismoides; assembly: GCA_037367405.1. Lineage (NCBI taxonomy): Eukaryota > Viridiplantae > Streptophyta > Magnoliopsida > Alismatales > Hydrocharitaceae > Ottelia > Ottelia alismoides. The sequence goes on along the minus strand of JAZKJV010005543.1, from coordinate 180,160 downwards.
TTATTAAAATGCATAAAAATCCAACCAAACTGAGCTTAAAATCAAAGAAATTAACTAAGTCCGAGTCTTCACTAACTGTTGGTACAAAAATTGTCTTTTCCGTATTTTTTTATTTCTTCTTTTTCTTACTTAATAAAAATAAAAAAAAGATTAATGTGTAATTATTTATCTTTGACTTTATCATAGTTTTTTCGGATTTTTATCTGGTTTAAAAATGATAAAAAATTTATAAAATCTATAAATCAAAGTATTCTATGTACATGGGATACCCCAAAAATATCACTTTGTGCAAATGATTGATTTTGATTTTGATGTCTTCACGAAAGTTGTAGATCTCATCGTGAAGAGCAAATTTCATTAAGAACTTTTCGATCTGAGGTTGTTTGCTATTTCTTTCTGAATTAAAATTGTATTTTTATTTTCGATTTTTCTGGGGATGACACGTGGCGGCTCCTGGAGCCACCACATGTCACCCATTTTCTGTCTCATTTATCTTCATTTTTATAAAAAAATTTAATTAAAAAAATGCCGCGCACGTGCCCTGCACGTGCTCGCCCCTACCATCCCAATCGCTGCCACGTGGCAGCACTAGGGCTGTCCGATCTCGACCGATCGGACGACATCTGTGCGCCACCCCCTTCCTTCATCGTCTCCCCCAACTTCCCAAATTTTGTCGTCGTCACCCCGCAATTTCCACCCTCTGCCCGCGAATCTTGCGCATGACCGCCCTCCGATCTCATCAAATCCCCGTAAATCTCCGTCTCCAATCTCCTCTCTCCGATATCCCCATCGAATCATCTCCCTCCTTCCTGCCATATTCGACCCTCTTCATCCCTCTATTTAACGACTCCGCCCCCTCCCTTGAAGGTCGAGCGAGATCCGAGGGTCATCCCTCGTTGCACCACGACGAGCCCCCCTTCGTCGCTACTACCTTGCTCCGGCTCTATCTCCGTCGAGCCAACCACAGTTACCACCTCCGCCCGCGTTCGCCTACTCCGTCGTACTTCGCCCTCAAGAAGCTTCTCGGCCTCCAAGCTCCTCCAACAACATCCCAGCAACCACCTTATCCCCCAACGCATCGTCGCAGTAGCCACCTCCTCTCTTCGCTGGTCTTCATTGACACCATCGACATCGCCGCAGAAAGCCATGCCTCCGCCTCTCAGCCACGGACTCCGCCGTCAAACTCCAGAACACTAGGCTCCTGCACGCGATCTTCTCTGCCACCGTCGACCGCCGCAGGAGGTGGTGCCGCTCTGCCTCCTCCGCCGCACAAGTCCTGAGGCCCCCTTTGATTAACCTGAAAATCGAGTGGTCGTATTGATCCACAAGGCGGATCAACAACCGATGTGTTGACCACTCAACAATCTTGGCTAAATCAACAATTAACCCACAACAAGTAAATCAAGCAATGAAAGTAAATGTGCGGAGTTAAAATTTATTATAACTCTACAACAAAGATGTGTATAGTGCAAGTATGTGTAGAGATCAAACACATGAAGCAGACAGATAGAACGAGGCAATAATGCACAAAATGTGAATGTGACGATTTGCCTATAAATGTTATTTTTATGGGTTTTTTAATTATTATTATTTATTATTAATTTTATAATTTTATAATTTGATTTTTATTTTTTACTGATTTTGTATTTTCTTTTGTATTTTATATTTTTTTATATTTTCTTTTCTTTTAATAAAATAAGTACACAATATAAGAAAAGCAAGATAATATATTTATAAAAAGAGGTAAAAATAGTCAAAATTCAGGGAATAATATCTTTTTGTGCTTTTTATATTTTAGTGTTTTTATGTTTTTCTAGATTTTTCTAGATTTTTCTTAATTTTTTGGGTATTTTTAAAGATAAAAATACTGAAAACAGTGAATAAACTGAAAATATGAACTTAAAATAAGGATGAAAAATAGCAAACATAATCCAAAATTTTCAAATTAATTTTAGAATAAAGGAAATAAAATGGAGAAAATTCAGAGACAAAAATTATATTTTTAGGATTTTTCTGGAATTTTTAAGATTTTTAAGAAGTTTTAGGGGTTTTCTAATTTTTAGGGGTTTTCTTTTGAATTTTTTAGTGATTTTTGGACTAAAGTTAAAACAAACAGAAACACATAAAAGGTGATTTTTTTGGAATTTTTCAGGGGTTTTGATAATTTTTATGTATTTTCTAATGCAAATAGAGCTGAAAATTTATGTTTTTAATTTTTTTTATAAATATTAAAATGCAATAAAGATGCAAAATAAAAATATAGTATGAAAGAGCAACTAAACAGGACGCTATGATATTTTGTTTGGGAATTTTTACGATTTTATAGAAGCATGAAATAAATAGAGACAACAAATAGAAAAATCGACACTAGCAGGGGCATATATGTAATTATCTAGAATCTCAGGGGCCTGAGTGCAAATTTCTCACAAATTTATAACTAATTAATTAAGATCCAGGACCAATCATAAATAGCCAGAAATCCAAGGGTACGCCTGCAAAAATCCCAGCCACGTACGTGGTATGCACGCGCCTGGTAGGAGCTTAAAAGCAAATAATAACACTCTGGGGGATACTTTGCAAAATATCCAAAAATATTACTCTTAACAAAATAAGTCCTGGACTGAAATGAAATAAAGATACCCACAGGGGTCCTTCTAAAATGTCCACCACCCCACGTGCGTAAGTCACGTGAGGTGACATGGATAGAACCTAAACGCAAATATGGAAAGTGCGGAGGTCTAAGTGCAATTATAACAAAATTTTAAAATTGTAAATGAAAGATTTAATACGAATAAATAAATACAAAAATTGTCGGTGTTAAAAATGCAAAATACCCAAGCGGTCGAGATCCAACGGCTGACGTCCTTCACTTATCCACGTGGCGCTTCGAGGACGGCTGATGACGGTTCGCTGATGACGGCCCAGATTAGATCCTCCAAGGCTGATCGGACGGTGGTGGCGCGCGCGGATCCAATGGCGAGCGCGCGATATGGGGCGGCGGCCTGATCCAACAGTGCTGGAGGGCGGAGGAAGAACAAGGAAGCAACGCCAGCGAGGCGAGCTTCCCCGAGCTCGATCTCCATCATTTGGCCTTCTTTGGGATCCAAAATTGGCCGGCAGGCTCCTAGGATGGTCCTCTAGCTCCTGGGCATTCCAAAATCCTTCGGGGGTGACCGACGTTCGCTCGAAGGGGCGACGAAGCTGGAGGGCTCCTAGATCCTCCGATGAAGCTCAAAATGAGCCCCAAGCATTTCCTTTGCGTCTCTGGACCTGCAAGAAACTTTAGACTGATGAGGGCAAAGTGCCTCGACGGTCGGTGAAGTGAACGGAGATGGGGGACGACGACACGAGATGTGTGGCCGGAGCGAGCTCCGATGGGGGTTCGATTTGGAGATTGAATGGATGAAATGCGACACGATCGGGATGGATCGATTCCTGGGACTACTGGGAAGAAAACACGCGAAGAAAAATGAGAAGAAATAAACCTCAAAGGTGTCGAACACCTGAGGAAGGGAAACCTCGACGGCGTGCTTGCCGGAGGTGATGGAGCCGCCTCAGGCCCTCCTCGACTCGCCTGACGAAAGGGCGATGGAGCTGTCACCTCCAGCTACCCAGAGAGCACGAAAGGGTGGAGAATGGTGGACCAAAAGGGGTTCGAATTTTGAATTGAAAATCGGGGGTTCTATTTGAAGAGTTGATGGATGGCTGGGAAGAACGAGGCAGATCGACAAAATCGATGGTCCAAGGCCCTAGGAAAGATGAGGGCGTGAATCACCAATGTTCAAGGAGGAAAATCAAGAAGGGAGTTACGCGAGATGGTGAAAGATGGCTCCTCGAAAAATATGAGAAACCAAGTCAAAAACCATTTCTGACACGGGTACAAACCTCGGTCAGAGAGTTGACCAAGGTCAACCACCGGAAGCTCCTGGTTGGTCCACGTGGACCAACCAGAAAATTCCGTGGCAAAAATATTTCAAAAATCATTTTAAAATAGCAAATGAATTTATTATTTTTAGATTATAAAATAAGAAATGTTTGTTATTTTTTGAAGTATTTTAATATGATTTTTATTTATTTTTCTGACGTATAAAAATACAAGTTACCTTTTATAGGCTATATAGGTATACCTATCTATATATTTTAATTTTTTATTTTTATTTTGTATATTTAATTTTATTAATTTTGTTTATTATTTTATTTATTTATAAAATATTTTTATACACTTAAATGTATTTTTATTTTATTTTTCTGAAGTGTTTTGTACACTTAATAAAATATAAGTAGTGATTATATAGGTATATGTGTTGCATACATGTATTTTATTTTTGTATTTTCTTTAGTGTTTTATTCTGATTTTAATATACATATATATTGTAAATAATATTTACAAAATTATAAAAATATAAAATTATATAGATAATGAGTAATAAATAAAATGAATATTTTAATCAGTACTAGTATACAATAGGGGTCAAAAACTCAACTTTCAAATCGTAGCTCTGCAAAATACGAAACCACCTTCAGTAAATAGATTATTTAAAACTATATACAATTAAAGGTGATTTTGATGCGTTTCGAGTTTTTATTTGAGAGATACCGGTCTGGGAAGTTGGGATTCCAGAATCTTATTCAGATCATAACTTTTTATCTGTATATTGTTTTTAAGTGAAATCAATTTTGTATTTTCCTTTATTTAGTTATCTACAACTTTCATATACAAAGTTTCTTTATTTGAAGTATAAAAAGTGGAACTAAAATAGGTCCTAAAATGAATAAAAAGGAATTTTTCGGGTATTTGGCCCTTATCTCCCCCTACTTTATTCCTTGTCGACCTAGTCATCTAGATTCCTAAGTCTCAGGGTTTTGGGTCATAAAATATTTACAATATTCTTTTTCTTTTCTTTTCTTCATTCTATTATTTTGGCTTTAAAAACTGTATTTTAGACACTATTTACACACACATGCATGAATGCTAAAATGCGGGAATTAAGGGTATTTATAAGCATTCGCCATGGTTTTTGAGGCCAAAATGATAGAATAAAGATGATGAAATGTGGATTCATCATCCCCTATACTTGCCTTCGCTAGTCCCTAGTAAACACTTATGCAATAAATGCAGAAAAGAAAAATAAAGAAAAGAAAAAGAAGAAAAATGGATTGAATTTAATTATCAAACTTGTCTTCACAAAATCAAAGTTTGGAGCTTAAGTCGGACCTTTGAAATTTTAGTACGAGTGGAACCTTAATGGGAATCGGATTTGAAATCCAATAGCCTTCGAGAATCCCTAGACTCTGCTCAAGTCTCCTCAATAGCCAGGTCAGAAATATTTCAACTCATACGCAAACCCTTACAACTATGAGTCTGACTCGTACAATGTAAGTGATAGTGGCTCTCCCCAACTAGAATGACAAAGAGACTGACTTCTCCAGCATGACAGCCCAATGATTCCCCAATCCAATAACTCCTTCTTCGAGGAGCGGGGTATTCCCTTCTAAGTTCAAGTAGCAACCAGCTCAAGAGGAGGGGGTGAAGAGAAGAATGGATTGTAGCCTGTGTAGCTACCTATCCTAGGATGCAAGACTAGTGTAGTCAAGTCATCCAGCTGCAGGCTCACATGACATGACTTTGTAACTAAAGCTTGCTTATTTACTTTACAACATATGTACACTCTGGCAGGCATTTTATTTTTGTACAGGCCTGGTCACTTTTTTGGAGTTTTTTTAGAATACTATTTACAACAGCATTTACATAGGGAGTTTTTCCTCTTGAGCCAGTAGACTATCCCTCTTTTGAAGCTTTATTGCAACCCACACTCTCCTGTCTTTAGAATTCCTCATCACTGGACGGGTTGGGGTGCACTTCCCTCATTAGAGGAGGACAATTGCAACCCATACTTCCACCTGTGTGTGTCTCATACCGGCAAATCCAATCCCCTCGCCACTCCAACTGAGTCGAGCCATGTGAAAGGTGCAGGTGTCCAAGTTAGGTCATTATCAACAAGAGCCGTGCGTGTGCTCTGAAATACTCTACTTAGGCAGTCAAGAATCCATTGAACCAAGTCTCGTGTTCCTCAAAGAATTAAGTCAACTAGACCTGAAGTACCTCAATTCCAGATCCTATAAGGTTCCTGTTAATTAGGTAGATTTTAAGGTCCAACCAAGCTCCAATCTCCGAATTTTACATAGACTTGTTCAACTATCAAACTCAATCCGAAAAATGCTAATGCTATGCAAATGCGATGCGGAATGCAGAAAATCTTTTTGTGATGCGATTTTCACAGATTTTGAACTTTTTATGGATTTTTGAAAAGATGATGTATATGCATTTTTTGTATTTTTCAAAAAGATTTTTCAAATGTTTTTGTATTTTAGTTTTGCAAATGTTTTTGGGATTTTTGAAAACAAAGATTTTAGATAAAAACTAGGTACAAATATTTACACAGGGATGCATCTTATATTTACAAGGAGTGGATTTTAAGACTTTACAAGGGTAAGTGGTCAGTTTTATACATATATAATAAAGAATTTTAGGTGTGATGTATGTATTCCTCAAACTTATTTGAAAAGGTTTTTCAAACAATTTTTGAAAACTATAGTCCAAAATAATTTTTACAAACAATTTTTCAAACATGCACACACATTTGAAAATCGTTTTGCAAAGGTTTTTCAAACAATATAGATAGTTTTTTCACATATTTTTGCAACCATTTTCAAACCATTTACAAATAATCTTTCAAATATTTTATTTCACACAAAGAAAATAAATTTTCCAAAGCAAAATGTTTTTATAAATGTTGAAAACATGTAACAAAACATTTTCCAAATCGTTTTCAAAAGATTTTTCACCAAGATTTTCAAACTAATTTTCAAACATTTTGAAAAAAATGTTTTCACCTGATTTATTAATCAATAAATACAAGAAGAATTTAAGGAATGATAATATCTATTTATTAAGGGTTTTAATGAATTTTAAGGAATTATTAACCATCACTATTAATGAAAATACGAAAGTACGAGTTATGGCTAAAGTATATACGTAGTATATACGACCCCCTATACTTAGCTTGAGCTATGTCCTCATAGATCTGAGAGAAAAGAGAAGACATAACTCGTACTGAGTATAGACAAGTCTAATAAATAAACGAATAAGCGATGAATGAACAAATGAATGAGAAGTTGATCGCCCCCTATACGTAGGATCAAATAATCCTAAGTATAGCAGACTGTACACATAGCAGGGAGGGTCAAGGGTGGGAATGAACAGATCGTACTCAGATTGTCTCCCCCTATACTTAGGGTAAGGTATCCCTAAGTGTAGACAATAAGAGGAGACAATGGAGAGGATCAAAAAATAGAGAAACTCGGGGTGCACACCCCCTGTACTTAGGACAAAGTACGTCCTAAGTATAGAAGACTGTCAGCAAGGGGCGACACCTTTCTGATAGATAAAGATTATAGAAACGGAAAAGAAGAAAAGAAGAAAAGAGAATAAACAGATTACAACTCAGTGTATGCACCCCCCATACTTAGGACAAAGTACGTCCTAAGTATAGCAAAATCATAAGATGAAGATAGGGTGGCATACATACGGGAGAATGAATGATATGCACATATGGATCTATACAATTAAAGATGGAAGTGATAATCATGTATGAGGTGCAAGTGATATGAGTCAAAGGGCACACCTCATACCAGATGAATGGGGGCAACGTCAACGGTCGGCGGATCATGATCTAGATTTAGCTTCAGGCGCTGACCGTTAACTCGAAAGGTATAGGAAGATGACAACTCGGATATATCAATACTACCATTGTCATGTACCTTCCTGACCACATATGGACCTTTCCATTTACTCTGTAATTTTCCTGGAAATAATTTCAGCCTAGAATCAAACAACCATACACGCTGATCTGGCTCAAACTATTTATGGCTGATATGAGAATTATGCCATATCTTCACTTTTTCCTTATACCATAGGCTGCTAGAAAAGGTTGTATCTCTCATTTCCTCCAGGGCTGCCAACTCTGCTTTCCTCTGATCTCCTATACTCTCGGGATCCAATAATCATTTATATATGCATATGCTGTGAGCAGATACATTTATATGCACAACCACATAGATATACATAAACACAAGTGAATATTTGGCTGTTCTTTTTCAACTGAAGCATATCAATGTGATGGCCAGAAGTAGCAAAACTATGCCAGACATCTTTTCGTATAGCACCCATTTGCAGGTTTAAATTCTTACTATTGAATATATTCAAGTAGCCAATCCACTCAGCCAAGACTAATTTAATTCATTTCAGCACATAATTACATTTTTATTTTCCAAAAAACTATCGCCCCGGATTGTATGATGCCATCTCGAGTATTTTAACATGCAAGCATAGTTTATGTTCAAGGAAATATCCCTCGTAAGGAATTATATTAACAAATCATTAAAATATTTATTCATACATCAGTAATCATTGAAATATTTATTCATACATCAGAAAATATCTCTCGTAAGGAAAAGGAGGGTTCTTAAGGTCACTGGAACTAGATAGTGGAATCTTCCACTGAAGCAATCGGGCTTCAAGGAGCAGGTTTTAGAAGACTTATCTTGGAATTGTAGCGGAAGTGCAAACGAGATGTGGGAGGCAGTAGCATCTTGTATCCGAAAGGTAGCCAAAGAGATACTAAGCGAGTCGAAGGGAGGAGCTCCAGCTCAAAAGGAGGCTTGGTGGTGGAGTGAAGGGGCGTAAGAGAAACTAAAAATTAAAAGAACATGCTTCAAAGCTATGTCTGAGGATAAAACAATGGAAACTGTCACAAATACAAAAAAGCGAAGAAGGAAGCAAAGAAGGCTGTAAGCGAAGCTAAGTCAAAAGCTTATGAAGTTTTTTTATACTCTAAGGAGGGCCAGAAGGATATATTCAGTTTGGCCAAAGCAAGAGAAAGAAAGACCAAAGACCTTTCTCAAGTGAGATGCATTAAGGATGAGGAGGGTCACATGCTTATTACTCAGAAGGACATCGAGAATAGATGGGAGCACTACTTCCATAAACTTTTCATCAGGGATGGAAATAGAGAGATCACTTTGGGTGATCTAGCTAGTAGTGAAAGTTATTTGAATTGTGCAAGCTATTAACGAATACAAAGAAAGGAAGCAAAGGAGGCTTTGAAGGTTATGAGACCTAGGAAAGGTGTAGGACCGGATGACATCCACGTAGAAGTATGGAGAGTTTTAGGTGAGCGCGGTTTGACTTGGCTTACGAATCTATTCAATGTTATATGGCGAAGTAAGAAAATGCGTGAAAATTGAAGGAGGAGTATCGTGGTGCCTCTTTATAAGAATAAAGGAGATATTCAAATTGTTCAAATTACAGTGGTATCAAGCTGATGAGTCACACTATAAAAATTTGAGAACGTGTGATCGAAAGAAGGCTGAGGAAAGTTTCCAACGTAAAAGAAAATCAATTCGGATTTATGCTAGGTCGCTCAACTATTGAAGCCATCCATTTGTTGAGGAGAACAATGGAGATTTATAGAACTAAAAGGAAGAACCTCCATATGATCTTTACCGATTTGGAGAATGCTTATGATTCTGTCCCACGAGAGATATTGTGGAGAGTTTTTGAGAAGAGACAAATACAGGTCCTATACATTAACCTCGTAAAGGACATGTATGATAGGGCTTTATCTTGTATAAGGACCCCGTCTGGGAAGACCGACTATTTTGACATCAACATTGGTTTACATCAAGGTTCAGCTTTGAGTCCATTTCTTTTTACTTTGATTATAGACGAGTTGACAAGCCACATTCAGGATGAGTTACCTTGGTGTATGTTACTTGCTGATGATATTGTGTTGATTGACGAGACTAGAGATGGAGTAAATGAGAAGCTTGAGGTCTAGAGACATGCATCGGAGACTAAGGGTGCGTTTGGTTCGTGGGTTATCCAGGGGTGGATAACCCGATTTTGTGTTTGTGTGTTTGGTTGGTGAGTTAAGGGTTGAGAGGGTTTGTGTGATGTGATTGTATTGGAATTTGAAAAAGTTGGTAGTTATTATGATATGATTGTATTGAAATTTGAAAAAGTGGGTGGTTGTTGTGATGTGATTGTATTTAAGTTTGGAATAGTGAGTAGAAGTTGAGTATTTTATGATTTTTATATGATATAATGGTATAATATATAATTTTTTTGATGGGAAGGGAGTGGACCCCACTAGTGCGTTAAAAGTGAGGGTTTTGGTTACCCACCCAAAGTGAGGGTAACTCTCCAACCGAACGGGGTCTAAAGGATCTCGTATAAGTAGGGCTAAGATGGAATATATGGAGTACACCTTTGATGGAAGCAATGGTGAAGGAATTGAGGTGAAGATGGGTGATAATAGCATTCAGAAGAGATTCTTTTAAATATCTGTGATCTATTTTGCAACAGGATGGAGAAATTGATGGAGATGTTAGTAATAGAATAAATGCAGATTGCCTAAAGTGGAGAGGAGCATCTGTTGTTCTCTGTGATAAGAAAATTCCTTTAAAAATTAAAGAAAAGTTTACAAAGCAGCCGTGAGACATGTTATGCTCCATGGATCTGAATGTTGGTCTGTGATTCATAGGGATGAAAACGAATACAAATATATTCGTATTCATTCGTATCCGCATTCGTCAAATAGAGGATGTGGATGCCATTTTCTTGTATCTGGCGAATACGAATGCGAATACGAATGTAAATGTTCAACATTCATCGAATACGAATACGAATACGGATATAATATCCTCAACTTTGCCGAATACGAATATGAATACGAATGTTCAAAATTTTGAGGATACGAATACGAATATTCGTTTTTTGAAGGATACTAATATGGATATGAATACGAATATGAATACAAATGTTCAAATTCTGGATGATACCAATACTTACATGGTATATAAAGTAGTAAGCTTGGTAAGCTTTATTTACTATTTAGTTTTATCTTTACGTTTTCTTTTATTATTTAGTTATTTTTTATGTACATATTTATTATTAAATTATTCATTATACTTTTTATACATTAGAAATTGTTATGAACCTAAAGTGTTGTAGCTTTTAAGTAAATTTGGACATGTATAACATTCATATTATTCGTTTATCAAATATTCGTATCCGAACTACCAATATTCGTATCCGAACTACCAATATTCGTTTTACATTCGTATTCGTATTTTGAGGATATAATTTTACATTTTAAACATTTGTGTGATATTCGTATTCATATCCGTATTTAAAAAAGGATGAGGATATGATAACACCTATATTCGTATCCGTATCCGACCGTTTTCATCCCTACTTCTGAACCATAGACATGTACAAAGAATGGATGTAGCAGAAATGAAAATGCTAAGGTGGATGTGTGGACACACACGTAAGGATCGGATTCGGAATGATGCAATAAAAAAAGTTGATGTAGCTTTGATCGAGGATAAGATGCGAGAAAATCGCTTAAGATGGTTTAGTCGTTTGGAAAGATGAACGGATGCACTAGTTAGGAGATGCGAGTGTTGGATGTTGAACCGGCTAAGAGAGGACAAAAACAGCCCAAGAAGTGTTGGAAAGAGACTATACAAAGGGATCTTAATTTTTTGAATATAAGCATGGGATTGACCAAGATAGATCTGAATGGAGGCGAAGAATCCATGTAACCGATCCTACTTAATTGTGGGAAAATGCTTTGTTGTAGAAAACATTCGAATCATGAAACTGAATCCAGAAAGTAAATGCCAAGAAAACATTCGAATCATGAAACGACGACGCATAGGTCAAACATTTATAACATCATTCCAAACATCTAAAATATCTGCCCATTGAGAAAGGACAGTGCGATAAATTTCGAAAGACATCGATCACAACAACATGGTCACGATTAAACTACATACTAAACTCCACCCCAAAAAGATTTGACGAAAAGACTCAGCATATCATAACATGGAAAATTCACAAGATTTTTCAAAAGGGATAGATTAGCAAAAAAAAACTTTCATCGTTTCAGTTCCTTGCTCAGCTTTTTGAAGACTGTTTCTCCTTGGCCTTCTGAATCTTCAAGACCTTTTTCACAATCTTCTGTTCCTCGACCAAAAAAGCACGGATTATCCTGAATAATCAGCAAAATCAGTTGAGGCAACATCATTAACTGGCCATCTTTAGAATTTAATCATCTCAGGTATTTCACCTTTCCCTTACAGCACTGCCCGACAACACACCCCCATATGCACGGTTGACAGTGCGGCGATTTCTTGACAGTCTGGATTTTTTGTATTCAGCAGGCCTCAAGTGTGGAATCTAACACAATAACAGAAGTTTTATCATTGATAGGCCTCCAATGAATTAAAATACTAAATAAAAGCATCTTCTTATTTCATTGCAACAGAACTAAGCTCAGTTATACACTTTGTTTATTAATGTGCACCCAAAAATAGACAACTTTGTGCGGGAACCAACACCAACTGTGATAATAATAACTACATGCAGGAAGACACGGCATGGTTACTTCTACAGTAAACAGATATTATGTGATTGCATCCTCAGAATAAGAAGTTAATAAAATGGTATCTTAATGCAAGAACTCTCCGGTCAATCTACATTGATTCCCAGATAAAACTTCTTTTCAACAGATTTTCATCGCTAACATTTCATGTAACGACAAAGCGACAAACTATACAGTACTAAATAGCAAAGCAGATTAAATAAATTCCTTTATGTACAACAAAAGAAGAAAAACGGGAGAAATAGAGATGCAATTCTGCTTTATCAACATCACCACGACATCAAAATCTTTTCCCACATTAAGTATGGCCGGTTACATGGATTCTTTGCCTCTATTCAGATCTATCTTTGGTTATTCTCGGCCTTAGATCCAAAAAACTAATATCCCTTCATAATCTCATTCCAACACTTCATGGGCCTTCCCCGCCCTCTCTTAGCCGGCTCAACATCCCAAAACTCGCATCTCCTAACTGGTGCACCAGTTGACCTCCTTTACAAATAGTCCAACTACCTTAAAAAGCTTTTCTCACATCTCTCTTTTGAGGGATTTTCTCATATCTTATCCTCGATCGAAGCTACACCAACTTTCTTTCTGATTTTGCCATTCTGAATCCGATCTTTACGTATGTGTGTCCAGACATCCACCTTAGCATTTTCATTTCTGCTATTGTCATTCTCCGCACATGTCTATGATTTACATACAACATTCATATTCATAGAGCATAGCAGGTCTTACGATTGCTTTGTAAAGCTTTGCTCAAATTTTTTAAGGAAGAAAACAATAAAGGCTCTTCTCCACTTTAGCCAACCTGCATTTATTTTATCAGTAACATCTCCATCAATTTTCACATCATGTTGCAAAACAAAATCCAAGTATCTAAAAAAATCTATCTTCTAAATGTTATCATCACCAATCTTCACCTCGATTCCCTCACCATTGTTTCCATCAAAAGTGCACTCCATATATTCATTTTTTTAGCCCTACTTACATGAAATCCTTTAGCCTTTAATGCATATCTCCAAACCTTAAGCTTCTCATTTACTTCATCTCTAGTCTTATAAAACAACACAATATCATCGGTGAATAACATAGACCAAGGTATTTCATTCTAAATGTGACTTGTCAACTCGTCTAAAATTAAAGTACAAAAGAATGGACTCAAAACTGAACCTTGATGTAGACCAATGTTGATATCGAAATAACTAATCTTCCCAGACTGGATCCTTACACAAGATGAAGCATTATCATATATATCCTTTATGAGGTTAATGTAGAGGACATGTACTTCTATTTTCTCCAAAACTCTCCACAATATCCCTTGTGGGACATAATCACAAGCCTTCTTCAAATTAATAAAAATCATATGGAAGTTCTTTTAGCTCTATAAATCACCATTGTTTTCCTCAACAAGTAGATGGCTTCAATAGTTGAACGACTTGACATGAATCCGAATTGATTTTCTTTTACGTTTGAAACTTGCTCAACCTTCTTTCGATCACACGTTCCCAAATTTTCATAGTGTGACTCATCAACTTGATACCTCTGTAATTTGACCAATTTTGAATGGCTCATTTGTTCTTATAAAAAGGCATGACGATACTTATCTAATCTTCAAGCAACAAAATTATTTGGGTCATTTTCCCCCTCCATCGGGCACCATGGCATAGTCCTCTAAATAAGACCTAAGATTTACTTTTAATTTAAGGACCCAAGCCGGTAAACATGCTTGAAATTAGGTATCTGTTTAAGATAGGATTTTTCTTGTGATTGAAAATGACACATCTGTTATAAATAATTTGTTTAATTGAAACTGGACACAAGATGTGGAAAATGTAGCCATTGGCGACAATTATGACAATCAGCAAAAAATGTTAGCAAAGAGAACTGCCAGCTGGTGAACGTACAATAGGGGAACATCTGCGGTCATGGCCGGCACCCCCAAGCACAATCTAAAATCATTATATATGTCGGTAAGGCATATACAAGCAAGAAAAAAATATTAAGCCTTCTCCCACTATAAGTAGGTTGGCTACATGGATTCTTGCTCAAATCCATGTTGAAAGATTCGACTATTTTTTACGGTGGTCGTCGACTACCTAACGCAACCCCTGCAATAGTGGGATTTGAACCCTAGTCCTTTATGTTGTAAACACACTGTACTACCAGTAGACCATTAAGTGGGTACATATACAAGCAAGAAAGTTCAGAAAATTTTGATTGAGAGAATGTTCAAAATTTATAGGTGAATAGGAACTTGATATTGTGATGATAAAGTGAAATGCAGCAATAGTACAACCACGACAACTTTCTCCGAAATTAACTAACTTGGCGACCATCTCTGATTGTGTTCGGCATTATCCGCAAACATCTTTTACACTGTTGCTTTCTTTTTTCCGTCCTAAGAACATTCAAGTAGAACCACTCTACTATGCACATATCCTAGCAAAATACGTCTCTGTTGCTCTGCCGGCCAAAAGATGATTATATCGATGGTAAGAGTTACTCCAATTAGTTTGCAGAATTCAGCAACTGTCACTGCCAAAATACTATATGACCCATTTTACAATATGTTCACCTCAAGGAACAACTGTCATTCCCTTATCTTTCACTGAATAAAAGGTTGAATTCCCTGCAACCACAAAGCCACATTCAGCCCATGCGAGGATTACGGCTCTGTTTAGAAACCAAAAGATATCAAACTTAGACACAGGGATATCCCATTTCCATCCACCATTTGGGTACAAGGATAGGTCCCACAATCCTCACCAGTCACCACCACTCAATAAAATTTAATCATCAAGGTGCCGCACTCATCGAAAGCGGTACTCCCATGTACTCCCACATGTAAGCCATCATCACCAACCTCCATCGGCGATGCTCTGGTCGAATGCCCCCTAGTGATCGACGCTAGTGACAGCAGACGCAGATCCTCCAAGGATGAGCCTTGCAGAAAGCAAAGGCAAACAGCTTTGTTCCCAAAGTCGTGTGGTCCTCTTCTTTCATGCTCGGAAGCACGCATCTACAAAACCAGACCCCCAATAGGAGCAGCCACATTCTCCAATGCACCACCACATATCACCTCATGTGGCATGCCAAGGACAAGGAGAGTGGTACATGACAAGTTATACCCCATGGTGACCCACCCTAAAATCCAAGGTCCACATGTGTCGAATGTATGGAATATCCTGCACTAAATAGTGGGTCCAAAACCCAATCATACGACATGCTCGCATGTTTGGATGAGCTCTATTTTGGGCTTTCATGAACAGGAAGCCCACTAGTAGATGTTGACGAGAAGCACTCCTTTAGTAGTAGACGAAAAGGACAACCCGCCACATACACATCCCCAAACATCTGACATGAAGTGCAACCCCATCAACCGTAATAACACTATGCGGGGGTTTTGTTGGTAGAGGCATCCAACATTGTTGCTAGATAAAGATTATCTCTTGGAATGTATGAGGCCTTGGCCGAGCAGACGAGGAGAGCGGTTGGTGTTCTTTTGGAATTTTGGAAGGCAGATGTGGTTTGTTTAGAATAAACAAAATTGGTGGTGTGGGACCGTTTCAACTTGTATGACTTGGCTGGATCTCGCTTTACTAACTCCAGGATGATGTTGTCGATGGGGGTAACAAGGAGTACGTGGGTGGTGTTTCATCAAAGTATTGCATGTTTTGTTGTAAACAAGGTTTAAAAAAACGTGAGGCGGTCCGAGGCGTTTTTCCTGAAATTGAGGCGAGGCGTAAGCCTCAAGGCGGTCGAGGCGCAAGCTTCAATTTCTTGGAAAAAATTAAAATTAAAGCAAAATACATTGAAAAATGTATATGATAATATTAAATTTTCCTAAAAACACATTCAAGAATAGTTTAACACTAGTAAAAGATACAATAAATAAGCGATGAAGGCAATGTAGTTAAAAAAAATATTAAGCCACTAATATATGGAATATCAAGTTCCAACTCCAACTTCAATAATTAATATGAGTATTGAATTAAAATCTATACTTAATACTAAAGTACAATAGAAACCATAATTTTTAGTGTTTGAAGTAAAAAAATACTAACATACCTTGAATCCCAACCATTTGTCTTCCTGGAGAAACGACATATGCATCCCCTCCTGCCATATCATATCCCAACAAGACGGGAGTCTCACTGCTCGGTCAGCGAGCCTGCAGGGGGGGGTCTAGGGGGGAGCAGGTGCGCTTCCCCCCTGCAGGGGTGTGGAGGCAACACCCCCAACGAAATTTTTTACTAACGATATTATTTTTATTTTGCTATTCACAATAAAATGTAATAATTATTTTATCTCATGTGTTATACAACCAAATAACAATATCAAGTTGCAAACTTGCAACTAATATAAAACATTTATTACAATTCAAACTCAATCTGCGTGCAATAGAACTGGTATGTGTAGATGTATTATAATTGAACATGATGTATATAAGATCATGGAGCTTCACTTGTTTCACGCGATCTCTTCTCTTTGCATGGAACTACATGTAGAAATATGCAAGGTTTAACATGGAAACAAAAATACAAACATAAAAAAATATAATGCCTACGAAAAATAGGATCATGTGCAAAGCACAACCAAAAAGGTAAAAAAGGCCTCATGCTTAAGGCTTACGCCTCCACCTCATCTCGAACACCTCACGCTTCGAACGCTTTACGTCAAGGCAAGGCATACGCCCCATCCAAATGACCTAAGGCGTGCACCTCGGGGCGATTTTGGTGCGCCTCGAGGCGATGCTTTTTAAAACCATGGTTGCGAAGGACCTCGGATGGTATACAAATCCTATTTTCTACAATCTATGGTTCCACCGACACCATGTCATCTATTATATGAGAAGAGCTTTGTATAGTTCATGTTCACTTTCAGAATCATGTATGGCCAGTTGGTGGTGATTTCAACGTCACTCTACTTGTTGATTAACCTGGCGACAAAGATGGTGTTAATCTTGGCTCTCATCTTTTATTGAGTTTGTTGGCGAGTTGGAAATGGAGGTCGTAGATACAACAAAAATGAAATTTACTTGGAAGAACTCTACCTCTATATCCTACTTGGATCGGTTCCTTGGTTCAATTGGGTTGTTGAGCGTTTTCCCTTGGGGTTGTAATGCCTTGCTTAGATCGCATTCGAACAGTTCTCCCATCTGCTAAGACTCGAGGGATGGCTAGCATCCTAGTGGCATCTTTTGTTTTAAGCATATCTGAATGTAGAGGGGAGGGGTTTTGATAAAGGGTCGCGAGGTGCAGGCGGGAAGTTAAGGTTGCATGTTCGGCTTCTCATAAGGTGGCAATGAACTTCAGGAACCTATTGTGGCATGCTTATTCAAATTAAGAGGGAATCTCTAATGCTTTGTGGGCAGAGGAGAGATGATGTACGGGATGAGATTGAGCACATTGATAAGGTTGAGGACTCCACGAGGCACGAGCATTTTCGCAACCTAATGGAGGACCAGCAACGTAAATGTGTGAGTAATGGTAGTGGTCAAGGTAAAAGTGGCTAGAGGAGGGGGATGTAGACATCCATGTCATAAGGTGCCAGTGGGCGCAGAAGGCGAAACCTGGTTCACTCGATCGAGGTGAATGGTCATGAATTTGTTGGTGATCACCACATTGGTGATGCAGTAAGAAGGCATTACATGGAGATGAGTAGGTGTGTGGCTAACAGTGGTACGAGATGGTTGGGAAAGGATGTCTCGTGCTTGACAAGCAGAGTTAGTGAGATTGTTTCTGTTGTCTAAGGTCGAGCAAGCAATCATTGATTTGATTGTGGATAGATCTCCTAGTCCGGATGGTGTGTCGATGTTTTTTCTTTAGGGAGTTTTGGAACAAGGTTCGTCGTGAGGTGTTAGGGTGGTAAAGGAGTTGTGCCAATTAAATGGTGATTTCAAATGGTTGAACCGTTCTCTTCATCTCCTATGGCTAATAAGGATGTGGCTAAGCGTGTGGAGGATTTGCAATATATAGCATTGTCTAATACCATTTCTTTGATTGTTACGAAGGTGCTGGCCAACAGACTTCACAAGGTGTTTGGTTCTATTTTTAATCATGCACATACGACATTCACCATGGATCGTCACATGATGGATGGGGTTGTGTCAGCTCAGAGATTGTTGCAAAGTGACGTATGAAGAAGACCAAGTGGCTCCTCTAAAAGGCAGACTTCTCAAAAGCATATGATTGCATTGAATGGTGGTCCATGTGGTCATCCTTGCATCTTAGGGGTTTATGAGTGAGCAGATTGGTTGGGTGAAGACATGCTTGACAACTTCTTAGAGATGTTAGTGAATGACAGACAACAACAACAACAACAACAAAGCCTTTTCCCACGGTTAAGTAGGGTCGGCTACATGGATTCTTCGCCTCCATTCAGATCTATCTTGGGTCAATCTCGGGCTTATATCCACAAAAAAAAGATCCCTTCATATGGTCTCTTTCCAACACTTCTTGGGACGTCCCCGTCCTCTCTTAGCCGGCTCAACATCCCAACCCTCGCATCTCCTAACTGGTGCATCAGCTGATCTTCTTTGCAAATGACCAAACCATCTTAAGCGGTTTCTCACATCTTATCCTCGATCGGAGCAACACCAACTTTCTTTCTGATTGCATCATTCCGAATCCGATCTTTGCGTGTGTGTCCACACATCCACCTTAGCATTTTCATTCCTGCTACAACCATTCTCTGCACATGTCTATGGTTTACAGGCCAACATTCAGATCCATAAAGCATAGCAGGTCTCACGGCTGCTTTATGAAACTTTCCTTTAATTTTTAAAGGAATTTTCTTATCACAGAAAACAGCAGAGGCTCCTCTCCACTTTAACCAGCCTGCATTTATTCTATTAGTAACATCTCCATCAATTTCTCCATCATGTTGCAAAATAGATCCCAGATATCTAAAAGAATCTCTCTTCTGAATATTATCATCACCAATCTTCACCTCAATTCCTTCACCATTGCTTCCATCAAAGGTGCACTCCATATATTATGTCTTAGCCCTACTTATACGAAATCATTTACTCTCCAACTCATGTCTCCAGACCTCGAGCTTCTCATTTACTCCATCTCTCAATCAACACAATATCATCAGCAAATAACATACACCAAGGCAACTCATCCTGAATGTGGCTGGCTTGTCAACTCGTCCATAATCAAAGTAAAAAGAAATGGACTCAAAGTTGAACGTTGATGTAAATCAATGTTGATGTCAAAATAGCCAGTCTTCCCAGACAGTGTCCTTACACAAGATAAAGCACTATCATACATGTCCTTTATGAGGTTAATGTATAGGACAGACACTTGTCTCTTCTCCAAAACTCTCCACAATATCTCTCGTGGGACAGATTCATAAGCCTTCTCCAAATCAATAAAGATCATATGGAGGTTCTTCCTTTTAGCTCTATAAATCTCCATTGTTCTCCTCAGCAAATGGATGACTTCAATAGTTGAGCGACCTAGCAAGAATCCGAATTAATTTTCTTTGACATTGGAAACTTGCCTCAACCTTCTCCCGATCACACGTTCCCAAATTTTCATAGTGTGACTCATCAGCTTGATACCTCTATAATTTGAACAATTTTGAATGTCTCCTTTATTTTTATAAAGAGGCACCACGATACTCCTCCAATCTTCAGGCATTTTCTTGCTTCGCCAAATAACATTGAATAGATTCGTAAGCCAAGTCAAACCGTGCTCACCTAAAACTTTCCATACTTCTACAGGGATGTCATCCAGTCATACACCTTTCCCAGGGGTCTCATAACCTTTAAAGCCTCCTATACTTCCTTTCTTTGAATCTGTCTATAGCTTCCACGATTCAAGTAACTGTCATTACTAGCTAGATCACCCAAAGTGATCTCTCTATTTCCTTCCCCAATAAAAAGTTTATGGAAGTGCTGCTCCAATCTAGTCTTTATATCCTTCTGATTAACAAGCGCGTGACCTTCCTCGTCCTTAATGCATCTCACTTGAGAAAGGTCTTTGGTCTTTCTTTTTCTTCCTTTGGCCAACCTGAATATATCCTTCTGGCTCTCCTTAGAGTCGAGATTTTTATACAAAACTTCATAAGCTTTCGACTTAGCTTCGCTTACAGCCTTCTTTGCTTCATTCTTTGCTATTTTGTAGTTTGTGACAGTTTACTCTATTCTATCCTTAGACATAGCTTTAAAGCATGCTCTTTTAATTTTTAGCTTCTCTTGCACCCCTTCACTCCACCACCAAGCCTCCTTTTGACCTGGGACTCCTTCCTTTGACTCGCCAAGCTTTGGTGAATGGCAGATAGGAAGGAGATTTTTTCAACCACGACGTAGAGTTAGATAGGGGTGCTCGTTTGCTTTTCTACTTTGAGTAGCGACGGTAGATGCGTTGTTCTGGATGGTAGTGACCAATGAGGGTACATTCCTTGTTGGTTTCTGTGCATGGGGAATATGATTCGCGTTCTTCAATATGCATACGATACTATTTTCTTTGTAGACGAAGGGTCGACGATCGCAAAAGGGATTGCTACCATTCTGAAACTTTTTGGATGGTCTCAAGTCTGAAGATTAATCATATTAAGTATGCTTTTGTACCTTTTGACATGGGTGAGGAGGAGGTGACGAAGAGTAAGAGTGCATTGTAGACGCAGCAAGGGACTCTCTTGATCAGTTATCTTGGTTTACCTCTGATGAGTGGTGCATTGTGACAATTAGATTGGATATCGCCTTGTATTGTTGAATGCGATTTTATCAACCATCTCAATATTCTTCCTTTCTACTCGATGCCATTGAGGTATGAGAGAGAGAGAGAACAGATGTGATTATGAGATGAATTTTCAAATCATCTTAGGAAAAGCATAAAATACCTTTGGTGAGATGGAAAATTTTGATGCTGACAAAGGAGGAGGATGGGTTGGAGATCCAAAACCTGGAAGCAATGAACCATACCCTACTGATGAAGTGGGTGACTTGAATTTGGGGATGAGAGTCAGCTCTACTCCACAAGAGTCACGCGCAATCTATGGGATATCCCTCGATCCCTCGGTGCAGTTTGATGGGTTACCTTTACCTTTCAATTTCTGGAACAATATTCGCTCTTTGTTGTCACATGTGATGCTACATGTGAAGCATGTCTTAGGTGACGGACGTGGCTTCAGATCATTTTAGGTAGATGACCAGACTATGTTTAGACTATTGCAAGCTCATTTTACATACATGCATGCACTTGAAGTGGATACGAAGGTTAATGTCAGAGTTTGTTAGATTGGTGATAGGTAGATACATCTTTTCCAAACTGAGTTGTCAGATCAACGATTTAAGGGCCTATTGCTTTTCTAGAGGCATTGCTAGTTGATAGAGAGATGGGTGGCCCTATGAACCGTTTGACCTGGTCTGATAGATGTTTACTATACAAAAGGCTTATCAGACTTTCTACCATTTGGAGAATCAGACTCTGATATCATACCAAGCTATAGGCGGATACAAAGGAAGGAAGTAAACGAGGCTTGGAAGGTTATGGGATCTAAGAAAGGTGTAGGACCTGGTGATATTCCTGTAGAAGTTTGAAGAGTTTTAGATGAGTGGGATTTGACTTAGCTTACAAATTTATCAATGTTATATGTTGAAGGAAGAAAATGCTTGAAGATTGGAGGAGAAGCATCGTGGTGGCTCTTTACAAGAACAGAGGAGATATTCAAAATTGTTTAAATCACAGAGATATCAAGCTAATGAGTCACACTATGAAAATGTAAGCGTGTGTGATCAAAAAAGGTTGAGGCAAGTTTACAGAGTGAAAGAAAACCAATTTGGATTCATGCCAAGTCGCTCAACTATTGAAGACATCAACTTGTTGAGGAGAACAATGGAGAATTACAGAATTAAAAGAAAGAACCTCCATATGATTTTTATTGATTTGGAGAGTGTTTATGATTATATCCTACGATAGATATTGTGGAGAGTTTTGGAGAAGAGAAAAGTACATGTTCTATACATTAACCTCATAAAAGATATGTATGATAGTGCTACATCATGTATAAGGATATAGTCAGGGAAGCATGACTATTTCGACATCAACATTGGTTTGCATCAAGGTTCAGCTTTGAGTCCATTCCTTTTTACTTTGACTATGGATGAGTTGACAAGTCACATTCAGTATGAGATACCTTAGTGTATGTTGATGATTATATTGTGTTGATTGATGAGACTAAAGATGGAGTAAATGAGAAGCTTGAGTTCGGAGACATGCATGAGAGACTAAGGGATTTCATATAAGTATGGCTAAGATTGAATATATAGAGTGCACTTTTGATGGAAGCGATGATGAAGGAATCGAGGTAGATTGGTGATGATAACATTCAGAAGAGAGATTCTTTTAGATACTCAGGATCTATATTGCAACATGATAGGGAAATTGATGGAGATGTTGCTAACAGAATAAATGCAGGATGGCTAAAGTGGAGAGTAGCCCCTATTATTCTATGTGATAAGAAAATTCCTTTGAAAATCAAAGAAAAGTTTTACAAAGCATCCGTGAGACCTGCTATGCTCTATGGATCTAAATGTTGGCATGTGAACCATAGACATGTGCAGAGAATGGCAGTAGAAGAAATGAAAATGTTAAGGTGGATGTATGGACACACACATAAAGATTGAATTCAGAATGATACAATCAGAAGGAAAGTTGGTGTAGCTCCGATCAAATATAAGATATAAGAAAGTCGCTTAAGGTGGTTTGACCATTTGCAAAGGAGGTCAAGTGATGCACAGGTGAGGAGATACGAATTTTAGGATGTTGAGCTGGCTAAGAGAAGGCGAGGACGACTCAAGAAGTGATGAAATGAGACTATACAAAGGGTTCCTAATTTTTTGGATCTAAACCTGAGAATGACCCAATATAGAACTGATTGGAGGCAAAAAAATTCATGTAATCAACCCTATTTAATGTGGGAAAAGGCTTTGTTGTTTTTGTGGTTGGTCTCCATCCTTTTGCATCAGAGTCAATTCTCAGGTTGCCAATCCATCGATCCATGTACCGTTAGTTGTTATATATTTTATTCACATTGTTTGTAGCTTCCTTAGTTCTCCATTTAACTATGCTATAGCAAATCACCGAGTACAATATTTGCATACATCAGAAAAATGATATCCTTGCATGTTCAATGCCTAAAACGATCATGTCTTTCCACAAGCTTTAGTAACACTAAGAAATTCATAATGAAATTGATTTTCTATCAATTTTAATTGCCAAACCGCCTTACCTGGACAAAAAATGGCGCACCCCTTAGGACACCTAGGCGCCAAGGCATCCCAAGGCTTGCACCATTTCTTGTCCACGCAAGGCGATCTGGCAAGGCAACAGGCCCAAGGTGCCTAAGCGTGCCTAGGCACATGTCTTGACAACCATGACCCATCCAATCATACTCAAAACTCCCAGAAATGTCATATGACAAACTATCCATCACTTTATCATATCCAACCATCCAAATACACAAGTCCATAAAAGCGGTTATCTACCATAATTGTCTATAGTAGCCAAGGATATCCCTCTAGGGGGCGATACTTGTGTTTCCAGTACTTAAACTTGTAAATCACAAAGCCTCTCCAAAAATCACATGACGGCTCTGCATAAAAATTAAAAAGCAGCATCTTGCATGTCTAAAAAAATACTAGCCAAGTGCAGCTGCTGGCATATTGTGATACTCAATTCTGGCTTCAAATCAACCACAGACCAATAAACTCAACTTTCACACGACCAGGAACCACTGCATATCTTGACACGGTTTACTCTCATGCCAGCCTGAGAAATATCTTGAAGACGTGTTTGTTCATTCTAGAAGCAATTCACTACAGTCTCCATGCTTGAAATAATGCCGATAAGAAGAAGAATGGCCCGAAAAAATGGATCGATGTACAAAAGATACTAACTTTAACCACACAAGCAATATATCAGTTCTTCAGTCAACGTACCAGCAAAAACAATAACACAACAATTGAAACTATACAGTATGAAAGATTACTACAGCGTAGAAGATTTCGAACAGAGATAGGCAGGCAAACAAGAAAGTGGCCAATTTTTAAGAACAAGAAAAGAAAGAGGAGGCAACAAAACATACCCCTTGGATTCTCTTCCCCGTAACGGGACATTTAGGTCCACTGGCCCTCTTCTTGGTGTACTGGTACACAAGCTTCCCACCTGCCAAAATCACCGACTCATCAGGAGAAGAAAAGATGGAAAATTTTGACATCGTAAAGAGATCGGAACAATGCAAATGAGGTCGATGGCGAATAATCGAGGAGAAAGATGAGATCTTTTGGGGTGGGGACGTACCGGGGGTCTTGACCACACGGGTCTGGTTGGACTTGGTGGCGTAGCTGTGCCGCCGCCGGTAGGTGAGACGCTGCACCATCCTCGTTTGCGTTGCCGCAGCTTCTGTGTGTGGCTTTCTCGGCGTCGGGAGATGAAAACGCGGGGGCTTCCTCCCGCTAAAAGGGTTGGGGGTGGTTGCCCTTCGGTAACCTAGATCGGACGGCTGTGGATGATTAAAGCATCATCTCGTTCCCTTTGGTGGTGATATATAAAGGTGGAGCCTCTCTTTTACGTGCGACCCCAATGGTAAGTAGTACCATGAAGACGGATTAGCCCGAGTGTAGTGGAGAGGATCTTTTCATATTAACTTTTGACCTTTACCGTTGAGTGGTTAAGTGCTTGTCGCGCTTTTTTGGAATCGAAGTTATATGGTATAGTTTCTGAGATAAAGAACTTCAAAATAATCCTCATAGTGACTTGTATACTTCTTACGGTTGAAGCTTCAAAGGTTTATTGAGCAATAATGTATATTATCCCCTTACCTTGGTTGTGTTAAGCTAATTGTTTCCTCTTATCCTGAGTCAAGATTGATTGTGTATTATAATCGAGTTATGACAAAAGTCTAGGCTCAGCCGATGAACCCATAACTCCATAAGCATTTTCAGCGAGGAGACAAGGGCCACCTCTCATGCGAAAGAAAGTCGTCGTGTTAGCGCTTCTCGGGGAGGGGGGGGGGGGAGGGCGCTTGCGAGATGTTGTTCTTCCATAGTGGCCATCTATGATTCCACTGTGGGTTGCTAGAACTCTGCCTAGAGAAGATGAGGGGATGTGGGGCTCTTTGTCGGACCATGGTGGGTTCTTTTCAGGGAGTTGGGGCTCCGCTTGAGGATTTCAAGATTCCGCCTTGTGCTTCTTCGCATGTGGGGTGATTATCCGCTAATTGGCTATGACAATATATTACAGTCAACTAAAAACTTATCATAACCACATTAAATATATTTCGATGAAGAGAATGTGGCTAAATTATCCTGGATAAGTCCAGGTTCGAAAACAAGGATACAAGCAATTAATCAATTTAACCTAGATAATAATATCTAATAATGAGTGTAATCTAGGTCAAGAAAATTTTGAATAGCAAAAAAGGGTGAATTCTGAATAGCCAAATGAGCGTAACCTAAGTAATAAATATAGTCTCCTTTATTATGAATCACTTAACACTTGTAGATTTGACATGGTGTCCACTGATCGTCTTAAAAAAGCTTGAAATCTGAATAGCAAAATCCTCTTGATCAATCTTCCAACTCATTTCAAGTGTAAAAAAGAAATTCTTGTTTGAACATGACCTCCTCATTTATGGACTTTGGATGTTCTTAATCTCGATAGTTTATTGTAACCATTGATTTTTCATGGATTTTAAATAATACACAAATATGATGTTGAAATTACCAGCAAAATTTATTTTTTGTTCATACTCCTAAATAAATGTGTATAATAATAAGTAGGGAGTGTCGAACTTAGGGAGGCAAACTGTGTGAACTAGGATAATCATATAGTAGCTAAAGTAAAGGAGTTTCTTGATTTTTATTTATTTTAAAGGAATTTTGATGAATTTTTATTTGATTTTATGAATTTTATCTTATTTTATGGTTTTATATACCTATAAGTAAATATATGTATTGTTTTTTTATATTTTATATTTGATATTTAATTTTGTGATTTTTATATTTTGAATTTTATTTCTAATTTTTGTGTACTTTTATGTGGTTTTTAAGATTTTATGGGTTTTGAATTATTTTTAAAGTTGAAAACTATTTTTATTGAAAAAAGGGAAATATTTTTTATTTTTAAATAGTAAACATGGAGAAAATAATTTTATTTTCTTTTTACCAGAAAGTAGATGAAAATACCTTTCCAACAAGGTATTATACATACTTTTTTTTATTTTTGTGGAATTAGTTATGAATTTTTAAAGTTTTTATGCATTTTTGAAATTTCAAGGATTTTAATATAATTTTTAGTTTAATGTTTAGAATATAGTAAAATATATTGTATCTAATTTTTATAGGATTTGTTAGGTATTTTTACTTTTTTCTATGTATTTTTAATATCTATTGTATTTTTATATTTAGTTTTTGAATTATTTAAAATATAAATTATTTTTATTTTTCCAAAATTGATTTAATACTATATATATGGTAAATTCAATATTTATCAGCATTAAATAATATTTTTATCTCTTTAACTTAAGCTATTCACCGAGGTTCAATGATAATTAACATTAATTGTGTTTTTTGTGCTATGAAGAATTGACCTTAATTAATATTTACTTTATAACCCTATTATTGTGTATTATTTTATGTATTTATTTATCAGTAAAAATCAAATAAAATTAGAATAAAATTTTATATAATTAATTATACATAAAATAAAAATAAAAGTAAAAGGTAACAAAAAATTAAAAAGAAAATTATTTTAAATTATTTTTATGTATTTAATTTTTATCTATGCATTGATGACCTCTTCTCTCATTGACTTCTCATGAAAGTTGTATTTCTCATTGAGATATACAACTTTCATGTTTACAACTTTTCCTGATTCTTATTATATCTAATAATTTCGTAATTTTCTTTGTTTTATCTCTTATCTTAATTGTGAGAGGGCCACGTAACGTTTCCATAGCACTCCATGTGGCTCGTTCGTATTCCACCAACCGCTCTGTCTCCTAGTCGTCATATGTCTTGATCGTCCCCATCTATGCCGTCCATATACACCCTTAGCTAGACTAGACGATTGTGCTTCTTGGATTCATCCTAGTGCTCTAACAGCGCCCCATCCGTGACTGTTGGATCGCATGATCCAACGGTAGCAGTCCATCATCCTCCTCCAACCGCTCCACAGGAGCATCTTTCTCATCACAACCACCTCATCTTCAATTCATTTTGCCAACCACCTCGACCGCCATTCCGACCAACTCCCATCGTCATCTTCTTCTCCAATCAATTATTTCCCACGTTGACCTTCGAACCATCCCTAATTCTAACTTCCTCAGCAGTTCCTAGCGATTGAAAACCACCACAAATCTCCTTGAAAACCAACTCACTCCACCTTGATAAACCCCATTTCCTCGACTAGCAATCGTTATCCGTAAATTTGAGCATCACCTCCCAGCATCAAGCTTCTCCAAGTGACAGTTAGAGAGTGCTCTTTGAGTGCGAAGACGGAGGTTAGTGCCGGTGAGATCCGCATCTTCTCAGGTGTGCTGCAGCACCTTGTTTTGCTGCTTGAGCTCAGTTCTGCAGCCCAGGACTTCGAGCGAAGATCTATGAAGCATCTTTAGCTTCACACATGCTAAGATTCATCACATGTTCAGCTTTCTTGTTCACTGAAGCACTAAAGGAAATTGAAGAGACATATTAAAAAAATTTAAGTGAGAAATTATTTACAATAGTTAGGTTAATCTCCACACACCCTTAGCTTTTGAAAATAATTTTGCAAACTTTATACAAGCATATTCTCGTAAGTTTAGGTTTTTCAATATTTTACAAAAAAAGAAGTAGAACCTCATTTTTGAAACCATGTAAAAATATGTATATAGTTATCAAAAATCATTTTTCAAATTCTTTTTACAAACATCAGTTCAAAAATATAATATGATACCCTTATCCCCAGTGTGATTTTTTTTTGAAAAACGAGCTATGGATAAAATATATATGCAATATATACTATGTACTCCCCTATACTTAGCTTTTGTTATGTCCTCATAGCACAAAGTGAAATGAATCCATAGCTCGACTAAGTATAAAAGAATGTGAGAACGGGTAACTAAAAGTAATACAAGTGTGGGAGTAAGAAAGAATAAGTCAGAATGAATAATCAGGGATGGTACCCCCCATACTTAGGTTTTGAAAAACCTAAGTAAAGAAAAATAGATTAACACATATAAGAGACCGGAGAATAAACTCTAGAGAATAAACGAAGAATGTAAGGATGTGTTCCCTCCATACTTAGGCTGAAAACAACCTAAGTGTAGGAAAGAAAAAGACTAGAAGTCAAACTAAATCTAGAAGAATGAAGTCAAAAAGAACAAGAATTTGCTAATGTTGAATCTATGCTGATGAATCATGCCTTTTTAGAATTCTGAAATTGAATCACTAGGCATTGAGTCAATCACTTCGACGAGAGTTAATCTTTCCTTTGATTCCACAAAATTCTTAACTAACTGCTCGTTAACCACAAAGGTAGGCACATTCGCTGAAAGCTCTGAAATCTCGACATTGTCATTTATGTGCATTTACTTTACTATAAAAGGACCCATCCACTTTGATTTAAGTTTCCTATGGAAAATCTTTAATTTTACATTAAACAACCATACTTTTTGTCCGGGTCAAAGTTCTTGCATCTAATATGCACATCATGCCACTTCTTAACTTTGTCCTTATATATCAAGCTATTGTCATATGCTCGGTTGTGGATTTCCACCAACTTATTTAGGTCAAGGTCTCTACATAATTTCCCTATGTGACATCTTCAGTTGATCTTCTCGATTGCTCACTCAGACTTATGAACCAATTCAGCGAGCAAACGACATGGATTGTCATAAATCATTCTAAAAGGTGAAGTGCCAAGAAGTCTTTAGGTCGTCCTATAACACAGAACTTGATCTAACAATTGAGTCCAGTTTTTCCTATCAAGATGGACTAGATTTTGATGAATGTTCTTCACCTGATGGTAAGGATTAATTACTCTATGTTCAAAACCATAGTCCTTTGCTAAAGACTTCATCTATCTATTCACAAAATGGCTACCCCCATCAGAAACTAAAACTTTAGGTACCCCAAACCGTGAAATGGTATGATCCTTTATGAACTTGCAGACAATCTTACTATCTGCAGCTCGGATTAGAATAGCCTCCACCCTTCTAGACAAATAATCCATCGCTGACAAGGTGTACTCGAAACATTGGCTATTAGGGAAAGGACCCATGAAATCTATGTCCCAAGCGTCAAAGACATCAAAAAAATCACAGGCTGCATGGGCATCTCATTCTAGAACCAACAGTCCCTACCATCCTCCGGCAAATAGGACACGACCGTACAAAATCAGTGGCATCTCTAAATAAGGTCGGCCAAAACAAACCACATTGTAACACCTTGTGTGCGGCTCTTTTTCTTGGATGGTGTCCTCTAGCCTGAAGCGAATGACAATACATGAGGACACTCTGGTATTCCTCTTGAGGAATACACCTTCTCCGGACACAATCCGACCCTTCAAAGAAAAGGAATAGATCCTCCTAATGATATTTCCTCGAATCTAACTTGAGTCAGTCTATACTGCTCCTAGTCCAACCATGGGAAACTTGCTTGGAGACAAGGTAGTTCACCATGTTGGCATAGCATGGAAGTGAGTCAAACAAGACAAGTCAACTCATCTGGAAAGGTTTCTTGAATTGGCTCAGAATCAGGGGAATCCTTTCTCTCAATCCTTGAAAGATGATCAACCACTACATTCTTGATTCCAAGTTTATCCTTAATTTCCAAATCAAACTCCTGGAGTAACAATATCCACCTAAGAATATGTGCTTTCACGTCCTACTTTTCCCATGAGATACCTAATGGTTGAATGATCGGTATACACTGTCACTTTAGAGCCGAGAATAACAGACCTAAACTTCTCTAAAGCCCAAACTACATCAAGCATCTCTTCTTCAATCACTATGTTTTTTTTTTGCTTGGTCCAAAACTTTGCTTATGTAGTGAATCGTGAACGGTATCTGATCTCACCTACCCCAATACAGCTCCTATATCAAAATATGAAATGTCAGTCATGATCTTAAAGGGAAGAGATTAATCAAGAGCTTGCAGAAATGGTGAGTCACAGATCTTCTTCTTAAGGAGTTCAAAAGAGCTCAAAGGCCTCAAGACACTTGCGATCTACAAAGAACTTGCTGTCCTTTCCTAAGAGCTCGGTCAGAGGTCGGACAATCTACAAAAAAATCCTGAATAAAACATCTATAAAATCCAACATCCCCATAAGTGACCTCACTACTTGATGTTGGTTAGTCGATCAAGTTTCTTGATCACATCTACCTTGGTAAGGTCAACCTCCATTCCCTTTTTGGAGATGATGTGCCCCAATACCATACCTTCTTTGACCATAAAATGACTCTTCTCCCATGAGAGTACCAGATTCACCTCTCTACGCCTCTGAAGGACTCATTCTAGGTGCGCCAAACAAAAATAGAATAAATCACTATGGACCAAGAAGTCATCCACAAAGACCTCCAGGAAATCCCCTATCATTTCGGCAAACACGACAATCATGAACCGTTGAAAAGTAACTGGGCATTGCATATCCCAAAAGGCATGCACCTGAATGCATATGTGTTGAAAGGATATGTAAAAGTGATCTTTTCCCAATCTTCACGGGCAATGGCTACTTGATTGTAGCCTGAGTACCCATCCAGAAAACAGAAGAACTCTTTCCCCACTAAATTCTCCAAAATCTGATCGATAAAAGGTAGGGAAAAGTGATCTTTCCGGATCGTAACATTCAGGCGTCTATAATCAACACAGATGCACCATGACATGAGTACTTATGTCACGATCTCAACTCCCTCCTCATTAGTGACCATATGAATTCCTGACTTCTTTGGGACAACATGTAAAGGGGACACCATTTGGAGTCAGAGATAGGGTAGATAAAACCCACTCCACACCACTTCTCAATCTCTCTCTTATCTACTTCCCATGTACTTGGTTTAAATCTCCTCTGGAACTCACGAGAAGGTCTATCATTATCCTCAGCATATATATGGTGTGAACAGAGTACGGGGTTTATACCCATGAGATCGGGCACCGTCCATCCTAAAGCATTGCGGTTCTTTTCTAATACTTGTAACAACCTAGACTCATGCTCTGCAGTCAACCTATATCTAATAATGATAGGAAAATTACTCTTTGGTCCTGCAAGAAAGGAATACTTAAGTGTAGGAGGTAGTGGCTTCAACTCTGGCAAAGAAGAATTTCCAGGAACATCATGTTGAATGGCAACTGAATCTGGATCTGTGTTGCATAGTGGAGATGAACTATTTGTAATGATGCCCACCAAATGTATTGAAGAACAAGGAGTCGGATCACCAAAGAAAGGTGGTAGTTCGTCCAAATCCACGTCTGACTCATCATTTAATTCCCTTGATTGTTCTGAAGGAAAAGGAACCAACAAGTCCAAAGGAACTTCTAAAAGGAATATGGAGATGCAAATCTCAGGAACTCTGGCAACATCTCGTAAACTACTCCACATACATTGTCCTGTCCAGATGAGAGGGTCTCGCTCTGTACTGTCGGGTTCTGACTCCAAATCCCAACTGAGCTAACTACTTTGTAGTCTGCATCTGAACACGAAGAGAAATTTGTGCTAGACTCTTAATCATGTCGCTACCATTTCGTCTGCTTCATCTGTAGTTCCACTTCTTCGCTTGGAGAACGGAACTTCATCATCTCAGGCTGGTAATCGAATGAAGCTCCAGTGATCCTAAGAAAGGGTCGTCCAAGGATAATCTGTGACTCTTTCCAATGATTAGGGATGTCCATGTCAAGGATAGTGAAGTCCACCATGTAGTCTTGTCCCTTAATTAAGATAATGAAATCCTTGATCTCACCCTTAGCCTTTTTCATCAACTTATCGATAAATTGAAGTAAAGCTCTAGATCTGTGTAAGGGTCCCAACCTCAGTCTCTCATACAAGGCAAAGGGTAACAAGTTGATCGAAGAGCTATTGTCTAGGAGAGTGCGTGCAAATGCAATGTCATCGATATGACTCACCGCATAATGTGCACCAAAATCTCTCTTCTTTTGTGGTAAATGTTGGTTCTTGAGACAAAATGTAGTGGCAACTGAGAGAACATGTGTCTTGACATAATTATTTGGTTTCTTCTTGTTGATTCTGCCAGGTATGCATCTCACCTTCAAGTATTTTTGAAATGTAGGATGACTGGATACATATTTATCAAATGGCACTTCAAACATAATATTATCTCTGCAAAACTGCGTCATTTCAGGATCATCTTTTTTAATCTTATTCACGATGCGCTTTCCCGACGTAAGAGCATGGGGGAAAGGGATAGCTATAGAAGAATGTGAAGACTCAGAATTATAAACAAAAACATGCACTTTGTTATTCTTAGAATTTGAGTTTTTCACAACTAAATCTTTTACATTTAACTTGGAATGTAAAACAGAACCATCTACTACAAGTTGTGGAATGCTTGTTGAATGTGCATTCACCTCAATCGAAGGTACAAGGTCCTCATAGACTCTGAATCTGATGTGTGTTACGCTGCTCTCGTACTCCTCCTCATTAACCTTCCAGAAGTCTCTGCTCATTGATGATCATCATTGTAAAGATGCCTGGCTTCATCGTCCTCTGAAGTCTCCTCAGGTTAAGCCTTAGAGTCGGTCCTCACCATGTCCCTTGCCCGATCAGGTACGACCATGGTCCGTCCACTCCTGAGAGACATATGATTACACAATAAAATGAAAAGATCCCGTGCACAGATTTGTGAGAATATGAGTAGTATACCTAATCAAAAGAAGGTTGTTGCTGCTGAGTCTTGTTCAGGCTGTTGGAGTTAGCCTGAACCTGGGCAGGAATGGATGTAGAAGGAGCAATGCGCTCGTCATGTAAATAAGAAAGACAGTTGAGATGAACCCTCAAATCTTGCACTTCATTCTTGTAGGATCGCAACTCCTCAAGATTCTGTCTCTGAAAATCAATGGGACACGAAGATGAATGATGAAGAATGTGAACGTTGCCTTGATGGCCATGGTACTGTTGTTGCTAGGTAGAATGCTGAACATGCATGCCATGTTGGCCCGACTGGTACGTCTGCTGATGGACGTACTGCTGCTACTACTGCCTTGGTGCCTATAAATGAATGGCTCCAGATCTCTGTGGTGCTGGAAGAGGTATAGGAGTAAATGATATGTTGTAGAAGGTCCAGGGACGTTGGTAGGAGAAACAGTCACCAGAGCTCCCTTGCCTAGCAGGGTCATTGGTGCACCAAACACCATTTACCTCCCACACCTGTGAAGGCTAATCAGAAACTTTATCTACAGAAGGTGGCTGCTGCTGACAAGAATGGGCTAGAGGCCGGTTCTCTACCCATGGCTGGGGTGGCCCTGACATTTGATGCTCCTGAATATGGTGAACACAGTATACAGGAGCCGTAGATGCAGTCATAACAGGTACCCTCATCTTGGATACCTTCTCAGAAATATCTGCCATCTACTTAGGCAGTTTGGATAAGTTGTTGTCCAACTCATCCATCCGCCTATCGATCAACTCAACTACTATGAGTTTATTTTCTATAATGCCCGTGTCAAAAGGATCTATTGTAGCCTTCACTCCCCACTTGATATGAATAATATGTGGGTCTCTAATTGAGTTCTGCTTGCCGTCTATGCTCTACTCATCTCAGCCATCCGCTCGAACACCTTCCAAATGATGTCTTCGTGAAGTATAGTTGCCTCCACAAGTAACGCAAACTAAACCCTGCTTCTCAAGGTGTAGACCACAATAAACAGATTGAACCAGGATGGTAGGCTCTAAGCCGTGACAAGGACACTCCTGTAAGAGATCTTTGAATCTCTTCCATGTATCACAGAAAGCTCCATTGGGAAGTTGGGAGAAATTCGTAATGCGTGAGGGCATCAAATTAGTTCTACTCAAATGGTAGAGCTTCTTCAAAAGAGATCCTTGAACTGCACAAAGGTAGTTATAACTACCCCCATGTTCTTCATCCAATAGTTAGCCTTGTCCTTTAAGGTGAAAGGAAGGGTTTTGAGCCTAATGTAGTCTTGGCTAACCCTAGGATGCCTAAGGTTAGTATAGACCAACTTAAAGTCTCTCAGGAATGAGTACGGATCCTCATGTGCATTCCCATGAAAATGAGGCAAAAACTCAGAAATTACGGCTTCAACTCATATTCTACTTCAGGTTCGACTGGGCTCAACCAATTGATTATCTGATATTGTCCAGGGTTGTTTGCCGCACCCATAGGTGCATCTCTACCCAACTGCAATCGGCCAAGTTGTGCTCTCATAAGTGCTTAGTTATGCTTAGATTCTGCTAGCCTAGCCGGTAGTGCATGCATTGGGTTCTCTCGTTCTTCTTCTCCCCATTCTGTCTCTTAGGAAGCATCTTAATTGTGTCTTCGTCACCTTCATTAAACCAAGGATTAGAGTGAGATCTAGACGAAGATAATGAAATCAAATTGACCTCACTAAGGTAACGATCTTCCCTAGTGAGTAAAGAAGAAAGAAAGGGGTTGATTGGGATGTAACCTTCCTCGAGGAGTGAATCACAATATACCGGTTCGGGGATATTTCTAAATCGGGATGGTCTAGTTAAAGAAGAAGAATGGGTCTGGACCTGTGAAGACGTGATATTTTGGTGGTTCAGTGACAAACTCGCACAGTTCAAGCAAATATCCGGTCGATTATCCATCTTCAAGTTTCAAATGATATGAGAATTGAGCACGCTCGATATGAAAAAATTATAGTATTACTGAGCACGTGAAGTGTGGAGTTGCTCACACAAAATAGTCAATACAAACCCCTTTGAATTGATTCACCAACTCAACATTAAAGGCTGAGGATGATGGCCTTATTACCTTGACAATTTTAGTTTTGTGCTTCAAAAGAATCTTGTGCAAGCTCACAGGTGTAGTCACCTAAGGCAGTTCAAATTCAAGCTGATCGAACACACCAACAAGAATCAAGACTACTTCTTCTAATGGTGGGAGGCAAGTGCCTGCAGCAATAACATGACCCTTAAAGTGAGTCCAAGTGCTCAGGTCACAAGTCTAATGGTTTTTGGCTCTATTCCTTAAGGGTTATGTCCTTACCCACTCTGTCTGGCGGTAAGTACCCGCAAGCAATGAGGGTTTTACTGTGCGTAATACAAGGTTGATTTATTCCAAATTAAATTAGGTTAAGCTGCATCAATTCAGTCCTGATTTTAAGAGATTAGGTTATCGCTTGAGGTAATGCGAGCGCACAATCAACGTCTACTGAACATTCCTTTTTCCTTTTAATCCTAAGTTTCAAAAACTGAGGAAAAGGTCGAAAATCAGAATGTAATGGAAAACTATAATGAATGTTGTCGTTTAGAGATACTTACAACACATCCCATCACTATCCATATGGATGCAAAGATCGAATATAAAAAGCTATATAAATGATGCAAGCTGAAAAATCGCATCCAAGCAAGAGTTCTATTATACGTGAAGAAATCAATTTATCTTTTGTCAACGCATGATATGTGCATGTCCTAAGATTTTTACAAAAATGAAACTTATGAGATCAACCGGTGTGTCCTAAATTACGATTTAGATCAAGCAAAAATGACCTACGATATGTCTATTTGGCGTAGTGCTTTGATCTAAAATTGCTACTCAATTCGAAAACCACTCTCGACACACCCATACACAATGAATAATAAATAAACAGACTTTTAATTACACACGGGATATCTCAATCGAGAACCGATGTAAATAGGCAATTAAGTTACAAATAAATTACAACACGACACTTAAACTTAATTAACTAAGTAATCTCTCTAATATCTTTCTTCATGGACTCTCTAGTAAGAAATTCCAAGCTCCTCGCCTATGCGATCTTTCAAAAGGCGTGGGTTCCACGGGCCTACCACAAAACAATGTACAATTAGATAATTCTTGCGAAAGTTACAATAGTCAATTTTAGTGACAATGACAAACCAGAAAACAAATAAAATGAACACTTCAACAAAATAGACTCAACATAACCAACCCATAAAACACTAAGTAATATTTAGCCCTAAAAAATAATCGCAAAATGTATCGTGTCCCAGGTAACGATGCCATCTGACGAATCGCTAAATGTGTGTGATAAAAACCACTCATTGTAGTATGGGCACTTAGCGAACTACACAAAGCAAGGTCGGATATCTCTATGAAGAGGACCTAGCTTAACTTATGAACTTGGGAAGTCCAGGATCGAACACAAGTGACACAAGAAATTTATGATTTATCATTAAGTGTTAAATATTTATGAAAGTGATCTAGAAGCTAATTGTATTGAGCAAACACGATACACAAAATGAACGCAAATTTTAATACATTTTATGCAATTAGTTTAAACAAAGACAATACTTCGAGGACAACACACCAATCCACAATACAACAAAGATCTCGAATTTATCGATGGAACCCTTTAATCAGCGATAAGCAATCCAAGAACCAAGTTGAATAGGTCTCAACTCATAAATCAATCAAAGCTTGATTTTTATGTATTTAGTAGGAAGATAACTCCAAGTAATCAATTAATGACAAACTAATCAGAAATAAAGAGATTTTCGATAGATTAATGATCCTAATTAGTGAATCAATAAATTCATGGATTCAATTATTTAAATAATGCACAATATACCAATTTCAATTCAAAAAAGGAGTCAAATACATCAATAAAATCCCTTATTAGTGAATGTATGAAATAAGCATCAAATGAATTATCCAAACATGTTAACATGTAGAGTTTTAAACTAGTTTTCCACCGAGACCAAAATCACTCCAATCGGATCTATAAATGAAAAATTATTCAAGATGCAATCCAGGGGCATAATTGAAATAAAAAATAAGTTTTTATCACAAACATGTCGAAAATTGGACTTAAATGCAATATAACAAATCTGCAAGGACTATTATGCAATTAATACAAAAGACAGACAAATACAAAGGCAAATAGCATAATATACGAGGCTTATCTGCAAATTCTCCAGCTTGCACGTGCAGTACATGCACTAAAGAAGGGCTGAGTAATAATATTAAGAAGCTAGAAGGTCTTCTCTATAAAAAGCCCATATCACATGCAGGAAACACGTGACTCTTCAAGGATCGGAAGAAGGTTCGGTGATGACGTGGAGCATGCACAGTGGCTCGGATTAGGCTCGGATGCACCGAACTGTTGGACTGGAAGGATGGCTCGGACAATGACGTAGATTCTATTTAACTGTTGGATCTTGCCCAATCTGGAGAGATCAACGGTCCTTGCGCTTCCTTCATGATTCAGCTCCTCCACAGGAGGCGGAGAAAGGGCTACGCTCCGGCGATCCTTGATTTGCTCTGCCGCTCTTCTTATAGTCGTATGAAGATCGTGAAACCTTCATGAATTCCTCATGAAGATGCTCGTACGTTGAGGAAGTGCTGGTTCGACCTCTAATGAAAGCTCGATGAAGTGTGGTCAGAGATGAAGATAGAGATCGGAGGACAAATGTGTCCTCCAATCATTAAAGCTCCTTGTGTCACCTGCAATTATCAGTAGATAGCCGAAGCCTAGACAAATACAATAAGGTGGAAGTTGTGTGGTCTAGAGGGCTCCACCAAGCGATGGACTCGAGTCTCAGTGGGTTATCTTCTTCTTGCAGAAGAAGATAGTGAATTGAGGGGGACTACATTATGGAGAATCAGAGAAGATCAAAGTAGGTTATGCGTGAATCGTGAATAAGAGACGAAGGCTTTCAATCAATTCAAAGGATAAGACTGATGGAGATGCTTGATCGATAAAATAACAAACAATGGAGAAAACGATATAAAGAAAATCTACATGGAAGTTGGGACTCTTTACTAAACCGTCTTGTCCGTAGCCTATATAAGGTTGTTCAATCTTGGATCCTTACATAGCCTACATGGAGGAAAGTCTTGATTTCAACTCAATATTTAGGAAGATCAAGTCAATCAAGCGTTCATTGAAAAGAGTGATGCTGATTAAGGAAGATGATTTATTGATAGAAGAATTAGACATGGAGGTACCAACACCATTTCTTGACGATGTTCAATTTTTAGATTATTGTATTTCTTGTAAGTTGGGTCATTCTTGTGTGTCTAGTTTATCTCTTTTAAGAAAAATCCAAAAGTATGTTGCATGATTCCAAGGTTTGATTTGTCTTCTCATGATTGTGAAGAATTTTGAGGCTTCCCACGTTGATATGGATATCACTTTTGAGGAAGAATGACATCATTCTAGAAAGATTTAAATTCCAAGTCGATGACGATCTTTCTTTCAGATTCAGAAGTGTTTTCTTTTAGGAGGAAGCAGTTGAAAATTAAGGCGGCTTGTGATTTTAAACCTTTGTTTTGTTGTATTGGGTATCCTAGTGTAGTCCGTGTCGTTATGTTGATTTGTCAAGGTACCCATTCTGTTTTCTTTGTCTTAATAAAAACTAGTAATTTTCTTAATTCCTTTTGTGAATAACTGCACACTAACTTATTAATCTATGTTTTTCTCCGATACTTTCACTATGCACTCAAGGCTTGAGATGATCTTTAACACTCAGCTTAATAAGTCCAGAGATTTAGAGCTATCATGACTTAATCATTATGGTCTTGGACCTAAAAAATCAAACTTCCATAGTTAAAAGATATGTGTGATGCATTTCATGCTTGATCTCCTTTTAAAAAATTCAACCATCACTTACAAGCACGACTGCATTCATGATTGAGATGAGTCGAGGTATCACTGAGGAGACTAGGATTTAAAGCTTGAGTTTGAACTTGATCTATATGATGCCCGAGGATGGGATAAAATTAATGATGTCTTCATGAAACCTGAGTGTCAGCACTTTAGCCAGTATGGGACATGGTTCTCATACCATCTCTTGACTTTGATCTAAAGTGCCATATGTGATGACATAAAATTAATAAGCTGATTAGGTGCTCCAATCCTTGGTATAAGCAGTGGAGCTAGCCAAAAAAGAAGGGAAGTTCCCTCGCAAAAAAATGATGACGAGAATGATGAAAAGCTCATTACATTACAAAGCTACATCACATGAGCTTACATTCAAGGCGAGCGCTCCCAACTTTTTAAGAGTGTGTTTAGTTCGTGGGTTATCTGAGAGAGGGTAAACTTTTTTTGTGTTTTGATGTTTAGTTGGTGGGTTCAGAGTTGGGAGGGTTTATGTGATGTGATTTTATTGAAATTTGAAAAAGCGGGTAGTTATTGTAATATGATTGTATTGAAATTTGAAAAAGTGGGTCGTTGTTGTGATGTGATTGTATTGAAGTTTGTAATAGTGAGTAGAAGTTGAGTATTTTATAACTTTTAGATGATATGATGGTATAATATATATATTTTTTGATGGTGAGAGAGTGGACCCCACAAGAGTGTTAAAGAAAATGAGTTTTGGGGGTAACCCCCCAACCAAACGGATCCTAAGTGTCCACTTGGACTAAGTCTTAGGCTTTTATGAGTCGGGCTAGTATATCAAAAAGGACTCTGCATCGTTAGCGCTACAAGTCTGGGTGCACCTATATTAGATACTTTAAAAAACACACCCCAGTGTATTTCCAAGAAAATAAGTACATACAGCTCAATCTCTTTTGTCGAACACACTAATTGGCATTAAAAGATATGATCGTGTTGAGTATTAGCACTTGAGAGAAACCTTGTTCCAATGAGACGAAGTGAAAATAAGTACACAATCCTAAATCCTCCATCAACTGGTCGTCCATCTATATCTTTCAAGTCTTACAAACTAAAGAGATGGTGGATTGAAGCAAGACTAGATTTATTCCCTAGAGTTGAGGATCGTGTCTTTAGGAGAGCTTCTGGGATTAGAGCTTTTTCGTGAAATCTTGACTCTACTTTTGTGAATGCAGTCAACACTAAGTTATACTTCTTATATATATGTACACTGAGAGTCTGACAATTGGAGAAGTTGAATTCCTTTTGATTAATATTTGGATTAGGTCAAATCGAGCCTTGTATACGTACATACACATGTCTGGGAGTTCGCAAATTAACCTCTCTCTCTAATTAATTCTTTATTTATTAGCTTGAGGACGAACTTAACTTAAGTATAGGGGTGATAAATTCCATATTTATCAGCACTAAGTACTATTTTCATCTCTCTAACTTAAGTTATTCACCAATATTCTATGACAATTAACATTAACTGTGTTTTTATGTGTTGTAAGAACTTGAACTTAATTAATATTTACTATATAACCTTATTATTGTACTATTATTTTATGTATTTATTTATCATAAGAATCAAATAAAAATTAGAATAAAATTATATATAATTAAATATACATAAAATATAAAATAAAAACCCAAAAATAACAAAAGAAGATAAAAAGAACATTGTTTTAAATTGTTTTTACATGTATTTAATTGTTATCTATGTATAGACGACCTCTTCTCTCATTGACTTCTATATGAAAGTTGTAGATCTCATCGATATCTACAACTTTAATGTTTAAACTTTTCCTAATTCTTATTATATGTAATTCTTTCTTATTTTTTATTTTTTATCTCTTTATCTTAATTGTGATTCGGCCACGTGACACTTCCATAGTGCTCCACGTGGCCCGTTCGTGTTCCACCAACCGCTTTGTCTCCTAGCCGTCATATGGCCTGATTGTCCCCATTTGGGCCGTGCATATGCACCCTTAGCTAGACCGGACGATTGCGCTTCTTGGATTCATCTTAACGCTCCAACAACGCCCCATCCATGATCGTTGGATCGTATGATCCAACAGTAGCAATACATCGTCCTCCACCCGCTCCACATGAGTGTCTTTCTCTTTGCAACCACCTCATCTTCAATTCATTTCACCAACCACCTCGACCGATGTTCCGACCAACTCCCATGATCATCTTCTTCTCCAATCAATTGTCTCCCATGCTGACCTTCGAACCAACCCTATTCTAACTTCCTCAGCAGTTCCTAGCGATTGAAAACCACCGCA
This sequence comes from Ottelia alismoides, assembly GCA_037367405.1. Lineage (NCBI taxonomy): Eukaryota > Viridiplantae > Streptophyta > Magnoliopsida > Alismatales > Hydrocharitaceae > Ottelia > Ottelia alismoides. The sequence goes on along the minus strand of JAZKJV010005543.1, from coordinate 138,569 downwards.
AAACTCTCAAAAACCAACTCACTCTGCCTTCATAAACCCCATATCCTCGACTAGAAACCATTATCCACCAATCTGAGCATCACCTCCTAGCATCAAGCTTCTCCAAGTGACAGTTAGAGAGTGTTCTTTAAGTGCGTAGACGGAGGTTAGCGATGACGAGATCCGCATCTTCTCATTCGTGTTGCAGCACCTTGTTTTGCTGCTTGAGCTCAGTTCTGCAGCCCGGGACTTCGAGCGAAGATCTGTGAAGCATATTTAGCTTCACACAGGCTAAGATTCATCGCATGTTTAGGTTTCTTGTTCAGCCCAGTTCTAGGTAAATTTTCTTTATATCGTTTTCTCCATTGTTTGCTATTTTATCGGTCAATCATCTACATTAGTCTTATCCTTTGAATAGATCAAAAACCTTCGTCTCTTATTCACGATTCACACATAACCTACTTTGATCTTCTCCGATTCTCCATATTGTAGTCCCCTTCTATCCATTATCTTATTCTGCAAGAAGAAGATAACCCACTAGGGCTCGAGTCCATCACTTCGTGGATCCCTCTAGACCATGCCATTTCCACCTTATTGTATTTGTCTAGGCTCCAACTATCTACTAATAACTGCAGGTGGTACAAGGAGCTTTAATGATCGGAGAACACATTTGTCCTCCGATCTCTATCTTCATCTTCGACCACACTTCATCGAGCTTTCATTAGAGGTCGATCCAACACTTCCTTGGTTGACGAGCATCTTCGCGAGGACTTCGTGAAGGTTTCCCGATCTTCATATGGCCAGAAGAAGAGCGGCGGAGCAAATCAACGATCGCCAGAGCATAACCCCTTCTCTGCCTCCTACGGAGGAGCTGAATCAGGAAGAAGCACAGGGACCGTTGATCTCTCCAAATTGGGTGTGATCCAACGACTCAATCGAATCTACGTCGTCGTCTGAGCCATCCTTCTAGTCCAATCCCACGGTTCGGTGCATCCGAGCATAATCCGAGCCACTGTGCATGCACCACATCATCACCGAGCCTTCCTCCGATCCTTGAAGAGACACATGTTTCCTGCACGTGATTTAGGCTTTTTATAGAGAAGCCCTTCCGACTTCTCAATATTACTACTCAACCTTCTTTAGCGTGTATATTGCACGTGCAATCCAGAGAATTTGCAGATAAGCCTCGTATATCCTGCTATTTGCCTTTGTATTTGTCTAGCTTTTGTATTAATTGCATAATAGCCCCTATATATTTGTTATATTGCATTTATGTCTAATTTTGGACATGTTTGTGATAAAAACTTTATGTTTTTATTTCAATTATGCCCCTAGATTGCATCTTGAATAACTTTCCATCTATAGATCCAATTTAAGTGATTTTGATCTTGTTGGAAAGCTGATTTAAAACTTTATGGGTTAACATGTTTGGATAATTCATTTGACGTGTATTTCATGCATTCATTATTCAGGGATTTTATTGATATATCTGACTCCTTATTTGAATTGAAATCGGTATATTGTGCATTATTTACATAATTGAATCCTTGAATTTATTGATTCACTGATTAGGATCATTAATCTATTGATTCCTGATTAGTTTATCATTAGTTGATTACTTGGACTCATCTTTTTATTAAATACATAAAAATCAAGCTTTGATTAATTTTATGAATTGAGACCTATTCAACTTGTTTCTTTGATTGCTTATCAATGATTAAAGGTTTCATCGATAAATTCAGGATCTTTGTTGTATTATGGATCAGTGTGTATTGTCCTTGCAGTATTGTCTTCGTTTAAACTAATTACATAAAAATGTATTAAAAATTGCGTTCATTTTGCTCGTATCCTTGTGTTCGACCATGGACTTCCCATGTTTATAAATTAAAGGCAGATCCTCTTCACAGAGATATCTGAACTAGTTTTGTGTAGTTCGCTAAGTGCTCGTACTACAATGAGTGTTTTTTATCACACACATTTAGCGAATTATCAATATAGTATAGTTCTACGCATTTTATGTATTTTTTATTATTAGTATGTCATTTAGTATGTATATAATACTATTTATTTATACCATATACATGGATCTTTTTCTATTTTCTAGAAATATGGAGCGTGTGCAAAAAATGGAAAACAACGGGGGCTCGCACGTAATATAACAACAACACGCGTTCTTGACCACGTGCAGGCTACTATACCTGGAGCTGTTAACAAATAAGAAATATTTAGGGTGGTTATATGCAAAGCTCATAGTGAGCACGTGTGGGCTCACGTGTATGGAGCTCAACAGGGACATGTTCGTGATATAGAAAGCAAAAAGCACAAAATATCTAAGACGCTCGTGCGGAGCATGTGCAGCTCTATTAAGCAGCGGCCTGCTTTGGATTCTGGATCGTCCGATCTCGAATGATCGGACGACTATTGTTTGCTGAGTTCGTCCCCAATTCGAATGGAGCTCCAAGCAGTGGTGCTTCATTTGATCTGAATGTTGTGATCGACACTTCCAGTGATGCTCTTCTCACATCGATGAGACTCAGGCCAGGGCTCGTGCAACCTACTCTCGATCTGCATTCCGATCGATGAAGATCGAATGGATCTGCTTCAATCTAGAGGGGGTATTGTTCTTCCCCAAATTGCCTGGAATGCGGTGGAGGCGATTCTGATCGAGGATGCAAGCTTCGATTTACAGTGGAGGTGCTAATGTGTTATCTCCTGGTTGAGACTGAAACTTCATGTCCAGATGATTCTCAGAATTGATCCTCAATGCGATGATGTTGTTGGAGAAACGATTTGGAACCACCCATGTCGTTGGGCAGTTAGGACGACGACAATGAAGAGAGGAGGAAGAGGAAAGAAGAAGAGAAGGTGGTGATGGGAACAAAGAAGAAGCTCGAGAGGAAGAAGATGAGTTGTGGAGAAAAAGAAGAGGGTTGACCGGTCAACCCTAATAATAAATAAATAATAAATAAATACACAATAGATAAATTAAATAATTAAATAAATTAAACACTTTAATAAATAATTTGATAATAAATTTTAGCTAAATAAACAACAGTTATATATAAAGAATCATATATATATTATACATATATAATAAATCAATCAATTAATTTTAAATTACTTTAATTTTTAATAAAGTAAAGTAATCCAGGGGGATCTCTGACTTGGGGCAGGAGGGGGGCGGCAAGCTCGACCAGGAGCTGGGGGCTCATATCCGACCTGGGGCTCATATTCGACCTGAGGCTTGTCAACGGAGGTTGGAGGAGGTGGGTGTTGCTTGGAGGACGAAGGGGAGGAGGTGGTCGGAGGAGATGGGTGCTGCTTGGAGGATGAAGAGGGGGGAGGAGGAAGGTGATAGTGGTTTTTTTGTAAATAATTAAAAGTTAAAGGGTATAAAATATAAAAAGCCTGACGGATACCGTTATAGTTAACGGGAAATTGGATGGAACTTAACACGGGGTTATGGGTGTAAGAGTTAAGCATTACTCAAGGTCTTGTATGTAATTCGTGATTATCGAGGGTTTCTGGAGTAATTACGAAATTACTCAAGGTTATGGGGTAATTATATATTATACATATATAATTAATCAATCAATTAATTTAAATTATTTTAATTTTTGATAAAATTTATTTTTTATTTTATATTAATAATATAATGTTAATAAAATATTAATAAAGTAAAAAATACAAGAAATAACAAAAATAATTAAGACAGAAGTTTAGTTTTTTTATGATTCTCAATCTTAAGAACTCATCCTGGCAGTAGTTTCGAGTTTGTTAAGATGCCATCCATCTAATATGATTCAAAATTCGGAGGGAGTTCGCTGACATCCTTCTCTAATTAACTTGGCCACTGAACTCGTTAATTTGGTTTACGTGATCCATCCTTGAGCATGCCAATCAAATTTAAATCGCAAATGACTAGTCCAACAGAAAAAAAACAAAAAGTTTGGATTGAAAACCGGGTGTTTAGGCTGCTCATGTGGAAGGAACATGCGAGGAAACTGCTCACCTTCTTATCCCTATCCTCGAAAGCAAATGGCATTTGTAAAGTAATTTCCAGAGGTTTAGAATCCAGTCGGAAGGCTCTCTTATCTGTTGGATGATCTGATAGGGATATCGTTCGGTCGATCCCACAGGGAACTACCAAGCAATTAAGACGACGCATCTTTCTTGTTTGAGAATTAAATGAGTACCTCCAACTCCATTTGTACGTACAGTCCCAGAGGATAACATATTCCCTGCACTTATTGCAAGCCCATCATCAAATACACGTGACATGCTCCCCTTGATTTCCTCAAAACCATTTCTCAAATATGTTCTCTTTGTTGCTTCCGTTGTGATCGATATTGTCACAAGGATCCTGACCTGACGTTTCTGTTAATCTGCTTGCCCATCGTCATGTGAAACGAAGAACCTCTTTTTCGATCAGGAATCCGATGATTTCAACGAGTCAACGACCCCTTTAAAAGATCATGAAGCAATATATAGCATGGTTTTCGTTATCTTAATCTGGAGCTTTATTTCCGTTGCAACTGCTACTCCTGACAGATCGATGCAACTTCAAGTTCGCTTTTTATTGGGATCGAATACACGCAGTATCGATTTAACCATCAACGTATGAGTTCAACGACAGTTGGTGAATTTTCGCTTTACAATTGGGGTGAGTTCATCTTCCATAAACCGCAACTTAATTTGTAGCCACGTTATTGATTAAATTAACTGAACCACAGATCTTTAACCAGTAAATATATTCTAGAGGATATGGATGCATTTTCCATCTGACGAATACGAATATGAATACAAATATTGAAATATAAAATCCTATAATTACAAATGCAAATATAATCTCTCATATTTTGACTAATACAAATGTGGATACAAATATACAAAATTTAAAGGATGCAATCACAAGCATCCGGTTTTCTAAGGATTTAAATAAATATCACATAAATTTATGTGAAAAAAATCAAGAGGCACTATTTTCCAAGAGTTATTTGTAGTCTTACCTCCGGCCATTTTATCGAATTACTAACTTTTTTCTTCATTGTGTTGTATGTGCTTCATATTTCCCCCCCGTCTCAATGTATATTATTACTGTTTTCCCCTTAACTTATAATCCACCAGACCACCACTGTTAGGATTTACAAAGTTTTTTAATAACTAGTGAGACTAAATTTCGCTGTGTTTTTTAATGTGGTATTACTATACTTTTTCTGTTATCTTCTCACCAAATAAAATTAGATAATATTCAAATACCATTAGTTATTATATTTTACATAATATATTGTTGTATATGTGAGGACTTTTAACGTAGACCCATGTAACATATTGCTGGCCTATATAAAATAAAGTAATCATGTAAAATAAAGTAATCATATTACTAATTACAAGTTATTGTATCTATATTGTATGATACTTAGTATGCTCCCTGGATATAGCTAACTTACTCCACCACCATTCCTCCAACTACCTTGATCCCCTCCTTCGTCGGCGGTGACCAGACCACCTTGCGTGGTCATCACTCCATCTTCTCTATATAAACCATAGGATTCCCTCATCTTCGAGGAATCCGCCATTAGAACCACCTCTTTCCCAGTGAGCTCCGAAGGCGACCTGGTGACAAGGTCATCAACTTCGTTGTAGCGAGGAGAGTGAGGAGCGGGAAGGCGAGATCTCGCCGACGTCGAATCTCTCGCTCCGTTGTGCCAGAGCCTTGATGAATAGGGGTGCACATGGATCGGATTGGATCAGATTTTGGCTTAATCCGTGTCCAATCCACACATAACGGATTTTTGATTTTTCCAGTCCAATCCAATCCATTAAACATACAAATCCAATCCGATCCAATCCATCGGATTACGGATTGGATCGGATTGGTTCGGATTTTTAATGCTCGCCTAATCTATGATTAAGTTTGTAGCATAGTCGAACTCGACTTTCGAATCATGGTTCTAAATTTGAGATTATGTATAAATGTAAAGAAAAGAATAGTTAATTTTTGGAAAGCAATTTGACTTATTTTTTTTTGAAAAGCAAAAGCATATATGCTTGTTATGAATTTATTACAACTGATCATTGTATAACTAAATAAAAATAACATACTTGTGATCCGTAGAAATCATAAAAGAATCATATTGACTTTGAATAAAATTGCAAGTTTGTATATATCAAATAGGAACTACAACTAGATAGCTACGCATGCACAAGGAAGACCTAGCTGCGCATGCGCACAACTAGGACAAGGTCAACATCCGACGGAGATATATGTGCACTTGAGGGTGGAGATGTGTGTGGCGCAGGTGAGTGTTTTGTTTGTAATGGGTCCTGAGTGGGTTTAGGTTTATGTATTATTATTTTAGAAACTTGTTTAGTTTGAAAAATTGGAAGGGCCTAAAGGACATTGCGGGTAGGTATTACTTTTTCTAAACCAACTAGTAGGATGAGATAAGGGGTTTTCCAGCAAGTTGTGTGTAGTAAACTAAAACTTGAATTGGAATAGGTTTAAGTTATAAAGAGACTAGCTTGGATATTTACACATAGCTTTCAAATAAAATGTAATATATAATATGCTTTATTGAGAATAAATAAAGTAGTATATAATATTATTTATCAATGGATTAACGGATTGGATCGGATTGGATTTTGACAATAATCTGATCCAATCCATAAATGAACGGATTTGTAAAATTTCAATCTGATCCGATCCATTAAACTTATAAATCCAAACCGATCTAATCTAATGACAATGGATTGGATCACATTACGGATTTTATCCGATCCATGTGCACCCCTATATATGATTCATCACCTTTATTCTTTTATTTTAGCTAAAATCCTTGGTAAAATACATGTAAATAATTACGAATTCCCACTAATTAACATTCTAATAACAATTATTAATATTATATATTTAACATTTATTTTATCTGAAATAAATAATAAAGAGAAAAAATAAAAGAAAAAGATGTATATAGAATATACAGACTGATCCTAACCCCCAGACCGGGTCAATATTGACTTGATCGACAAAATAAATAAGTAGGGGGAGATAATGATCCTAAGTTATAAAAAATACCAGAAAATCTAGATCAGAAAAATATATTTATACATTTTCACATTGTAAATATTTCATCTATTTTATTCATCATCAAGAAAATTCCAATTCAAAATAATTTCTTTACAAAAGTTTCTCAAAAAATATAAAAGATTATATAAAAATATCATAAAAAATATTCAATATAAAAATAAAATATTACAATGAACCGAAAAAGCCGTAAAAGCCGAGTTCCGAGGTTCATAACTATTTATAGAAAATTCCAAATCGACCAAACTCACTTTTAAACTTCATTTTATAACTAATACTATTTATTAAAAATATCAAAAAATTATTAGAATAAAACATGTGAGTTTTTTGACGTTTGGGCTCGTTGTCTATATGTACTATATATAGAAACTTCCCAATTTTCTAATTAATTAACCGTAACTTTGTTTAACTTAATTTCATTTCTAAAATATTTTTAAAAATCAATAAAAAATTATACAAATATAATTTAAGTCAAAATACCAATAAATCCCAAAGCTACGAAGCCATTACCTAAAATTTTCGGACCTTATAACTCAGCCACATGGACTCTGAATTGGGCAAACTCAGTTTTAAAGTTTTTTTATTTAATTATCAACCAAATGACATTGATTTCGCTAAAATTAGATTTAATATGCAAAATATGGGTTTTGAGATCATATTGGTATAAATTGTACAATGTATTTTAGTTTTTACCTTATTTAATCTATGTTATTTCATTATATTTATATATTTTAATAATATTTTATCATTAAATTAAAATAAAAGTTATTTATTTATTTATTATTAAATTAAATTAATTATTAATTATTAAATTATTTATTTAAATTATTGAGTTAGTTATTATTATTTAATCAATTAATTATAAATAATCCTTTTATTAGTCTTATTTAACTGTTTACTTAATTATTTAATTATTTAATTATTTTATTTTATTTTATTTATTTTCTTATTTCTCTCTCTTACTTTCCCTTTCTCTCTCGTTACTCTCTTCTTCCTCTTCCGCCTTGCGCCTTCTTCCTCCTTCTCACCAACGCCGCTTCGCCTCTCCTCTTCTCCTCCAACCGCCGGTCGTTGGGTCGGTGGCCCAATAACCTCGCCGGTGACCATAGACCCCTTCGGTGCCCGTACCTCCTTGCTTGGCTCCCAAGATTCCTCATCAATATAAGCCCTAATCCACCTCTGTTTATAGGGTATTTGCCATTTCTCCCCTCTTCTCCACCCTCGAGATCCGAGAGAGGTGACAACTCTGTTGAGCGAGTGAGAGAGTTGAGTGGTGACAGCGAGATCTCATCGCCGTGAGCATCATCGGTCCAACGCCGCCGCATTTGAGGCGACGATTCTATGGAGTTCCCACCTCTAGGACCGCAGGCGCACCTCCTCCACACCATCTATCGCACATCCATGTTAGACCTTCTATCTCGTCTTCTCCTCGATTTCTCTTCTCTGCTTCAATTTCTCATCTCCTCATCCTTTCTCTTCTCGGTCAATCTCTCTTTTTTCTCTCTATTTCGATCTAAAATTACAACCTAAATCATCACATATCGAATTTCGCTTCTCCGCATTCAGTCCATACCTGATCATCTCAGATTTCTGTTAATCCGAGCTTGAGTTCTCTTCCTTCACATCTGCCTGAGAACATGCAGTCATCCATCCTTTATCTCTAACACTTGGCCGAGGGCCAATCCCTCGAGCTTCTTATGATCAACTGTAGGTGTAGGTCCCAAGCTATGATAAACATCATCCCGTTTGAAGATATGAAGCATCAAGGATGATCACTATCGCACCTAATCATTTCGAGCACCATCATAGCGACTCCAGATCAAAGCAGCATCTACTGGTACCTATTGAAATAATCTATCAAGAAGCACCTACAAATCAAAGAGTCTTGACCATCTGAATCCCTCGAGAACTCACTGCCATCGTATTCCTCGCTTGGAAATTCCGCAAAGATCCGACCGCTTGAGATCTCCACTTGAAGAACACCCGATAAAGTACCTGTCCGATTAGATCAAATCGGGCAGTTGATAAGCACTCAAAACCACCGCTCACCGCTCAAGACTCATCACGTGCACCTCGCGTGAGGCGGGCGATATTTTGGAACAATTTCACAATAAGCCCCGTTTTTGCAAGAAACCCCCCATAACTTTTTGAATCTTCCAGCATGTTCCTCAATAGCTTGAGGCACGTGCCTAGCACGTATTCTCTGTGAACTTTGCGGACGAGCCCCTGATAGTTTAGCGTATTATGAGCAGGTCCCGTACCCCTAGTATGTGCACATGCACGTAAACTCTAGACTTTTTGCACATAACACCCCAAAATTTCTATTAATTATAGATATACCACTATCCAGTATATTAAATCCTATACTTTTACATACATATTAAATAAGTTTAAAACCTAATATAAAAATATAAAAATATAATAAAAATACCTACTATTACTCTATATACAATATTAAATCAATTAGAAAAACACTTTCTATTTTAAAAAATCATAAAAAATAATACCACCTTAAAAATTCGAAAAAAATACCTACATTATATTTTACCATATTTTACATAAAACAAAATAGAAATTGAATATTAAAACCAATAAAAATTTAAAAGACATAAAAACTTTTAAAATTCATAACTAATTCAATAAAAGTCACCAAAATATGCACGACCTATCATTTTAAAGATAATTTCTACTACTTTTTGGCAAAAATAAAATAAAAATATTTTATGACTGTTTAATATTTATAAAATAAAAATACTTCGCATATTTCAATAAAAACCTAATTTTCAATCTTAAAAATAAATCAAAACTCATAAAAATTCTAAAAAACCTCTAAAAAATTCATAAAAAATAAGAAAATAAAATAAATCATAAAAGTAACAAAATAAAAACCAAATAAAAATTACAAAACATTTTCTAAAATAAAAAAGTTACAAAATACTTAAAACCATAAAAAGAATATAAAATTCACAAAAATTAAAATCTATAAAGAATTACCTAAAAATAAACAAAAATTAGGAAACCCATTAAACCTTAATTTTCTACTATTTCCCCAGTCTTCCACAGTTTACCTCCTTGAGTTTGACACTCTCGTACTTTCACTATACATCAAAATTTAGAAGTCTAAATAAAAAACATAAAAAATTCTGTTAAAATCCACCTGGTCAATACAATGGACTTTTTATCCTTTGATCAGGTGTGATTTTTAGATGGCACCGTTGCCGGGGAGGCAGTGCTAGGGCAGACCGTAGAGACTTTAGGTTTTTGGTTTCTTCATTTCCGTTTCGCCATCTTGTTTTTCTCACTTCACATCCATTTGTTTCTGATTTGTGCAGCATAGATTTAGAGCTGCACAGCTGAGAACCAGAAAGCCGACTGATTTTATTTCTTTGTATTAACCTTTGTAAAAAATTAAGGGCACTTGCCTGTTTTTCTATTTTGTAGAAGAGGCCTCTTAAGGGCATCCCGACTTATACCTTCCTCTCTCTATTTCTCAGGGTCCGTTTCACCGAGTGCCATGCACTTGGGAGAGCAGGACACCCACCGTGGTTTTCTCGCATCACAATTTCTCGACATTTTTTTCCGCAGGTTTTTTGAGGCTAGGTGCTTGTTTAGGATTTTTGGATTTTTCTTTGCTTGCACCTCCGTATGTAGATTTAGGACATGCAACCTAGTTGTATGTTTGTCATCTAGGTCAAAATAATAAAAAGAAAAATTGTTAGACGTTGTTTGAAAAAATTCAAAAAAGTGATAACTTGAAAAATAAATCAGGTACTTCTAAGTCTATCTGACCCTAAAAATAAACGTAACAGACTCCACTTATTTTTGGGAGAGCAATCCCCAACGAATGTCTGACAGGTACTCTCCAAAATTATGAGTGAGAGCTGACCCATAAGGCTAGAGCAAGAGTTCAAAATTTTGGAATATTACCAATTTCATATAGTAATCACTCTACTCTTCAGTGGGGACTCTCGGGTTGCCGAAAACGGTCCATACTTACTCCCATATTGGCTGAGAATAGGTATTTCTATGTAAGAACTCGGGACAGTCTTCTGGGAAGTTCGGGCACTTATCAACTCACATAATATGTGAGAATACTTGCTTGCTAATTAACTCTAAAATCGAAAATATTATCGACCGAACTTTTACGATAACCATCGGGTTGAGTTGGTGAATCCAGGGTTTTCTTTGCGTTTGATTTTTGAGGTGTGATCCCTATCTTTTAGATCTATAATCAATCATATGTTTTATCAAGATGATGGGTAGGCGATCACTTTGGTCAACTCTGATCAATCCGCACTCTCGAGTACCCACTCATCCATCTAGGTCGGTTCGGGATGTCTCTCTTCCCAAACTGAAGTCTCATCGTATTCCATCTTCCAGGCATGACTACGACCTTAGAAGCTCTTCTCCCTCTCCATCTTCTTCTCCTCATTTATCATCATCACCCTTGGTTCGAGAGAACCCTCTTTTTCAACCACAGTTGCACATCAACCTGGCAAAACCTGATCTGGATTCTTTTCCCTTTCTAGAGGACATGGCTGGGAAGGGACCACAACAGTCGAAGACTACTTCGGTAGTGATCGATCAGGCATCGATCAACAGTGGTCTGCTAACGTCCATTGAGCAGATGTAGAATCAAATAAGGGAGCATGAAAGATTGATGAATGACGTCCAGGCAGAGCTGATGCAGATGAGAGCCTAGAGAGAGACTCCTGACGTTGAGATCTCATGAGCTAAGGTTGATGAACAGAATGGAGCAGAGAGACCTCTACAAGATCCAAACTGCACGATGAAGCAGCTCAACAACCCTGAGCTACGACTACACATCGATGGATCAGTCTCCCTATCATCAGTGGCAATTTTGAGCTTCGTCCACAGACCATCCATAGTTTCACAGGATATCTATGGAGGAGTTGCATGTGCACCTACAAGAATTTGAGTTGATCTATAGTACGATGCACAATCAATATGTGAACGAGGACATGGTCAAATTGATCGTGTTTCCATTCTCCATTGTGGATAGAACAACCTATTGGCTGAAGTATCTAGGGAGATATGTATCGATGTGGGAGCAGTTGAGGACTGAATATCTGAATAAGTACTACCCACTCGATCGCATGAATGTTGCACGAGCTATGACAAGCAAATTTACCATGATCAGGAACGAGTAGTTCCATGAGGCATGGGATCGATTCAGAGAGCTCATAGATAGGTGCCACACCATGAGATCTCGAAGCCGAATCTAGTTCAAAGCTTCTTTTGTGGGCTTACACCTGAGTTACAGGGCTTGGTGAATGTCTATTGTGGTGGTTATTATTTCTCCAAGCATGAGTATCAAGTCTAGGCCATCTACGAAGAGATGGCCGAGAATTACACGACGATGTCTCAGACTCGGTTCTACACTCAAACAAAGCCACCGACTTACCACTAGCACTCCCGCGTGGCACAGATTGAGGGGACTCCTTCTGTCATTTGTACACATTACGAATCCTCATCAACTGATATGGGGATCATATGTCAGAAGCTGGATCGCATGGAAATCATAAAGAAAAAGTGCCAGAATTTGGTCAAGCTCGACAAAATTGACAAGCTTGAGAGATGCCTCAGTGATATGAAGACACAAATCATGTGCCTTCAAGAACTTTAGACAGATTCCACGTAGTCTTCTCGATCATTGGCTGACTTGGGAAGCAGAGATCGAGGAATTCTTCCGCAACCACCAGTTCAACACATATACCATGTGCACTTTGAGCCGACCCACCAGTCTCCAGCTTACCTGCAACACCAGCATACACCATCATCTGATACCCAGATGGTGGTGTACCAGAGTGATCAGCCACTAACATCTATGCAACATGCTTATTCTGAGATGTCTGAACCATTGATGGAGGTCAGTGGGATCTGGTACAACCAGCAGTAGTAACCAGGGATCCGTCGTGATCATCCTGGTTTTGTTGGTCTTCTAGAGGTGCCTCTTCCCAGCAACCAGCATAAGCATAAGTGAGGCAGAAAAGAGAATTACATTAGCATTCTAGTCCTCGTCAATACCAGCCAGCTCAGTAGAGGCAGAACTCATATCCATCACAATATCAACAGTCTTATCCTCCATAGTAGCAGTCAGCTCCACAACAGCCTCAGTATCACCGAGGCAACTCATCTGGGTCTCATGGTCTCTTCCATGATAACCCAGCTTTAGAATATCTCTCCAATTTGATAGCCGACCAACACGTTGCCTTTAAGCTAGAAATGGATGAATTCAAAAACCATGTTACAGAGATAGTCAAAGGTAAATATGCTATTCTACTCAGACAGAGCCAAATCCGAACAGTCTAAAGAGGAAGTTAGAGCATGTACACCTGACAGAACCCACCCTCCAATCACAGGTAGTTTCAGATGATTCTCTTAACTGTGATGAAGCTGATTTTATTTCTCTTAGGAGCAGTAGGATGCCAGCAGTCGGAGGCTTAACTAGGCTTAAGGAAGGAACATCTGTTGATACAAGCGGGCCAGTTGAGTCTGATGATGGCGGTGCTGATGCTGCCTCTCCCTTTGAGGACGTCGATGGTGGTGTTGATACCACCAAGATGGACGAGAAGCAGCCAGAGTCTGATGCCGCTGCTGCTGCTTTACCATTCTTTCTGTACAGTGATGATGATAGAAAAACATAAAAATGTACAAAAGAGAAAATCCAAAAAGAGAAATAAATATAAGACAGTTGATCATCTTAGATCCCATGATTCTTCTTATGATGATTTACATCGAGCAAGTCCCCGTTCTCCAAAAAAAACTTTTTCTTCTCCTGATCCTCCTATTGTACAGACTAACAAGGAGGATGTACAGATACCTATTCCCCAAGCCCTCCGCTTGGAAAAAGGAGATAAAATAGAAAATCACCAAAAGACTTAGATGTTAGATTTGACGAAAGAGATGCTTGGTAAATTCACCATTCAGCTCACTCTTTCGGAAGCCTTGGTACACATCCCTCTTCTACAGAAATGACTTAAAGAGCGAACTACAATTCATAGAAAGAAGAGGCCGTGCAACCATTGTTCAGAGATTCATATGTTGACAAAGTAGACTTGTTATGCCATCCAGAACCGTCTCCCATCCAAGCGATCAGACACGGGAGCACCGTATGTTAGATGTGAGATCCTTGATTAGACTTTTGATCGCACTCTTTTAGATAGCAGATAATCAATTAATCTCCTTCCTTCTTCCTTACTCGAAAAATTCGAGTTCGGACGTTTTCGACCAAACAGAACGATCTTGCAGTTTGCTGATAGATTGGTTAAGAGGTCTAAGGGATTAATTGAGGATGTTATCGTCACCATTCAGGGTTTGAAATTCCCTGCGGACTTCGTTGTGTTGGACATGACTGTCCCTGAATGTGTGATAGATACCCCGATCATATTAGGACGACCTTTTCTAGCGACGGCTAAAGCCGTTTCTGATTATGGTACTGGGAAGATGTACTTTCACATCCAGGGAGAGAGTATACATATAGAGACGATCTAGGATGTCAAAGCCAAATCAGTAGAGTCAGAGCGAGCTTCTGAAGACGGGGCTAATAGTCATCGGGAATGTGACTTCACGCAGACAGATGATGAGGTCGTTTGGACCGAACCGAGTACACGATCTTTCATCACACCTTTGGGAGAGTCCGAGTTTTAGATATAAGATGATGGAAGATTGGACAACACAGTCTTGGAGCAGATACAGTTAGAGGCTGAGGCAGATGAGTCTGATGATGGTCATTCTGAGTTCCAATCTTGTTGTTCCAATTCGGATCCCTCTGATGTAGATGTGGACTTTGCTTGGTAGATTTTTGATGAGTATGTTCCGCGTCTCATTTCAGATAAGACTACAACCAGTATGGAGATCGAGCTAGTTCATAATATTCAACAATCAGATGAGCAATATCTAGATTCTTCTGAGTCAGAGCAGGATGAGCTTAAGCACACAAACCTAGTAGCCTATACCCAGGCCCTAGTCAAACCAGCTATCCCTACTCCTTCTCCCCCGAGCTTAAACCGTTACCTCAAAGCATGAAATATCGATTCCTTACTGGAGAGCTTAAAATGTTTCCTATCATCATCGCATCTGATCTGATCGAAGATCAAAAATCCCGTCTGACGGAGATTCTTGAAAAGAACCACAAGTCAATCAGCTCTGTGTCAACCGGCTCTGTGTATAGTAGCCGATCTCCATGTTATTAGTCTGGCTCTGTGTTCTCACCACATCTTTCTCGAGGATGACACCAAACCATCTCGTGAGTTTCAGTGTAGGATGAACCTCAAGAGGTGGTTATGAAGAAAATATCCAAGTGGTGGAGTGCCGATTTTGTCTATCCCATCTCCGATTCTAAATGGGTTAGTCCTTTAAATGTAGTACCCAAGAAGACGGGTATCACTACAGTGATAAATGAGGACAGAGAGGAGATCGCTACCCGAGTACCGACTTCTTGGTGCGTATGTATGGACTACAGATGTTTGAATCAAGCGACCAAGAAGGATCACTTCCCGGTTCCATTCATTGATAAGATAATCGAGAGTTTAGCTGGGAAGAGCCACTATTGCTTCCTTAATGGGTACTCGGATATAACTAGGTGGCCATCACACCTGAAGATCAAGAAAAAATGACTTTCACTTGTCCGTTCGAAACACATGCTTTCAAACGGATGTCCTTTGGATTGTGTAATGCTTCGACTACATTCCAGATGTGCATGCTTTTGATTTTTGTGGACATGGTGGGCGGCTTTTTAGAGGTCTTCATGTATGATTTTTTGGTCTATGGCAATGATTTCAATTCCTGTCTTTCTAGTCTGAACCGCATGCTTCAGAGGTGCACGGAGGTTAACCTCATTCGTTCTTGGGAGAAGAGTCATTTCATGATGACTTAGGAGATGGTCCTTGGTCACATCATCTCCAACAAGGGCATCGAGGTGGACCCGACCAAGGTGGATATCATAAAGAAACTCAATCTACCGTCCAATTTGAAGCAGTTACAATCTTTCCCTGGGCATGTCGATTTCTACCGACGTTTCATTCGAGACTTCAACAAAATTGCCCGACCGTTATCTGACCTTCTGATAACGCTCCCGCACCCTTAGTTAATTCAGGCAGATTAATGTCCAAATTAATTAGTGTGATTCGTTGCAGTCGGATACGAGATGTTGATCAAAAACCACTTATCGAACAATTTGAAGTTAATTTTAAGTGGCAATAAATTTTTTACTTGGGGTAAGTCCAAGGTCGATCTCAGGGAAGCAACTGTCTCCTTAGGTGAATTACAGCAATTTTTCAAGTGTTGATGTTCGAGGATCAATTTTTTGGTCTTTTTTAATTTTTATACAGACATATGCAGACAAGGCGAGCCAATTTAACGTTTAATTTAATTGATGTATCAAATGAAGTCCAAAAATAATGAAAATTGGCCAGATGATTATTTATGATGAAAATGACCTACACTAATTTTTTTGGAATTTTTCGACTCAAAATAAATTTACCGTGAATTAAAAAACAGACAGAGTGATTTTCAGTATTTAATTTTTAATAAATATCAAATCACAATTTTTTCAAGAACTAAAATTATCCTAGGTGGCTCTAATGATAAGGGACCTAGGAAAATTAACAGGACTTAATTTTACTGTGAAATGAATTAACTAAAATTAATTTAAGAAAATCACTAAACTATTTATTTAGGCCTCGATATGCGTGCAAATGCTATGAAATTTTTATGGTGTGTTAAAAATGATGTCCTTAAGCTACTGTGAATTTTTGATAATTTTTGAAGGCACAGATAATTAATTAAAAATCAAAAGGCATTACTGGGCAAAATATGTCAACAATGCATCAATTAATTCATTAATAATTCAAATAAGCCTACAAAAATCAGACACGTGTACTAACAGATGGAGGACAAAATTTCCAACAACATGCAATTTTTAGAATCTCAAAATAATGAAAAATGCACTCTAGGGACACGTGCAAACACAGGGGTGTAAATGCAATACTGGAAATTAAAATTACAAAAAGCAAATATGCTGACAGGGACTAAAATGCAATTACCGATAATATGGTGGACTCTTGTGCAATTTCTCCACGGAACACGTGCTCCTCACGTGGGGTCTGCTTCATAGGGACCTCTTTGTAATTTCGGAAAGCTTCAGGGGCTTCTGTGCAATTAACCCAGGCCGCACGTGCTCCTCACGTGAGCGACCTAGGTTCGGAGGGCGTCGGTGGCTCGGAGCGAGGCTCGGGTCCTCTGGAGGTTCGGACTCTGGCTCGGTGCAGCCTCGGGTAGCCCGAGCCTAGGCTTGGAGGCCGAGGCTCGGACTCGTCGACGTGGCGGCCTGAAGGCCCTCGGATCAAGATGGATCCAAGGGTTGTCGATGAAGACGCGTGGCAAATGGAGAGCCGTCAGATCTGAGGCGCGATTAACGGTCGAGGACAGGCGCGGTGATGGAACACGTGGCGGGACGAGGACCGTTCGATCGGTTGATCGAACGGTTGCTGCTGCTTCGTCTCGATCGGTCCTCCGCCACCTGCGGAGGAGAAGGCGGAGCTCCGGTGAGGCTGGCCTTGCTCCGCCTCGGTCGCTGGGCGTCGATGGAGCGCTTCGTCGGCTCCCACGTAGCTCGGACGAAGCGGGAGCGTACGACGAAGCCTCCGGTGGCCTCAAGATCCTTGGAGATGTTCTGAAGCTCGACGTCGATGAAGCTCTAAGGGAGCTCCGATGAAGCTCCGGCCAATGAAGGAAAGAGGACCTGCAAATAGTTAGGTGTATAGCTGAGGCGTGCAAGTGCTCGTGGAGAAGTTTGGCGTGATCGGCGAGGCCTAAAGTGAAGTTTGGTGGTCCGGCGAGCGAGCTCCAGCCAAATGGCGGAGCTGTTGGTCGGAGGAATGTGAAATGCGGCGTCGGAGTGTGCGGAAGGTACCGCGAGGACCGGAGCTTCGACGCGAAGCTCGTCGAGGTGATTTGGAGGCGCGAGGGTGGCCAATGGCGATGAATAAAATCGGAGAAAAAGCAAGAAAATGAAGAAGAAGATCGGAGGACGAATGGAGGGGGTTACCTGGGGAATGGGGCTCAGATTTGAGCTCCAGGTCTTCGCTCAAGGGATCGGTAGGGTCCCGAGCTCGGGCAGCTGCTCGAGGGAGGCTGCAGCACGGCGGTGGCGGCCGTGGATCTCACCGGAGTTGGATACCTGTCTTCGCTCGACAACTCACCAAATTGCTGTCACCAATGGGTAGCTTGGAGCTTGAGGAACCTTCCTGGAGTGGCGGATGGGGTGAACGGCGCCGGTGGTGGCGTATTTATAAGGCGAAGGAGGTGGTTTGGCTGGTGGAGTGGCGAGGTTGGTGGTGATCGTGGGGCGAGTATGGTGGAGATGGTGGAGCTTGAGGGAGCTGGCGAGGGAGAGGGATGAGTGGGTGACGTCGTAGGGGGGTCAGCGGCCGGAGGAGATGGCCGACGTGCGTCCAAAAATAGGAAGGGGACGCCCCTCCCGCAAGGCAAGGGACGTGGGGGAGAGGGGCGCCTGGAGGTAGGAGACGAGGTCTCCACCGTTGGATCTTGAGATCCAACGGTGGGGATCAAGGGGGATTTGGTCGGGTAGGATTAGATCTGGGGTGCGGAGATGACGGGTTATGATGGCGCCACGTGGCGAGATGAGGGTGAAGCGCACGCGAACAGCCTGGATGAGGAGATAGGGTTGATCAGAGGGCCACGATTCGCAGGAAGAAGGGCGGCTGTGATGAGAGGATCGGGGATGCGATCAAGCGGCGTAGATGCCGCCACGTGGAAGGTTCTGGTGAAGGCGCGGATGAGCGGCGTAGATCACAGCTAGGGAAGATCTGATGGTCCAGGCGAGGGGCGGCGTGGGCAGCGCTGGGCCGTTGGATCTAGATCGAGATCCAACGGCTGAAGGCGCGGGCGGATGAGGCGGGCCGCGTGGCGCAACCAGAGGGCGCCACGTGGCCTGCTGTGAGTGGCTGGAGTAAGAGACACGTGTAGAGAGAAGAGGGAGCCGAATTTGGAAAAACTCAAAACATGAAAGTTGTAGATCTCGATGAGATCTACAAGTTTCATGTTGACCAAAGATGGAGATGAGGTCAAATATGATACATAAATACAAGGATACATAAATATACATCTGTAGTATACAAAGTGACCCAAAAACTCAAGTTTCTCATACGAGCTCCAAATTCAATGAAATTAGTCTCATTTTAAAGGTCTTTTGATATGTAATATTCTAAGAGTGAGTAGACCTAATTCAGGCTTTGTATGAGGGCTTTATGTGTATTTTAGTGTACAAGGGCTCTCAGGCTATATTGGCTATTTTACAAGGGTGATTTTTGACATTCTTCCCTATGTTATTAACTAAGGAGTATAGATTATAGAGGAGATGTTATTTTGGTGAAGAGGTATTTTACAAGGGATTTTTGGCTTCTTATTTAGATGCAAATGAGCTCCTAAACTACATGAGTTATGAATACATGCATGAATGCTATTTATGCAATATAAGGGGAAATATGCCTCTATTTTCTCGGGATCAAGGCTCTATTTTTGACTTTTGAAGTGATGAATCACAGATTCATCACCTTCTAGCGAAAGACACCGAGTTTATTATCGATGATAAGTGTCTTTCGGCTTTCGACAATCTCAAGAAAATGGTTGTAGAGGCTCCTGTCCTTCAACAACTTGATTGGCCTCTCCCATTCGAGATCATGACAGATGCCTCTGATTTTACCGTTGGGGCTATTCTGGGACAGAGGAGGGACGAACTTCCTTATGCCATACACTAATCTAGCAAGACTTTGGATTCTGCTCAACGGAATTACACCATTACAGAGAAAGAAATTCTAGCCGTAGTATTTGCCCTAGATAAATTTAGGCCCCACATCTTAGGATCTAAAGTAACCATACCTATTAGAATAATCTATCGAGGAGCACCTACAGATCGAAGAGTCTCGACCATCTGAATCCCTAAAAAACTCACTGCCATCGTATTCCTCTCCTGGAGATTCCACGAAGATCTACCCGCTTGAGATCTCTGCATGAAGTACTCCCGATACAGTACCCGTCCGATTAGATTAAATCAGGTGGTTGATAAGCACTTGAAGCCGCCGCTCACTGCTCAAGACTCGTCACGTACGCCTTGCGTGAGGCAGGCGATATTTTAGGGCAATTTTGCAATAAGCCCCCAACAATTCAGATATTCACGAATAGGATCGGTTGAGGCTCTATCACGTGCTTTAGCATGTGATCATTTGAGTTTTTGCAAGAACCCCCTCAGAACTTTTTGAATATTCCAGTAGGTCCTCAACAACTTAAGGCACATGCCTGACATGTGTTCTCTGTGAACTTTGCGCACGATCCCCTAACAGTTTATCATAATATGAGCAGGTCCCGTACCGGTGCTAGCACGCATACGCACACGTAAACTCTGGACTTTTTGTGCATAACACCCCAGAATTTCTGTTAGTTGCAGATATACCACTATCCAATATATTAAATCCTATAATTTTACATACATATTAAATAAGTTTAAAACCAAATAAAAAAATATAAAAATATAAAAAATAAATAAAAATACATAGTATTACTCTATATCCAGTATTAAATCAATTTTGAGAAAACATATTTTCTATTTTAAAAAGTCATAAAAATAAAAACACCTTTAAAAATTCAAAAAAAAATCTGCAATATATTTTGCCATATTTTACATAAAACAAAATAGCAATTGAATATTAAAACCAATAAAAAATTCAAAAGACATAAAAACATTTAAAATTCATAATTAATTCAATAAAAATCACCAAAATATGCACAACCTAACATTTTAAAGATAATTTCAACTACATTTTGGTAAAAATAAAATGAAACGTATTTCTAACTATTTACTATTTTAAAAATAAAAAATACTTCACAGATTTCAATGAAAACCTAATTTTCAACCTTAAAAATAAAATAAAACTCATAAAAATCCAAAAAAACCTCTAAAAATCATAAAAATAACAAAAATTAAAAACAAATAAAAATTAGAAAACATTTTCCAAAATAAAAAAAATAAAAAACATAAAACCATAAAAATAATATAAAATTTACAAAATTAAAATCCTTAAAAAATTACCTAAAAATAAACAAAAATTAGGAAACCTATTAAACCTCAATTTTCTACTATTTTCCCAATCTTCCACAATTTGCCTCCCTGAGTTTGACACTCATGTACTTTCACTATACATCAAAGTTTAAAAGTCTAAATAAAAAATATTTTTTGCTAAAATCCACCCGGTCAATACAACGACCTTTTATCCTTTAGATCAGGTGCGATTTTTCAAGCCTCCTCGTCCGCCACGCATAGAAGCCACGATCCTCGGGGCTTTGCCATGCTCTGATTCCCCAGGTGACTCATCTGTTCATCATATATCCAAGTCGGAACCTGTCTCTTCTCCAACCATCTTTTCTCATTCGATTTCTCCCTGGTTTGATCCAAATCTCAATCAAAACGACCGCTTCGCCATGTTCGTTCATCCTTGTTCATCTCCCATCCCCACGGATCTGAGCATTTCTATCATCATCCCCCACATGCAGAGGATCACCCATCCATTCCCATTTATTTTTCGTCATTAATGTCCGATCGAGGCCTCCTCGAGACATGTAATAATATTGCACAGTACCTTCAACACAACGAAGCATCATCTTCATAGTCTGGAGCTTCACCGATCGACAATACTGGCTAATCAAGGAGTACAAGCACACCATGCTCTATCGTGAGCAACATGATCGAACTCTAGTCCCCTCCGTCACCGCGAGAACCATACATTTCCCCTTCTAATCCAGATTTAAGTTTTGGATGAGAGATCAAGATCCATCTTCAACTTGGAGAGATCAACGAGCAACACCACAATTCATCACCTGATCGAGCTCTCCGCCACCTTTTCCTTCGATAATAGTGCACATTACGATTAAAACTATTGCTTCGATGCACCACCATCTGAAGCGGTTCAAGTTTGGGAAGGAACGGTTTGTCTTTTTAGATTTCTCTACAACCATTTGATCAGCCTCCAACTGAGTAATCAGAGTCGTTCACCGTTGAACAATGACTCACACGCGCTACAAGAGCTTGGCCTTAAGATATTTGTGGGACATGTTTGTTGGAACCCTCGCTCTTGTGTATATTCAACCAGGTCCATGTGGACTTCAGCTCGCGAGACGATCACATGAAAATTTGGGCATTTTTCTTAAATACCCTCAAACTTTATTGATTTGCAAGTAGGCTCCTACAACAGCGAAGGCATGTGAGCGCACATACTCTGGAGATTTTGCACTGAGACCCTTGATTCCTGCAGATATTTCTCGTGCACCTTACACTTTCTGTAATATCACATATATACCCCTATATACTGCATATAAAATTTATACGTATATAATACATATTAAATAAAATACAAAACATAAAAATATAATAAAAATATACACACATACTTAGTATTACTTTATATACAGTATTAAATAATATTTCAAAAATAAAAATATTTTCTATTTTAATAAATAATTTTAAAAATACAAAAATACACAAACTTATATAATACATCACCTTTAAAATTCTATAAAAAATAAACTTTAGTATATTTTACCATATTTTACATAATAAAAAAATAAAATAAAAAATCAAATAATAAAACCAACAAAAAATACAAAATCCATAAAACTTTGAAAAATCATAACAACTCAATAACATTCTAAAAAACACACACAATAAACCGTTTTAAAGATATTCTCACCTACTTTCTAATAAAATTAAAACAAACTATTTTTTACTATTTTCTATTTTTAAAATTATAAATAAAAATTTTGTTGTCATAAAATATATCTTTTTCAACATTAAAAACCAAATAAAAATAGTAAAACATTTTCAAAAATTAAATAAACATCATAAAACATTTTAAAATAAATAAAAAGTATAAAATAAAAACCAAATCATAAAATTAAAAAATTTACACCTATAATCTTTCATAGGTATATTAAAATCACAAAAATAACATAAAATTCATAAAAATCAAATAAAAATCCAAAAAATTATCTAAATTTAAATAAAAATGAGAAAACTTATTCTACCCTAGTTTTCAAACAGTTTGCCTCCCTGAGTTCGACACTCATGTACCTAATCGCTATACATCTAAGTTTAAGAGTATAAATAAAAAATAATTTTTCTGTAAAAATTACCCGACCGACACATCGACACTATTCTTATTGTAAAATAGGAAGTTGGGTTGATTTTTCAGGTAGTCACTTCATCAAGGATAAGGTATAAGTACTTGCTAGTGAGTTTAGTATTGACCACCGGGTTCCTACACCCTCAAACAAATGGTCTTGCCGAGGTTTCGAATAAGGAGGTTAAGACAATCTCACACAAGGTTGATCTCCCAGACCGAAAGGATTGGTCACAGCTTTTGGACTCAGTTCTTTGGGCCTATAGAACATCCTTCAAGACACCATTGGGTACATCTCCATTTTAGCTTGTTTATGGCAAGTCATGTCACTTGTTGAGATCAAGCACAGTTCATGGTGGGCATTGCAAGAAGTGATCTTTGATTTAGAGAGCGTGGGAGATCAGAGGCAGACATACTTGGTTGCCCTGGTGGAGTTAAAAGATGAGGCTTTCACGAGTAGTCTACATTATAAGGAGCGGATGAAAGAATGGCATGATACCCACATCGGCCATAAGCAGTTTGAGCCTGATCAAATAGTTTAGTTATTCGATGCGAGACTCAAGCTATTTCTAGGAAACTTTAGAGTAAGTGGAAAGGCCCGTATATAGTGCGAAAGGTGTACGACAATGGTAGCATTGATATATCTAAGTTGTATTCTGAGTCCACCTTTTGAGTCAACGGTCAGCATTTGAAACCATTTCTTGATCACAAATCACCGACCATTGAGGTTACCCCCATTCATTTTTTATGAGATGTGTTCTTCATTCTTCACATTCTGCTTCTCATACATGAGTTTCATTCTGATTTGTTCATTATTTTCACCTTGTACATGCGTGTTTTCGATTTTATTCATTCATTCTCTCATTGTTGTTTTACACCCCAGAACTCGCTTAGGATATTTTTATACTTAGGATGTACTTTATCCTAAGTATGGGAGGGTGTACATGTTATGTTGTTCATTTCATTTTGTTTTATTACCTTGTTGTTGCTTATACTTAGGTTGTGCTTTACCCTAGGTATGGGGGAGGAGGGGGGGTAATATCGTTCATTTTCGTCTTTGATTGTTTTGATTTTGTGTATCGCCTTCTCTCTTACTTGTCCCTCAACTGTTAATACGTAGGGATATTTTGCCCTAAGTATGGGGGTACAAGCTAAATCATTGATTGTCTACATTCTCTTGACATCGATCATCTTCATTTTTGACTCTCATATACTTAGGATTAGTTGATCCTAAGTATAGAGGGGATAATTGACTTCTATTCGTATATTCTTTCTTTGAGTTGTTATAGTATAATATTCTTTTCACCAATCTATACTTAGCCCAAGTTATGTCTTTCTTTTTTACTTCTTTGTAACTATGAAGACATAATTCACGCTAAGTATAGGGGGTGTCATATATATTCTATATATACTTTAGAAGACATAACTCGTACTTTATTGTATCTTTAATAATATGGCTATAAAAGTATGGATTTATATTTTGGATTTTTAAAATTCAATGTAAATAAGATTTAAAAAAGTTTTTAGAAAAATATATATAAAATATGTTGTAAAATACTTTTCTTTATAAAATTCTTAAGTACAAAATTTGTAATAAAATCCTTTTGTAAATCTTGTATAAATTTGTATAAATTGTGTATATTATTTGTAAAAATGTCAATAATACATGTAAATTCTTGTAAATGATTCAATTCACTATCTCTTTCAAAAATATCAAAAAATAAAAATTTTAAAAATTCAGTAAAAATTTACAAGATTATTAAAAAATACATAAAAATTTAAATCGAAAAATTCACCTCATAAAAAAAATCTTGCATTCATTAGCATTTTCAGAACAAGTTTGATTATTGAACCGAATGAAGCTAAGTCTGAAGGATGGATCTTGGTTCAGGCCTTAATCCACTTAATCTAAAGGGACTTTATTAGGAACTAGAATTGAGACTTTTCAGGTCTTTGACTTAATTCTTTGGGTTTCGTAAGATCGTGTTTGAAATTCAACTTTAACTTGCCTAAGTAGGACACCTTGTAACATCCATATAACTTTTCATCATTTGAACCAATTTTGAACTCATGCACTCTACACTTAGCTCAACTTGCATGGTGTTGCGAAGGGTAGTCCATTTTAGTGGTGCATTTTCATCCGTGTCTAGTGGCGTTGTCGTCTATAAATTAGAGTGTGAGGTTGAAATAAAGGTCCGGATGAGGGAAGGATCTGCTGGTACAATTTTTCCAAGACCTCAAAAAAATGCAGTGCAACAATCACTTTCTACCAAAAAGAAGCCAAACACCAAACACATACATGACCACAATGGTCTAAGCTTCAGAGAGCCTACATGTCTTGGTGGATACTTGGCTAGCCTGGACAAGCTTCACAAGGAGATGTGGCTACACCGGTCAAACTCCAATTCTCTTCTCATTCTTTACCTTCTCTCCCTTTAGATTGTGGACACAACATGACCTAACCTTAGAAGGAAATACCCCCATCCTCGAGGATCGAGTAGCTAGATGAGGAACCAATGGGAGTGTATTACTAGGGTGGATGGATTCTTCGCTTCTTTAAGCAGGAAGAGCTAACACCTTTCACACGCAGTACAAATTGACTTCAAAGATAAATAGTTTGTGTGATGGATGTGTGGATCCGAGCTGGATATTGAGGTGAACCTGGATAAAGATTTTTGGAACTTGAGGATTGTTGAGACTTAAATCCTAATTCTAATGAGGTCCTGACAAACTATTAATCCAAAGACCTATTCCAAGTTCTTGATTTTAGGTGAAGTGGAATTTGGTTTAAAGAAACAATCATATTCTAAGTTCTTTTATTTTCTTTTTTTCTTTTTCCTTTTTGTCTTTCACTTATTTTTAGAATAAGTATTTGCTAAGGGACTAGCAAAGGTAAAGTATAGGGGAATGATGAATCCATGATTCATCTCCTTTATTCTTTCATTTTGGTTAAAATCCTTGGTAAAATACATGTAAATATTCACTAATTCTCACTAGTTAACTTTCTAACCTCATTTGTTAATATTATGT
Organism: Ottelia alismoides; assembly: GCA_037367405.1. Classification (NCBI taxonomy): domain Eukaryota; kingdom Viridiplantae; phylum Streptophyta; class Magnoliopsida; order Alismatales; family Hydrocharitaceae; genus Ottelia; species Ottelia alismoides. The sequence continues at coordinate 112,259 of JAZKJV010005543.1, read as the reverse complement.
ATTTAATACTTATTTTATCCAAAATAAAATAATAAAGAGAAGAAGGAAAATAAATGAAGATGGATGTAGATATATAAATATGTGCATACGGATCCTAACCCTGAGACTAGTTCAATATTTATTTGGTCGACTAAATAAATAAATAGGGGAAGATAAGGATCCTAACCTATAAAAATATCGAAAAATCAATATCATTAATGTACATTTACATATTTTCACCTTGTACATATGTTCACCTATTTTATTTATCATTAAAAAATTCCAAACAAAAATATTTACTTCATCAAAGTGGTTTATAATAATATATTAATATATAAAAACATCGGGAAAATATATAATGTAAAAATAAATAATCACATTGAACCAAAAAAACCACAAAAATTGATTTTCGAGGTTCATAACTATTTATAGAAAACTCAAAATCGATCAAACTCACTTTTAAACTTCATTTTATAACTAATACCATTTATTAAAAAATACCCAGAAAATTGTGGAATAAAGCGTGCGAGATTTGGCATTTGGACCTCTTTGTATATATGTAATATATGTAAATAATTCTTCTTCATTTTCCATTTAATTATTCCTAAATCTGTTTAATTTGATTCTTTTTTCTAAAATATTTATAAAAATTATTTGAAAAATATATAATATAATCTAAAATTAGTTATGAATAAATACCAATAAATCTCAAAACCAAAAAGCCGTAACCTGAAATTCCGAACCACATATCTTGGCCATATGAACTTCGAATTGGACGTACTCACCTTTAAAGTTAGTTTTATAAAATTATATCAAATAGTTGTTTCACTAAAATCAGAGTTAATATGCAAAAAGTAGATTTGGGACTATATTGGTATAATTGTACAACATATCTTAATTTTATTGTATTTAATTTATTATTTCTTGTAATTATGCAATTTATTAATATTTTATTAATGTTATATTATTAATATAAATGAAAATAAAATTTATTTAGAATTAAAATAATTTAATATAAATAGTTATTTATTCATATATGTATAATATACCTATATTATTGATATATTTATTTATTTAACTAATTAAATAATATTATTTATTCATAATTAAATTATTTGTTAAATTATAAATCATTTATATTTATTTATTATTTTAACTATTGATTTAATTTTATTAATTATATTAATTATTAATAATTACTATTGTAATTCTTCTTTTCTCTCTCTTCCCTCCTTTCTTCCTATGCCCTTTCTCCGTCTTCCCCGATGCCCGTCTCTCTCCTTCCTGTCAGCCTAGGACCACCTTTCTTCTTCTCTGTCAACAACTCTAACCGCCTAACGGCCTGGCCGTTAGGTCGTCGCTCCGTCGACCTCACCTCTCCTCGCCTATATAAAAACCCCGATCCCCTTATCCTCAATCAGATCCACCATTTATTCTAGTGAGCTCCCAAAGCTCAGTTGAGAGAAAGAGAGAGAGAGAGAGAGGTTGAGTGACAAAGCATCCTCCATCTCCGTCTAGCGAGGTTGAGCGAGGAGATAAGCGGTGAGATCTCCGCCAGCATCGACGTTCTCCTCCGCCGCCGTGAACGAGCCTCTACAACTAATGAGTCCAAAAATGCCCTAGTTAATTTGCGTGAATTATCATGTGTTTAAATTAATGTCATTTCATTGTAGGCGGGCAATCAGAATCGGTCTATAAATAACCACAAATTTTTATTCAATTTTATTGGAAGTGGTTTTATGTTTATTTTACTTGAGCAAGTCCTAAGGTCGAACTCAAGGAGGCAAAGGAACAACCTAGAATCTTGTCTATCAAAGTTCATGCACGGTTTTCGAGACGGTAATTTTTTGTATTTTTAATGCAATTTTGGATGCAAAATGCAAATGTGGCCAATTTTAGGGATAAAAAGTAAAGATTAATCAAACGATGTCCGAAAAATACGAAACTTGGCCAAGATGACAATTATGATGAAGTGAATGCATTGTAATTTTTTTGGAATTTTTGGATGCAAGATAAATATTTTATGAATTTATGAATGCAAACACAACGAATTTCAATAATTAATTATAATAAATATTAAACTCAATTACTTCCAAGAGATAAAATTATCTAAGATCTTCACTAGGTGATCGATCTCAGAAAAATCCTAAACCTCAAAAATACTAGATTTAATACGTATTAAAAATTAAAGATTAAAATATTCAAAAAGATTTTACAGGGCAAACTATGCATGCAAATGAAATTCTTTTTGGTTATGATGTAACTATTAATTAATTCTACACTCTATGAACTTTTGGCGATTTCTAGAGCTGTGGTTAATTAATTATGAACTTCGAGGCGTAAGATGGGCAAAATATGCAATTTATCACAAGAATATTAATTAGTAAATAACCTCAAACCATAAAAATATCAAGCATATGCCATAATGTAGAAAATTAGTTGAAGAACAAAGTGCTATTTTTATAAAAGTAAAATAATGCAATAAAGTGGTTCAAATTAGAGGGAGAACATAGGGATATCACTGCAAACTACAATAATAAATATAAAATTGCAAAATAGGGGCTAAACGGAATTTACCTAAGCTTCTGGGGGAGATCTGCAAAATTTTCCGCTGTCACGTGTGTGGCACGTGACCTTATGGTGGTTGGGGCGACTTGTGAATATGTGAAGATCAGGGACTTCCTTGCAAGTTGTCCCCTCCTACACGTGAGCTGCACGTGGGAGGGTCTCGGAATCCAAGCTCGGCTAGTGTGGCGGAGGAACACGTCCAAGGTGCAAGGCAGAGCAACAGAGCAGAAGGCTCCTAGCTCTTATCTTCGACGAGGCTGCGTTGGTGTTGACGACGATCAGAGGGCTGGAGGCCTTCAGTGGGGGAGCGGTGAGGGTAGAGGCTGACACACGGCTGGCGGGCATTGATGAAGAGGGACGTTCTTTGATGGCGATGAAGCTTGCTGGAGGTATGACTTGACGACAATGAAGAGGCCGGGAGCGAAGGCAGTGGTTCTTGAAGATGACAAAGTTGATCTGGCGGTTGGTTGAGTCATGTTCGGTGAAGTGGAGATGGAATCGAGGGGATTATGCAATGGTGGATGTATGTTGACATGCAATGGGGGCTACTGAGAGTGCATAATGAAGGTGATGAGGAGGGCGGAGAAAGAGTACCTGGAGGTACGGCTCGGCGACAATGAAGCCGGAGTGGAGCAACTGCTCGATGGACAAGCTGCTGCAACAAGGCCAACGAAGCCTCGGATCTCGCCGCTGGAGGAAGTGGGAGTCAGGTTGTCACCATCGAAGGATCTTCTTCTGCTGCTGGTGATCGGTGGATGGATTGCGAGGGGTGGGGGGTGATGGCTTTTTATAGGATGAGGAGGGTCGGCGACTTATGGAAAGAAGAAGATGATTGGCGGTGGAGGAGATCGCAGAGGTGGTTGGGAGATTGATCTGATGGAGATTTGCGAGACGAGGGGGATTCGATTGCAGGGAGATAGGCGGCGTCCGACCAAATTTGGAAGGCGGTGGCAGAGATTAATTTGAGAAAGTGGGAGAGAGGGGCAGAGGAAGGAGATGGCTCCTAGGTCGTCCCATAGGCCAAAGATCGGATGGCCCAAATAAAGCCACGTTTTTATTTATTTTTTAATAATTTTTTTATAAAAATAAATGAAAATAATATCCAAAAATAGGTGACACGTGGTGGCTCCTAGAGCTTCCACGTGTCATCTGATGAATACCCATTCATCACTCTTTATTCTTATATTTTAGCTACAAAAACCTTTGCAAATACATGTAGATATCTGTAAATACAAATAATTACCAAAAAGCATGCATTGTATAAAATTAAATAATTAGCATGTTTTTGTGCAAAAATAAAAGAATAAAGAAATAAAAGAAAAAGAGGGAGATATTTAGAATAAATATTGAGCGACCTAATCCCAAGGGAGGGCTCAGCATGGGCCTGATGATGAACCTCAGTTTCATCATCTTTATTTCCTATAATTAACCCCCTTGATTAAAAGTTTGTCAATAAATCCCTGTTAATGTCCTATAATTAACAGAGTCCTTAATAAATTAAAAAACACAAAAAAATGACAAAGCAAAAATTCGTGGTATTTTTTAGAATTAAAAATACCCTCAAAAATATTTCGGGCCCTTGTTTGATCTCTTTTCCAGTTTTGGTCAACATGAAACTTGTAGATCTCGTCAAGATCTACAACTTTTTATGTTTTGAGTTTTCTCAAATTCGGCCATCTTGGCCCTCAAAAATTAAAAAAAAAACCCAAGAAATAATCTGATTGGGCCACGTGGCCCATTCTGGGGGCACCACGTGGCCCGGTCCCTTTGCATCATCCGCCTCCATGGCTAGCCGTTGGATCCGCCCTCTTGATCCAACGGCCAGCCTCTTTCCACGCCTCCTTAATCTCCTAAGCCCTCGGATCTAGCCCACACTCCATCCTCACCGTACGTTACCGCCTTCTTCTGTTCACGCCACGTGGCTCGTCCGTCACCATCTGATCATCGTCTGAAGGTGCGATCTCAGCCGCTCCTCCCTTTGACACCCATCAACCATCCGATCTAACCCTGGGGTCCATCTGAGCCGTCCTTAGGCACCGTCTCCTTTGCATGACACGTGGCGTTTCCATTCGCCACTGATCACACAGCCCCAGATTCAATCACGTCCACTCTCTCGCGCCTAGATCTCCACCGTTGGATCTCCAGATCCAACGGTCGGAGGTCATCGTCAACCTCCGATTCCCCCCCTCTCTTCACACGATCTCCACTCGCGCGCACCTCTCCCCCTTTCAATTTTCTCCACGACTCCAGCGCCCCTCGCACCTCGCCAACCACCGCTGGGTCTTCCCCAGTCATCCACCATCCTCGCGCACCACTTCACGACTCCAGTCGTCTTCCCACTCGCTCCTCAACAACCCTCGAAAATCACGTCAACCACCACCACGATCGCCATCTTCCCCTTCAAATACTCCGCCCCTCCCGTCAGTCCAAGGGGTCCACCTTTACGACGGGGCACAGCCCAGCCCTCCTCCTCCTCCCTGTGACAGGGGGAGGAGAGAGGATTGAGCAACGACGACCGGAGCCCCCGGTGTCGACCCGCCGCCTACCACGACGGCGTTGCGGTGCATTAAGCCCGCCCAGCTGCTCCGAGAGGTCGCCGGAGTCCAGCGATGACCCGAGCTCCTCTCGGAGCTCAAGCCCAGGCCACTGCATTCATCTCCGATCAGGTAAAGTTCTCGAACTCTGCTCTTTACTTTTCGCTTAATTTATTAGCCTCTTTCACACACTTCCCTTGCTCCATTATCACCTCTGGAGTTTCGCAGTACCTTCCCCTTTCACGCGTTATCCACTACCACCTTCTTCTTCTGTTGCAGCCCCAGAGCATCTTCGACCCACCTCCTCCGCCACCCACGGCGGAGGAGCTCCGAGCTCCCCAGTTCTTCACCCCGACGAGCTCCCATTTCGCTCGCACACGCCTTTCTCTCGCTTCGGCTATATGTACTAACCCTGCAGGTGTCCTATCTAATCAATGGCCGGAGCCTCGCCGGGCCCATCTTCGTGAATGTCGTCCTCGACATTGGAGCCCCGGCGACCTGAGCTGAGCTACCAGACACTTTGCCCGAGCTTCGAACTTCATCGACAACCTTCCAGTAGCATCAGGCGAGCTCCACCATGGCCGAGGAAGAGCGGCGGAGCAGGAGCTCCTTCGCCGGAGCCCTGTTCTCGCCGCCAATCGTGGATGAAGAGGACGAGGCGCAGCTGCCGTTGGATGGTCCTCTTTCAGCGACCATCCAACGGCCATGACAAGGCCACGCCATCGGCATCAGCTTCCGTTGGATCTTCTAGATCCAACGGCCTACATTCCGCCACGCGTCGACACCTGAGCTTCACCGAGCCTGCCATCCGGGCCTACAGGCTTGGTCACTTCCGAGCCTCCACGAGCCTGCACCGAGCCTAGGACCGTCCGAGCCTTAGCCGAAGCTTCATCCGAACCTCTGCCGAGCCCGAGCCGACTTCCAAGCCTAGAAGGCGCGTGCCTGGCGCGTGCCTTCTGGGCAATTTGCAGAGACACCCCGCTGGCTTCTCCAATTTGCAGATAGGTCCCTTGAACACCTGCTTTCCACGTGTACTTGGGTAATTTGCAACTATGCCCTCATGGGTTTTAATAATTGCAAAAATACCCCTGTGCGTGTGGGTATTTTACAGGGAAGGCATCGTAATTTTTATATTTACACTTTAGTCCCTATCAGGACCTATTTGTAGTTATCTTTGTTTGTTTTTATTGCATTTATGCCCCTGCCTTCTTTTATGCATATCTTGAGCTATATAGCTCCAATCGAGTTGATTTCAGTTTCATTTTGAAGCTCTTTTCATCATCTTTATTATGGCATGCTTTAATCTTAGATTTGACACTATGATCAGTAGTGTATTCTTCTATTATCTAAGTGTCCTGAATTCTTTATTTGACATGCTTATTTGCTTATTTAATGTGGAGTGCTTCCTAATGTCAACTCAATTTAACTCGCATTTTTTTGGCTCAAGTGACTATAATTTTGGGGCATATCATTCGCTTTGCATTTGCACGATGAAAATAAAAAAAATGCATGTTTATTTTAATGCATTGTCTTGTCATGTCTGCACGATTTGACCTATATGCCTATACACTCAACACTTAGTTAAATAAACAGAAGTCCAGATAATTATAGAAAGGCTCGTGTCCCTGAGTTTGACCTTGGTTTCTTGCCAAGTAAAATAAAAAAAATTAACGATCATCTCATTTTGATTTATTATTGCATATCTTTAAATGAGTTGATCTTTTGATGACCAAAATCGGCCCGACTGCATCGACATGTTGAGGTGCTCAAAACGCACTCTTAAAGGGCCGATTTTGCGGTTCGTCACCTGACCGCATAAAAGCCCAAGTAGAGAGAGATAAGGAAGCTCATGTGTACATATACCTGTAATTAAATAAAAACAAATATTTTCCTCTAAAAATAAAAATAAAAATGGGTCATATTTACTTGTAAATATTTGTATACACTTGTAAATACAAAATCAAAATAAAAATAAGAAAATTAAAAAGAAAATAAAAATATTCACCTTATATATATTCACCTTGTACATAAAACCACTTTCTCTATTTATTTCACCATATAAATAAATAAATCAAAATCCCATAAAACTTGTTTCATGTTGTAAATAAATAAAATAAAAACCATAAAAACAAAAATTAAATAAAAAGAACAAAATTAAAAATCAAAAGAAACATTGTAAATATACCATGTACATAAATGTATTTACCTATTTATTTTACCCTTATAAGAAAATAATAAAAATAAAATAAAAATACCTTTTTATTCCTAATTTTATGCTATAAATAAATAAAATATAAAATGGGAATAAAAATGTACACAAATAATTAATTAAAAATCAAAAATTAAAAATCAATATTGTATATACCTATGTTTATAGTACTATATTGTAAATACCTAATTTATATTTCAAAAAAATAATTAAAAATCACAAAAAAATATTTAAAATAAAAGGAACATTTTCATGTTTTAATTTTTCCTTAAATCGTCCATTTTCTATTTTAAAACGAATTTCCAATTATTTTCCTCGTGGCCGCATTCTATTGGGTCACGGGGGATGTTGACCCCCCGGTCAACTCCCCCCCTTGGACCACCTCCCCGCGGATCTGCACGCCCGATCCGATTTCTCCTCTTTTTAGCGTCACGATCCGATCGCCAAATCCGTAAATCTCGGGCTCCATTTGCTCCTCGATCACCCCTGATCCACGCCCGACAGAGGTTCTTTGGATCCGCGCTCCGATCTTCACGCCCGACTCCCATCTAGCCGGACCCCTAAACGTATATAGTTTGAGCTCCGTCAGCTTCTTCACTCATCTTTGGTTCCCATTTCTCCACCCCAGGACCTCTATTGCCCTCGCCTGAGTGACAGCTCGCGATTGGCTGTGTTGCAGCGAGGAGGGAGCGACCGGACCATCGATCCGGCGACGTAGCGCCGCCGTGCGCCGCCCAGACGTGGTGCTCGAGCCTCGGGCATCGACGGCTCTCAAGGCTAGGACCTAGAGCTTCATCGGCTCATCCCCAGTCGACCTCATCCATCAGGTAACCGTAGTCCTTCATCTATTTAGCTAATTTCCGTTTAGCCCCAAATCACCCATTCACCGTCGCCCTTCGATTCCGATCACCTCCGTCCGCATCTCGACCATCGGACTCGACCATCACCTTCGCACGTCTCCCACACACCTTCTCCGCCCAACCATTCAACCCAGTTCTCAAAGGAACTGGGATTGGGGCTCCACCGCTGTCGCTTCGCCGGAGCTCCTCCATCTTGACGCACCGATCATCCCCACCACCGCTAACTGGGTCGAGGCACTTTGCCCTCGACCCAGGAGTCGTTGCATTGCTTTGCAGGTCAAGATGAGCCCATCTGAGGGCATGACGTTCAGGAGCAGCAGCTCCAGCTACGTCGGTGTCGACTGAGCTCTCCGGAGCTCCGTTGCGTCATCGGAAGAGTGCTCTAGACGCGTGAGGCTCCAACGCTTCTTCTTCGATCACCAGTAGCCTCCGAGGAGGACCACCATGCGTGTACTGGGCCGGCGAAGTTCGCCGGCCACCTGTTCTTCGTGGATCCCCCAACGCTGTCCGTTTCGCCCCTCCGTTCCAGATTCACATCGAGCCATCCATTTGAGGAGCAACACCATCCGTTCGATCATCAGAGGGAGGACCTGGACCGTCATATCAGTGAGGTTTAGCCACAGTGCACAGGAGCCGTTCGATCAGCTACGTGGCTAACCCTCGACCGTCAGATCCGAGCCGCAACTTCTTCGTTGAGGCGCCCCGCACCAGCACCGTCAGATTCGCCACATGGCATCCATCTAGCCCTCGGCTTAAATAAAAGGGTAATTCCCCTTAGGCACATGTTCTTTTGTTGTTAATATTTAGTCCTGTAAATATCTAGTTCAGTTGTTTTTATTTTGGTCAGTTTGCATTGTGGACCTTGTCGTTTCTGTTATTTGCTTTTATACCCCTGTACGTTGTGGGACAGGTGCTTCAACACGTGATTTCTTGGGATAATTGCATGTATGGGCCTGATGTTTTAAGGTGTTCATGAATGAAAATATCTTTTTAGTATTTGCACATATACCCCTGTGAACGTTTTATTTCCACATGTGCTGAATATAGTGGGTATTTTATACTTTCGTCCCTGGACTTTTAGTACGTGTTACTAATTAGTCAAGGAACTTAAGTTTTATTACCAAAAGGTCCCTGAGTGCCCAGGTCACGTGCTTGGCGCGTGAGATCTTGGAAATTTTGCACCGGACCCCCCTGGGTTTCTTGGATTGTTACTTTTAGGCCCCCAGAGTATATTTTTATGACAAATAGGTCCCTTTGGCTGTGGGCTTGTATTTGTTGTAAATAAAATACCAAATATCATCCAAATTACGTGAAAATTTGATACGTGGCTCCTACCACTGTGTAGAATTTTCACTAAATTTTGGGAAATTTTTGGAGCCCATTTATTATTTTTGAAAATTCAACTGTCCAGATATAAAATTCACAAAAATATTAAAACATCTTTAAAAATTCTAAAAAAATTAGATTAGATTTATTTTAGTGTGTTTGATTTTCTGACCAAGTTTGTTATTTTTGGACTTATAAAAAATATAAAAATGGAAAACCCCTTAAAAACCCATAAAAATTCTAATAATTAATAGAAAAATTAATAAACTCAGTCTCTGAATTTTCCTTTTTACTTCTATTTTTCATGAAAATTACCTCCAGACTTTGATAGGGCCATTATCTATTTTATTTTGGCCCTCCAAGCCTGACTGGACAGTAGTATTTGTTTTCAGTCTTGTCTTATTTTTATAAAATTCTATAAAAATCAGAAAATAACAAAAAATTAACCAAAAACATAGAAAAATATAAAAAATATAAAAATATTTTTGTTTGAATTTTTGGATGAATTTAGAGTGATAAAATAATTGTGTGAAGTTGCTTGTTTTCTTGACTTTATTCCTTTATTATTTAAAAATCCAAAAAAATATAAAAAATATTAAAAACCCATCAAAAATAATTTTCTTGTATTTGTTTTCATTTTAGACTACTTCGTAGGCCGCGAGGCCATTATGTGCTCCCTGAGTCCGACCTTGGTCGCTATACCAGGTTAATCTAATAGCCAGGGCCACTATTGAGTTTCTTTGATTTTATATTGTTTTGGTGGTCTGATCTCATATTTTCTTGATTGACTGAATTGTCTCCGAGATCCGGGTCGCAACAACCCTTGATCTATTTTATTCACCCGAGTCTTGGTGGTTTTTCGGTCATCAGAAGAAAAAGAAGAAATAAAATAAAATACGAAAAAGTCAATTTTTGTACAGACAGTTAGTGAAGACTCTGACTCAGTTAATTTCTTTGATTTCAAGCTCAACTTGGATTTGGATTTTTATGCATTTTAATAAAAAAACTTTTATCAAAGAAGATAAATGAAAAAGAAATCAAATAAAATGTGTTAATTATGTACATAAAATTATAGGTCAAAAACCGCTATAATACAAAATGTACAAAAGAGGCCCAAAACCCAACTTTCACACATGAACTCTGATTTACTTGAAATTGGTCTTGTTTTGAAGGTATTTGAATATTCACTAGTTCAAAAGTAAGTAGGATCAAAACGAACACTGGATGAGGAAGATATTGCGGTTTTAGTAAGGAAATCCTAGAAATATGGTTTGGATTTTTGGTCCACTTACTTAGGTTAGTGATTTTTTGTATTTTTCATTTATTATTGTCAGTGGTATGTACACAATGGATGTGGTTTCGGGTCAATTGGAGTTAGCATGAATTATTTAAAAATCAAGGAAGTTGGGCTAATTATAGGTTAAATGGACTGTGATTTTTGGCTTCTTATTTTGTGCAATAAATGAGTGATAAAATGCAATTCTTATCAAAACATGCATGAATGCTAATTATACAAACTAAATGAATAGATGCCAATGAATTTTAGGGATTTGAGCTTAATTCATCATTTTTAGAGTGATGGATCAGAGATTCATCATCCCCTATACTTAAACCATGCTCGTCCCTGAGCATCAAAGTAATGCAAGGATGTGAAATGAGATTGGGTTCCATACCAAGATCTTGAGGTGAAGGTGAAAATGGAACTAAACCTAACCTTTGGATTATTAGTGTAGCGGAACTTCTGTGAGACTTAGAATTTTAAAATCAACAGCCTTCAAGTTCTACACATCATTGTCACAATTTTGGCTCAGAAGTCATCTTAGATCGATCCTCCTCCCAAAGCATACCCCGTAAACATTGAACAATTGACTCATGTATGTGAAAGGTTTTAGCTCTCTTCCCATCAAGAATGTTGGACTACCATGCAAACCTCCTCTCCAATAACTCATCCTCGGGGAGTCAGGTATTTCCTTCCAAGGTCTGTCGCGTTGTGTTCGCAATCAAAATGAGGGAGAAGTTAGAAGAAGGAGAAAAGAACTGAAGGGTGGACAGTGTAGTTACCTCTCCTTATGAAGCCGACCAGTTTAGCCAAGTCTCCACCAAGATCTGCAGGTTTTCTTGAAGCTTGGACCTTTTTGGTCAAATGTTTATTTGGTAGTAACTTCTTTGTATTTGGATTTTTGGTGGTTCTGCATGGATCTTGTTGTGCCCCTAAGGATATAGAATCTTTTTTTCCATAAATGTTTTGGGGTCTTAGAAAAAATTGTGCCCAATCCTCCATCCCTTTTTCGAAGCTTTATTTCAACCCGTACTCCGGTCTTTAGATTTCTACGCTACCAGAAAAGAAACTCACACAGTCTTCCAACACCCCTTCTGAGTTGAGCTAAGTGTACAGTAAGAGAATACAAATTAATTCCATATTCCAGAGTCGTGCCCAGAATGAAGAGACCATGTTAGACACTAAGAGTCAAATTCTGCACATTGTCATGTGGAACTCAAAGAATTAAGTCAAAGACCTGAAGCTCCTAAAATCCTATTTCTCAGTGAAGTTCCTTTGAAATTTAGGTGGATTAAGGTCAAGTCCAGACCACTCTCGGTTTCTGCTTATAACTTGGTTTAGAACTCATGGGCTTTTCACAATTGTAAATGTATGTAATGTTGGATGACGTGCAAGTGTGCGATATGCAGATAATTTTTTTATGCAGGAATTTTTTTATGCAAAAAAGAATAAGAAGCTATTTTCTTCAAAAATTTTGGTTGGACACAACCAGTGTTACTAGCAAAACTTTTTTTCCATTTTTTGTTTTTTTAAGTTAGTTACCCACCCTGTAAATACATATATACTTACACGAAAGTACATGCAATGGGTAAAATATATACAAAGTATATACATACACCCCCTATACTTAGCGAGTGCTATGTCCTCAGAGCACAAGAAGCGTAAAGAAGACATAGCTCAGACTAAGCGTAAGAGAGTGAAAAAGAAAAAGATATATCGTCCCACCCCCTATACTTAGGCTATGAACAGTCTAAGTGTAAAAGAAGAGCGAAACTGAGGTGGTCAGGAGATGTGAATGAAGAGAGTATATACAGATGAGCATCGATTCCCCCTATACTTAGGCTCTTGGTCAACCTAAGTATAGAAGAAGGGTGGAAATGAAGTCATCGTGAGAAGGAGAGAATGGTATGTACAGATGGCATCGGTCCCCCCATACTTAGGCCTTGACCTAAGTAGAGGAAGAAGATATACAAGGAGACTGATGGGGTCGGGAGGGAGGGTGGGTAGCCGATGATTAAGGCGGTTTTCAGCTGATCGTTTTGTGAGCATGTGGTGGGAGATCGTAATGGTAAGAAGGAGATGAAGCATATGATTCCCAACTTTTATCAGTGTTATCCTCAGAGAAATCATGCTGGATAGTAGATGAAGCGTATGAATCAGATGAAAGATAACCATCATCTATCCTCAGAGGAATAGTATTTGAAAGTGGAGGCACTCCATATATTTTTGTCTTTTAGTTTCTTCAGTTGTTTTCTCTGAATTCGTTCATTCTTGGGATCAAGCGATTTGTCCTCGGATGATGAATACTCTGAAGCACCAGTCTCAATCAGCTCATAAGAAATTATTTCAGTATATTTAATGAGTCCAAGAGAATCTGCTTTGGATGAATAATAGTAAGGAACGGGAGTCGTCCAGTGGGAATCGATGTTCGGATCCTTGCGAAGATAGGGTTTTAAGACTGTCGAACAGACCTCACTCATGTAGATTACCTTTTCCAGACCTGATGAGGAATCATAAGACGATTCTTCTTCCGGAAGGTCGAAGGTGGCTTTCTTTTTAGATGAAGGAGCAATCATTTTGTTTCGTGAAGGTGTTGGTCTTGGGAGTGAGGTGTTGACACTTGAGTCTCCAGATAAATAACTATTAAATTTTTTTCCTTGGTCAGTTCACATCCCGCGTATTTGTCTTTGGTTTTCTTAATGTTGGTGCACTCCTGAGTTGGATTGATTTGGTCAAGGTAGTCAGAGAAGGTTGAATCAGGGTGGGCCCATGAATATGTCTCAGAATCATAGAAGAAACACTTTTTTATGGTGAGAGCAGCGGGAAATGGGACAATGGGGAGAGTCTCTACATATTCATTCTCAATTGACTTGATGTTGGTGCATTCCCGAGTTGGGTTGATTTGATTAATGTGGTCAGAGGAGATCTCGACCGAATCGGGATGCGCCCATGCATAAGTCTTAGGATCATAATCGGAGTCATTTCCCATGGTTAGAGATGCGGGAAAAGGAACCGTGGGGAGATTCTCTAAACCAATAGTCTCTTCAACAGCCGTTATCTCAGGTGTAGCAGTGGGGTAGGGCACACCTACCGCTTGATGGTTACGACTGTCAAGGGCTTCGTGGGTTGCCTCAGAAAATCATGGTTCCTCAAAGATTTGTTGAGATCGAAGTGCTCCCAATGTTGTAAAATTGATTTCCCGAGTCTCGCACTCAATAATTGCCTTAGCTAATGCCAAGAATGGCTTTCCGAGAATGATCGGAGACTGGGTGAATTCTCCTTGATGCTCAATATCAATGACCGTGAAGTCCACTTTGAGCGGAGCACCTTGGAATGTAATGATGACTGAAATGGTTCCTCTCAACCGCTTTATCGATCGATCAACCAGTTGAACGATCTCTCGTATCTTCCTGATAGGTCTGAGTTTGAGCTCGTTAAATATAGAGGTCGGAAGGATATTGATTGGTGAGTTGTCATCGATTCGAGCATGGGTAAACTTTATGTCTTTAATTTCACAGTCAAATCTGGGCAACCGCTTCACTATGCGACTCTAGGTTTTTCTCCTCAACACCAAGGAGGTGGCCATTGCCAAAATATGTCTTTCAGTCTTTGTTCTTGTCCTGCCCGACTTTTTCATCATTAATTTGTCCATTACAAATCCTTTAAGGTCGGGAACGTGTTCAATGGCATGTATAAAGGGAAGTTCAAAAATCAATCTTTTCTCCGGTGCTTCCCATAAAGCAGGATCTAAGTTCTTCAGATCTTCCTCAGTTTCAATTTTTATGTATTTTTCTGGATTTTCAAATTTTTGGTTGTTTTTCTAATATTTCAATTTTTTGGTATTTTCTATGTGGTGTGTGGATGAGTTGTGTTCCGTAGATGAGCGTCAGAGTTGTCCTTAGGGTGAACATAATCCATGGGTTTCTGAATATCCTCAGGTTTCTCAACATTAGATCCATTTATTTCATCCTTTACTTTCATACCCGAGCATCCGTAAAATGAAATTTGTCGGTTTTTGAATTTTTTCTCCATCAATTCATATCTCTTACTTATCCTCGAAATGTCATCCTACAAAAAAAAATTAGGAATAGTCTGTGTGGTTTCTTGTTTTTGAGATCCAGTTATGACATCTTCCATTTTCATGTATGACCTGGGAGAAGATCTTTTTGGAATATCTAATATATGATCTTTATCTTTTGAAAAATTCTCCTCAAAAATCATGGAAGGAGTCTGCTTGATGTCAGAGCCACTATCGATCTCATACTCAACATGGCGTGACCCAGGTATGTATAGTTGGTTTGAGTAGTGTCAATTCCTTTGGTCATGATTGATCGGACCCTTATACTGTGGAGTCAACATACAGGGATTATGTGTGTCAATATCATCAATCCATTCCTCTATATGAGTGTCATGTCTGAAGGTGGGATTGTCACGGTTAATCCAAGATGGAAGATTATCAGGTGCGGGCCAATCCTCTTGATATGTTCGGACCTCCATTTTATTCCCAATGGTCAAATCTAGTTGTGGATTGATGAAATATTGACTTGTTCCAACAATATGGTGAGAAGAGATGGAAGTCAGTTGGAGTTGTTGTCTCGGTCGGTCATTCGTCTCAAAAGTGGTTTGATGTTCAAATGATTCATGATTTCCGACGAGTAATGGGTCAATCCAAGATGGTAGTTGCTCATTTGTGCTCAAGTGTAGGGAAGGTGGAAGATGTGAAGAAGTGTTTAATCCGATCATGTGGTTAGGATCTCCCATGAATGGTGGATTGACAGTTATAGAATATGAAGGATGGATTGTATGATCAGAATATAGAGGATTGACATACGAAGAAGTGGAGACCTCGGTCGATTGTTTGTTTGTATGATCTGAATACAAAGGATTGTCATTCATGAAGTAGATTGGATTTGTAGAGAGGGTTGGATCTATTGGTGGGTGAGAGTCTCCTGTGGAAGTTGGATGATGTATAGTTGGAGGAGGTTTTAAAGTTTTGGGTCTAACTGATACGAATTCATTTTCATAGTATGGCTATGATGGATACTCGGACAAATGTTTCATTTTTGAAAGAGCTGACATAATGAATGATGATTTGGGTTTGACCGAGATGAATTTATTTTCGTAATAAGGATCTGGAGGGTTCTTGGACAAAAGTTCCATAATTTTCGAAGGAGGTTTATCGGTTGACATCAAGGATCTTGATTAAAGATGTTCAGGTGCTTAGGATATTCAACATAAGAAGCCTTAACTGTTTTAGATCAAGAAAGGAGAGTGATGGCACACGTGTGTGATTTTCAAGATTGGTTCATGCACACTAATTGATGAATCCACATTTCATCATCTTTATTCTATCATTTTGGCACCAAAAACCCTAGCAAATGCCTGTAAATAGCATTAAAATCATCATCTTAGCATTCATGCATGTGCATCTAAATACTGTGTAAAATACCATCATTAAAGCCAAAATTATAGAATAAATAAAAGAAAAGAAAAAGAATAAAATATTGTAAATATTTTATGACCCAAACCCCGAGACCTAGGCATCTTGATGAATAGGTCGACAAGGAATAAAGTAGGGGGAGATAAGGGCCAGATACAGTCAAAATACCTATACCTATTATTTCATTTCTTATTCATTTTGGGACCTATTTTTGGTTCCACTTTTTATACATCAAATAAAGAAACTTTGTACATGAAAGTTGTATATAATTTTATATAGAAAAATACAAAATTGATTTCACAGAAAAATATTGTACAGATAAAAAGTTATGGTCTGAATAAAAATCCAGAATCCCAACTTCCCAGACCCGTATCTCACAACTGAAAACTCCAAATGCAGCAAATTTAATTGTATATAGAAGAAAATAAGCTATTTACTGGTGGTGGTTTCGCATTTGGCGGAGTTGAGTTTTGGACCCACATTGTATAGCTGTACTGATTAAAATATTCAATTTATTATTTATTCATTATTTTTGTATTTTTATATTTTATAATTATGTAAATATTACTTATAATAATTATGTACATTAAAATTGGAATAAAAACCTAAAGAAAACTCAAAATAAAAATAAACATATATAGATCATACATGTATTACACCTATATGTATACCTGTACAATACACTCTTAAATTTTATTAAATATACAAAACATATCCGAAAAATAAAATAAAAATATCTTTATGTGTATAAAAGTATTTTATAATTTTAGGAACTCATAAATAAAAATAATAATATTAAAAATACCTAAATAAAAATAAAATACTTAAATACATAGGTATTATACCTATAAAGGGCTAAAAAGTGAACTTGTAAAAATAAGCCTCATAAAAATAATTAAAAATCACCATAAAATTATTTAGAAAATAAGAAACATTTTTCATTTTATAACCTAAAATTAATAAACTCCTTTTCTATTTTTAATCGATTTTACAAATCATTTCCAGTGGGTTTTTCCTGGTTGGTCCACTTGGACCAACCAGGAGGCGCCACCAGTTGACCCCGGTCAACTGGTCGTCTTCCCCACCTACCCCCTGTCAGTGGCTTGGTTTTTGAGCCATTTTCTTGGTTTTTTCCCAGCCAATCCTTTCACCATTTCGCCTCGCACCCTTCTGCAATCTTCTTCCCCTACCAACCACCTTGCCCGCCTTGCGATTACCTTGGAGATTGCATCACTAAGACGCTCCAGAATCGTTGATCTTCGAGCCCCTGCAGCTCGGGGTCAAACCCAATATAAGCGACCCCCTACTTTGAATTCAAATTGAGTCCCTTCGGTCCACCCCTCGTCGCCACCTTCGTGCTCCCGAGCTCCCTGGAGGTGACAGCTCCATCGCGAGGTCGTCAGCCAAGGCGATAGAGGTCGAGGGCGCCTCCACCACCTCCCGCAAGACAGGCGGTCGAGGTACACTACTCCCTCTGGCTCCGGCCATTGAGGGCCTCCCCCCTTTCATTTCTTTTATGCATTTAGTTCCTGTTAACCTAAGGATCAAAAACCCCCAAAAAAATCCGAGTTTCATCGCTTATTTCGCTCAAATCGCTAAGTTGGCCGGAGCGCACCTCCGGCCGTCCATCGCCATTTCGCTCCACGCATCCCCACGTCCATCCAAGGGTCCAGGCAGTTTTCCCTGGACCCTTTGACTCTTTTTGCAGGTCAAAGCGCACTTGATAGTGCCTGGAGATCAATTTTGAAGCTCGCCGGAGCTTTCGCAGCTGCCCAGCTCCGCCGGTCGCCCGCGAGTTCTACGACCCTCGCTGTTGGTTTTTGAAGACTCCAGGAGGAAGACGAAGACCTAGGGACGCTCCACGTCCATTTTGGAGCCTTGACATCGCCGGAGGACGAAGATCTGGAGCGGCTAAGTTCACCCTTGCCAGTGTTCTTCGATGTTCTTCCCCATCGACTCCCCTCCGTTGGATCTTGGAGCACCTCCAGATTGCGCAGCGTCCGTTGGATCACGCTTCATCGCCACCGTCATATCGTCCTCGAGCGATCTAATCTCCACCGTCCACGCGAAGCGCCATCAACCGTCCGATCAACGCCACGTGTTTAAGTGAAGACCCGCAGCCGTTGGATCGCGCGCAAGAGGGGTATTTTGCACTCTAAACCCACCACATTTTGTATTTACATTTTAGTACCAAAACTTTCATCTGTAGTGTAATTATTTTGTGTTATTTGCATGTAAGCCCCACACTTTTATTTTTATTGCACTTAGGTCCTGTGCCACGTCACCTCACGTGCCTGTGCGCGTGAGGGGGTGGGCTTTTTGCAAGGACACCCTTGGGGTTTATTTATTTCAAATTAGTCCCAAAATCTTGTGACGTAGTGTAAAAGTTTGGGATATTTTGCATAGAAGCCCCTGATACTTTTGGATATTACCTTTAGGTCCCTGTCAAACGCGTGTGTAGCACGTGCTTAGCTTGGACATTTTGTATTAAGGCCCCTCTGGGTTTTGTAATTTGCTTTCAATCCAGTAAATGCAAGTTTTAGTGTGAAACTTTGTGGCAATTTTGCATGTACCCCCTGGATGTTTGAGAAATTGCACTTATACCCCTGCCAGGCCTGTTTAATTTTTGTGTGCTTAACGTAATTATGTGGAGACTCATTTTAATTCCAAACATTCTCAAAAATTGAACTTAAGCTCCTGTGTACTTGTTCTTCCACGTTATAATTTTAGTTTTTGTTTTTATTTCATTTTTATATTTATTAAAAATAAAAAACATGCTTTTTATTCACTGTCTAGCTTAGAAAATGCCAAAAAAATATTAAAAGTCCTCGAAAAATTCCAAAAAATTCCCTAGTGTGTATTTTGACCTATTTTAGTGTCAGTCCAAAAATCACTAAAAATCTCAAAAGAAAAACCTTAAAAATTAGAAAATACTTAAAAACTTCAAAAAAATCCATAAAATTGTAGAAAACTCCAAAATTTGTAAACTCAAGTCCTGTAGTCTCCTGTTTTCATTATCTTTATTTGAAAAATAGTGTGGAAAAATTTTTAGGCTATTTGCTATTTTAATTCTCATTTTATCTCCAGCCAATAGCTTTATCACTATTTTGATTTATTCCAGTTTTTAAAAATACCAAAAACACTTTGAAAAATACCCAAAAATTATAAAAACAGTAGGAAATCATAAAAATACCAAAAAGTTTTTATTTCTGAATTTTTGGCTATTTGTGTGCATTTTTTATAAATACATTACCACCTCTTTTCTTACATTGCTTATATTTTCCAATATTAAAAAAGAAATTAAAAAATTATAAAATATAAAATTATAAAAATCAGAAAATTAAAAATCAAAATACAAAATTAAAAAAATAAATTAAAAAAAATTAAAAAAAATTAAAACCCACAAAAATCTTTGCTTGCTTGCTTAGTGTAGACAATTCACATTCACTCACACACTTTTGTGCTTCTACTCTGTTTGCTCCCTGTGTTCGAACTCTCTGCATACTTGCTTGCTATACATTTTGTGCAGAGTTAAAAATAAATTTTAACTCCACATTTATTTCTATTTCATTGATCTATAGTGTGGGTTAATTGTTGATTAAATATGAGATTCATTTGAGGGTCGCCACAACGACGGTCGTCTCCGCCTTGTGTGAGACACCATTTAGGCTCTCTTGAATTCCGTGTTTATCAAATGGTGCTGTTGCTGGGGAGCAACAACGAGTAGTTCACACTTTTGTCTATTTGTGTTGGTTGTCTACCATAGCTTTATTTTGTCTCTCTTGCACTTTTGATATATCTATTGATTGAGCTATCTGACCATTCTTCTTTTGTCTTCTTGCGAGGGACCGCGGAGCGAGGCAGATTGCCTAGGTGACCCGAAGCAACCACGTGAGGCGGAGCCGGCTTTTCTTAAGCCAAGCCGGTAGGAGAGAGTAGGAGGAGTGAGAGAGTGGTAGATTAGTTGTAATTTATTTTTGTGAGAGAGTGACTTTGATAATTTGTAATAATACAGGTACTTAGACTCTTGGACACTTCGGGCCTAATTTCCGGGTATTTGTTCACCCGGGGGCTCACCGCGGTTTTTCTCGCGTTTTTCCGTATCATTTTCCGGTTTTGTTTTCCTTTTTCATTTCTTTTCTGGATTGAGCCCTTAGTTGTAGGCCTTGCTTGATTCGATTAGAATAGGTCCAAACACACTAATAACCTTTGCATGCTCCTATAGATCGTATTTGGACTTAGACTAATTAAACAGTTGGTCATTAGCTTTCGATCCACGCGCCGCGAGCTCATCCCACACAAGCGCTTTCTCCTAACTCAAGTGTGTTGAGCAGAGGAGGGGTGAGCCTAGACCGGACATTAGGATTGAGAGTTAGTGGCTAGCTTGTGGTTCTTCACGCTAGCAGTTGCCTACCTTAGGACGATTTCCGCTTTGCATACCACCATGTAGTTTAGGTTTACAAATTCTGCTTTGCATCCCGCATGGAGAGAGCTGGGATTCACTGTAAGTCTTCTCACTTTGCATCCATCATCTAGGCACAAAGGTGAGATTTCCACCTTGGTGTCGACTTGCATTGGCTTTTCCGACTCTATTCTCCCTCTGTTTTTGGAACAAAGTAGGATCAATAAAATACAAAAATCGTTAGGCGCTTATTTGAATTCACTCAAAAGAAGCGATAACACCAAAAAAAATAAAAAAGGGACTGCTAAGAAAACCTTGACCAAAAATAAAATCGGTAATTGGATTCATTGTTTGGGAGAGTAACACCCTCACTTGTATTCAGGTTGCATGGGAAGGTCTCCTTCCAAGTGAGGTGAGCGCTTCGTAAGGATTAGAGCCAAAAACCCAACTTGTGGCTGCCTTGTGTATCGCCTGGATTTCCGAAGTATTGGCGCTACTATCGTACGTAGTAGAGTAGGGCTTGGTCGCCATTGGTGACTTACTATTGTGTGAGCATCGACCTTGTCCGAAGTACCGAGCATAGGCCACGCCTTCACGGTTGTGTCTGTTTCACCGGCTGCGTCCGAGTAGGATCTTGCACGCTCACGGGTGATTCCTTTGCGAGCGAGGTCCGAAGTATCGGTTTCGCCTATCGGCTTCCTCCCTCTATTTCTTTGGCTGAGTAGGGATCCAGGAAGGGTTACAAGGACCTTAAAAAGCGCAAGTTACAGGTTACACAGGAGGAGGACAAGTACGGGAATACTTTTCCGGCAGTACTCTCTCTCCTTTAGGCGTAGCGTTCTAAGGACTCGTGAAAAGATCAATTCCTGAATCAAGCTAAAATTGACAAGATAAAAGCCGAACCTTCACGGCTCCATGTGTTGAGTTGGTGAACTCACCCCTGTTTTGTGTTTGATTGCTAGATTTATTTAGGTCAAGATAAAAAACACAGCACATATGTGCGCAATTTTGCTTTTCTTTCATTCCTCTTCTTCTACATTCCCTCTACTCTTCCCAATAATCAAGATGATGGGACGGAGATCTCTTAGGCCGACTTTGTCGGCACCGCTATCCAGCACTCCTCCTCATTCATCTAGGAATACCTCAGAGAGCCCGCTCTCCGAGCCTGAGTTCACATCCACCCTGTTCCCCCTCGACCACTGATGAATCCACATTTCATCATCTTTATTCTATCATTTTGGCACCAAAAACCCTAGCAAATGCCTTTAAATAGCCTTAAAACCATCATCTTAGCATCCATGCATGTGCATTCAGATTGTGTATAAATCACTGTAATTAAGGCCAAAATTATAGAATAAATAAAGAAAAGAAAAAGAATAAAATATTGTAAATATTTTATGACTCAAAACCCCCGAGACCTAGGCATCTAGATGAATAGGTCGACAAGGAATAAAGTAGGGGGAGATAAGGGCCAAAACACAGATAAAATACCTGTACAACCTATTCATTCTTTATTCATTTTGGGACCTATTTTTGGTTCCACTTTTTATACATCAAATAAAGAAACTTTGTACATAAAAATTGTAGATAATTTCATAAAGAAAAAGACAAAATTGATTTCACAGAAAAAGAATGTACAGATGAAAAGATATGGTCTGAATAAGAATCCAAAATCCCAACTTCCCAGACCCGTATCTCACGAACGACAACTCCAAATGCAGTGTACTCACCTTTAATTGTTTATAGAATAAAATAATCTATCCAATGGTGGTGGTTTCGCATTTGGCGGAGCTACGGTTTGAAAGTTGACTTTTGGACCCCCATTGTACACTTGTACTGAATGAAATATTCAATTTATTCTTAATTCATTATTTATTCATTTTTATATTTTTATAATTTTGTAAACATTACTTATACTATATATGTGCATTAAAATTGAAATAAAATGCAAAGAAAATTAAAAATAAAACACTTGTATATTTTCAATACATTGGTATACTGCCTATGTACATACCTATACAAAATACACTTGTATTTTATTAAATACACAAAACATATCAGAAAAATAAAAGAAAAATAGATTTATGTATCTAAAAGTATCTTATAATTTTTGAAAATAATAAACAAAGAGAATAAAATTGAAAATACCAAAATAAAAATAAAATATCAAAATACATAGGTGTTATACCTATATAGGGTTAAAAATGTAACTTGTAAAAATATAAGTCATAAAAATAAATAAAAATCAGAATTAAATACTACATAATATTTTGAACATTTTTTATTTTACAACTTTTATTTAATTCGGCCGTTTACTATTTTTAATTGAATTAACAAATAATTTTTCCAGGGTTTTTCCTGGTTGGTCCACGTGGACCAACCAGGTGCAAACCCTAGTTGACTTCGGTCAACTAGCTGACCTACCCCCTGTGGACCCTGTCAGACTTGGTTTTTGAGCCATCTTTGTGGCTTTTTCCCAGTCGATTCTTTCATGTTTTCGTGATGATTCCTTCTGCAACATTGCTCACCAACTATTTATCTCACTCGCCCAAGCTT
The DNA here is from genome assembly GCA_037367405.1 of Ottelia alismoides. Lineage (NCBI taxonomy): Eukaryota > Viridiplantae > Streptophyta > Magnoliopsida > Alismatales > Hydrocharitaceae > Ottelia > Ottelia alismoides. Next base: position 89,106 of record JAZKJV010005543.1, on the reverse strand, counting down.
AATCTTGGTCTTTGGACCCAAGATTTGCAAAATATTTCTTGATCTTTGGAGCATCTCAGTCAGGGGTCAAACCACATAAAACCGACCCCCCTCTTTCCCTTTGATTTTTGAGTCCCCTTGGTCCACCCCTCTCCGCCTCTCTAGTGCTAGGAACCTTGCCGGAGGTGACAGCTCCGCCGCGAGCTTCTCAGCCAGGGCGAACGAGGTTGAGGGAAGCTCCAGCACCTCCGTCAACCGCCGGCGTCGAGGTAACCTTCATCCTCTGGCTCCGGCCATCGAGGGCTTCCACCCCGCGTTTTCTTTCGTGCGTTTTATTCCTGTTAGCTTTAGGATCGAAAACCCCAAAACATTTTGACGTTCCATCGCTTATTTCGCCCATTCAACCATCCTCGCCGGAGCGCACCTCCGGCCACCGACATCCACTCCACCTCGCGCTTAGATTAGGTCCCCGCGAGGCCCAGGCAATTTGCCCTGGGCCTTCTCACCACCTTTTGCAGGTACCTGGAGCATAACAGCGCCTGGGGGCTCGGATTCGACCTCCGCCGGAGATACCTGGAGCTTGGAGCTCCGCCGCCTTAGCAGCAGCACCTCAGAGCCTCTCCGGCGATTTTGAGAGCCCCAGACGGCAGAGCATCACCGTAGGAGTCTCCCGGACCTTCTTGGAGCGACCCAGACAACCGGAGGCGCGTCAGCTCGTCGGAGGAACTTCGCCGCATCGGAGTTCTTCCCTGTTCTTCCTCCGTGTGTCTCCACCGTTCGATCCTCGGCCCGCTCCAGATCAAGCCGCAGCCGTCAGATCTTGTCACGCTCCCACCGTCGATATCTTCGCCAGATCTGATCTCAGCCGCTGATCGCCGAACCGTCATCGCGCGTTGTGCGTGCGCCACATGGATAAGTGAGCGGATCTCCACCGTTCGATCACGCACGAGGAGATAAGGCGTGGGTATTTTGCATCTCAACCCTCGTCATTTTTGTATTTAATATTTAGTTTTTAAACTTTCGTCTGTAGCGTAAAAAGTTTGTACTATTTGCAAAAAGGCCCCCGCACTTTGGTTATTTGCATATAGGTCCTCGCCACGTCACCTCACGTGACCAGTTCACGTGAGGTGGTGGGCTTTTTGCAAAGGACCCCTCGGACTTTTGCGTATTTAGTTTTAGTACCAAAATTTTGGCATTACGTGTAATATTTCTGGTTATTTTGCAAGTAGGCCCCCGGGTGTTTGCTATATTACATTTTGGTCCCTCCCAGGCGCGTGCAAGTCACGCGCCCTGGTGGGTAAATTGCCAGGAGGCCCAGGCGGTTTTGTTAATTGTCTTTTAGTGCCAAAAATTGAATATCAAGAGTATATTTTTGTGGAAAATTGCATGTATGCCCCTGGAGGTTTTGAATATTGCACTTATGCCCCTGCCAGGACTGTTTAATGCTTAGATGCTTGTTGTATTTATTTAAAATATCATTTTAAGCCCAAAAACTCCACAAAAATAGACTTAAGCTCCTGTGCATCTATACTTTAACGCCAGCTATTTAGTTTTTGATTTTATTTTATTTTCCTATTTATTAAAAATCAAAAACTCCCTATTTGTGCACTGTCTAGCTTAGAAAATACCAAAAAAATATTAAAACTCCTCCAAAAATTCCAAAAAAATCACCTAGTGTCTATTTTATCCTATTTGAGTGTAAATCCAAAAATCATTAAAAATTTCAAAAGAAAAACACTAAAAAAATTAAAAACTCTCAAAAACTTCAAAAAAATATAGAAAATAGTAGAAAAACCCAAAAATTGTAAACTCAGCTTCTGTTTCTTCCTTACTTTGTTACTTTTATTTGAAAAATAGTGTGAAACATTTTTGCTACTGGTTGGTATTTTTAGATTCCATTTTACTCACAGCCAGCCTTGTTTGCACTGTTTTCTCTTATTTCAGCTTTTAAAAATATCAAAAACAACTTGAAAAATCCCCAAAAATCACAAAAACAGTAGAAAACTTTGAAAGTACCAAAAACATTTTATTTCTGAATTTTTGAGTATTTTGTGCATTTTTTTTATAAGTCTTTTAGCTTGCTTTTTTTTCTTATAGTGCCTTTACTTTCCAATATTGAAAAAGAAATACAAAATTATAAATTATAAAATATAAAAATCAGAAAATCAAAAATCAAAATACAAAATTAAAAATAATAAAAAAAAGAGTTAAAAATTTAAAAACCCACAAAAATTCCTTTGCTTGCTTAGTGTAGACACTCACACACTCACACACTTGTGCATTCATTTGCTTGAGTTACACTGTTTGCTCCCTGTGTTCGAACTCTCTGCATACTTGCCCTTTACATCATTTGTGCAGAGTTAAAAATAAATTTTAACTCCACATTTATTTCTAATTATTGATTTTTAGTGTGGGTTAATTGTTGATTTTAGTCAGATTTAGTGTGGTCAACACACCGACTGAGTTCACGCTTTGTGCTGAACTTAAGACCACCAATTTCTGGCCGAATCAAATGGCGCCGTTGCCGGGGAGCAACAGCTTGTAGTTCATATTTTGTTTGATTGTGATTATCTATATAGCTTCATTCCATTTCTCTTGCATTTTTGATACAAATTGATTGAGTTATCTGACCATTTCTTTTCTTGTCTTCTTGCGAGGGACCGCGGAGCGAGGCGGATCGCCTAGGCGATACGACGCAACCTTGGGAAGCGGAGCCGGCTTTTCTTTAGCCAAGCCGGCAGGAGAGAGCAAGGAGTGAGAGAGAGAGTGATTAGATAGCTTTTCTTTTATTTGGTGAGAGAGTGATTCATTTAATTTGTAATAATACAGGTACCTTGGACACTTGAACATTCGGGCCTAATTTCCGGGTGTTTGTTCACCCGGGGGCTCACCGCGTTTTGACCGCGTTTTCATCGCTTGTCATTTTCCGGTTTTGTTTTCATTTTTCACTTTATTTTGTGGATTGAGCTCTTAGTTCTAGGACTGCTTGACTCGATTAGAATAGGTCCAAATACTTAATAATCTTTGCATGCACCTATAGATACGTATTTGGACTTAGAATAATCAAACAGTTAGCGAGTAGCTTCCAAATCCACGCGCCGCGAGCTCACACCCGAACAAGCGCTTTCTCCTACTCCAAATGTGTTGGGCAGAGGAGGGGTGAGCCAAGACCAGACACTCGGATTAGAAGCTATTAGCTAGCTTGTGGTTCTTCACGCTAGCAGTTGCCTGTTCTAGGACGATTTCCGTTGCATATCGCCATATAGCTTAGGTTTAAATATTCTGCTTTGCATCCCGCATGGAGAGAGCTAGGATTCGCTGTAAGTCCTCTTACTTTGCACGCATCATCTAGGCACAAAGGTGAGATTTCCACCTTGGTGTCGACTTGCACGGCTTTTCCGACTCTTTTCTCCCTCTGTTTTTGGACAAAGTAGGATAAAGGAAAAAAATACAAAAACGTTAGGCGCTTGTTTGAATTTGACTCAAAAGAAGCGATAACACCAAAAAATTAAAAAAGGGACTGCTAAAGAAAACTTGACCAAAATAAAATTGGTAATTGGATTCATTGCTTGGGGAGAGTAACACCCTCACTTGTTTTCAGGTTGCATAGGAAGGTTTCCTTCCCAGTGAGGTGAGCGCTTCGTAAGGATTAGAGCCCAAAACCCAACTTGTGGCTGCCTTGTGTATCGCCTGGATTTCCGAAGTATTGGCGCTACTATCGTACGTAGTCGAGTAGGACTTGGTTGCCATTGGTGACTCACTATTGTGTGAGCACCGACCTTGTCCGAAGTACCGAGCTTAGGCCACGCCTTCACGGGTGTGTCTGTCTCACCGGCTGCGTCCGAGTAGGACCTTGTACGCTCACGGGTGATTCCGTTGCGAGCGAGGTCCGAAGTATCGGTTTTGCCTATCGGCTTCCTCCCTCTTTTCTTTGGCTGAGTAGGGATCCAGGAAGGGTTACAAGGACCTTAAAAAGCGCAAGTTACAGGTTACACAGGAGGAGGACAAGTACGGGGACACTTCCCTGGCAGTACTCTCTCTCCTATAGGCGTAGCGCTCTAAGGACTCGTGAAAAGATAAATACCTGAAAAGCAAGCTAAAACTGACAAGATAAAAGCCGAACCCTCACGGCTTCACGAGTTGAGTTGGTGAACCTACCCTTGCTTTGTGTTTGATTGTTAGATTTATTAAGGTCAAGATCAAAAACACCGCACAATTGTGCAAAATTTTGTTGCATCTCATCATCTTTTTCTTGCATTTTCCCACTCTTTCCAAATAATCAAGATGATGGGACGGAGATCTCTTAGGCCGACCCTGTCGGCACCGCTATCCAGCACTCCTCCTTATTCATCTAGGAACAACTCGGAGAGTCCGCTCTCCGAGCCTGAGTTCACATCCACCCTGTTCCCCCTCGACCATCCTCCCATTCTCCTTCCCTCAGTCCAATCATTTCAGAGTTCAGTGCATCACAGAGTTCAGCACATTCAACAGCACCTGAAATGGCCTCTTTTGCATTTTCAGAGCATCAAGCAATGGCAGACAGAGGCGAGCACCAAGATGATCACGATCACCCGCCGTTCATTATTGATCAAGCGGCCATCAACAATTCCCTGCTAGCATCCCTGGAGAATATGCAGAGACAGATCCGTGACCAGGGAACATTCATGGGTGATCTGATGAGAGAGATAACACAGCTGAGAGAAAACCGACCTGGGGGCGTTGGCGGTGGAGGAGGAGGAGGACCCGATGCAGGAGGAGGCGACCCGGACGGTGAGCGACCGCCACAGACTATCATGAGGGAACTGCACAACCCAGCTTCATCCCTCACTCACCGGTGGATCAGACTCCCACCAATCCATGGAGACTTCGAGCTTCGGCACAACACGATTCAGATGCTACCCAAGTTCCATGGGTTGCCGATCGAAGAGCCGCACCTCCACCTCCAAGAATTCGAAATGATATGCAGCACCATCCACGATCGGTTGTTGACCGAGGACACAATCAAGATGATCGCCTTCCCATTCTCATTGGTTGATCGAGCCGCATATTGGCTCAAGCATCTAGGGCGATTTGTCGACACTTGGGCAGATCTCCGGTCCGTATATTTGAAGAAATACTATCCTCTCGGCCGGACAAACGCAGCTCGAGCCATGATCAGCAATTTCACCATGATCCCAAATGAACAGTTCCATGAAGCATGGGATCGTTTCAGAGAGCTCATAGACCGGTGTCCACATCACGACATCTCCAAGCCCCACCTGGTGCAGAGTTTCTTCTGTGGGCTGACACCGGAGCTGTAGGGGCTTGTGAACGCCTCCTGCGGTGGGTCATATTTCTCCAAGGGAGAAGACGACGTCTGGGCCATCTACGAAGGCATGGCAGAGAACTCCACAGTGATGACCCAGGCCAGAGTCTACACTCAGCAGAAGCCCCCTCAAGGAGCAGGATCATTTCAGAGGATCGCCCGCATCGATGCCGGTCCTAGCACAACGTCGGTAGCCGCAGCACAAGCCGAGTCAGCAGCAGCCGACATGGGAATTATCAGTGAAAAGCTGGACCGCATGGAGATCCTTGAAAAGAAGCATAACCAAGGTCTAGCCCAGATGGAACTTCTCACAAAAACAATGAGTGACCTGAAGACTCAAATTCTCTGTATTCAGGAGGCACAAGCCCATTCCCAACAGCCTCCCAGGTCACAGGTTGCTTCCAGCAGCAACAATCCCAACCAGGCCTCCACCTCATACCGCCAGGTGAACCATATCCAGGCGGAGCCGGTTCCATTGTTGCAGTACCATCCAGAGCAACCGCCATCTCAGGAGACTCAGATGGTGGTGTATCAGCCGGAGCAGCCACTGGCAGTTCTTCCTCCACCCTCCTTCGAGCAGGAACCGTTGATGGAAGTCAACGGGATTTGGTATGACCGATACCCTCAGCCTGCGATTCGCAGGGATCACCCCGGATTCCGTTGGGGTAATGGTGGATCCTCATCCCAACAGCATTCCCCTGCTCAAGGACAGCAGAATGGCCAGCCACAGCAACCATACCAGCAACCCCAGTACAACCAGCCCCAACAGTATCAGAGTGGTCCTCGTCCCGCCTATCAGGGACAGCAGTGGAGGCCGCGCCAGCAGCCTCAGCAATCTTATCACCAGCCTCCCCCCCAATATCAGCAGCAATACCAGCAGCAGCAGCCCCATGTCCAGCAGGGACAGCCATCCGGTTCTCAGGGTCCAACCTATGAGAACCCAGCCCTTGATGATCTTGCCCGCTTGCTATCTGAACAGCGAGCTTCTTTCAGGCAAGAAATGGATGAGTTCCGGCAGGAAATGCGGGACATCATCAAAGGAAAAGCCGCCATACCCGCTCAGATCGAACCAAATCCTAATAATTTAAAAAGAAAATCTGAGCAGGTAGAGTTCACAGAGGATACCTCTCCTAGTGATGATTTGAATGATATGTATGATTCTTTGAATGATGCTAATTTTGTGACTACTAGGAGCGGTAGGATTCCAGCCGGCGGCGTCTCTTCTGAGCGACAGCCAGATGCAGAACCAGGAGCGCCAGAGGAGCAGACTAGCGGTGCTGATGCCGCTAATGATGATGTTGAAGACGGTGGTGCTGATGCCACCAATGATGGAGTCCAGGACAACGGTGCTGATGCCGTTGTGATACCAGATGCAGACGGTGGTGCTGAAGCCACCATTTTGGGAGATGAACCAGAGCGCGGTGCTGATGCCGCGAAGACCGGTGCTAGTGGTGGTACTGAGGCCACCACATCCACTTTTGTTGAGCCATCTGTGATGTCACCACATTTTGTGTCTAGAGACTGTGGGAAGAAAAACAAAAACAAAAATATGAATAAAGGAAAGGTTTCTGTTCAAATTGCGGATCCATATGTAATGAATGATGATGATTGTATGGATTCTCCATCTTCACAGGCACAGGGACCGATTCCTAGACCTCCATCTGAGGAGGCCCCTACCATCCCCTTCCCTGAGGCACTCCGCCGAGCGAAGGGGACTAAAAAAGAAAATCCAAAAAAGAATCAGCAGGTAGAGTTCGGCAATGAAATGATTGACAGATTCCACATTCAGCTGACTCTACGAGAAGCGTTTGAGCATATCCCCTTCTTCAAGAAGAATTTGAAAGACACAACTACTGTCCGAAGGAAGAAGAGGCACAGAGATCAAATCCATATGCTCACGCATAACACTTGCTGCGCCATTCAAAACACATTGCCAGCCAAGCGACCAGACGCAGGAGCTCCCTATGTCAGATGCGAGATTCAGGAGCAGCAGTTTGATCGTACTCTATTAGACAGCGGCTCTTCAATTAACCTTCTTCCGGCAGCCTTACTCAAGCAATTCGAGTTTGGCCCTCTTCTTCGAAGCAGAACCGTCCTTCAGTTTGCTGATAGGTCGATTAAGAGGCCGAAGGGGTTATTGAAAGACGTGGTCGTTACCATTCAGGGCCTGAAATTCCCCGTGGACTTCGTTGTGTTGGACATGGAGATCCCTGAGGCGGTAACTGATGCCCCCATCATTCTCGAACGTCCATTCTTGGCCACAACCAAGGCGGTGACCGACCATGATAGTGGGAAGGTATGCTTTCGCGTAGAGGGTGAAACCATACAAATAGAGACGATCGAAGAGATCAGAGCCAGAGAGGCAGAATGCTCAGAGCAGTCCAGCGAAGCAGAGCAGATGATAGAAGAGGAGCTAGACATCCACCAGGTTTGTGATTTTGAAATGACTGATGATGAATCCAACTGGAAAGATCCTGTAGCACCGACCCTCGCCTTGCCTACAGATTCACTTTATCTCAAGCTCATGGCAGTCGAGAGCCGGGAGAGCACATTCCTGGATGAGGATACTTCTGAGGCTGACAGTGTTGCGATGAGTGGTGCTGAGGAATTTCAATCTTGCTCATCGTCTTCTGATCCCTCGGATTCAGACATTGACTGGGACGACTTTGATGATTATTTGCCTTGTCTGATTCCTTCTGAGCCAGCAGCCATGACAGAGTGCGAGCCAGTGCAGTTTATTGATGATCCATCAGGCCGCCCTTCGTCAGCAATTCATGCAGAGCGAGAGTTCTCCCATGCAGATTTGGTTGCCTTTACACAGACATATCAGAAGCCAGATCTGCCACCTCCCAGTTGCCCAGAACGGAAACCTCTGCCGCAGTCAATGAAGTACAGATTCCTTGCTGGAGAGCCAGAAATGCACCCAGTCATTATCTCAGCAGATTTGACTGGAGAGCAAGAATCTCGTTTGATGGAGGTTCTTGAAAGAAACCGCAAGGCAATCGGTTGGAGTATAGCTGATCTCCAAGGGCTGAGCCCAAATCTTTGCTCCCATCACATCTATCTTGAAGATAACGCTAAGCCGTCGCGTGAGTTCCAACGACGGCTGAACCCGAATCTTCGAGACGTAGTCATGAAAGAAATTTCTAAGTGGTGGAGCGCCGATTTCATCTATCCCATCTCCGACTCCAAATGGGTAAGTCCACTCCATGTGGTACCCAAGAAGACGGGTATCACTACAGTTGTCAATGAGTCTGGAGAGGAGATCGCTACCAGAGTACCAACTTCTTGGAGGGTCTGTGTGGACTACAGACGATTGAATGAGGCCACCAAGAAGGATCACTTCCCGCTACCATTTATTGATCAGATTATCGAGCGGTTAGCTGGGAAGAGTCACTACTGCTTTCTTGATGGGTACTCTGGATATAATCAAGTGGCCATTGCGCCCGAAGACCAGGAGAAAACGACATTCACCTGTCCGTTTGGGACGTATGCTTTCAGACGGATGCCCTTTGGTCTATGTAACGCTCCGGCGACATTCCAAAGGTGCATGTTGTCCATCTTCTCGGACATGGTGGGTGACTGTTTAGAGGTCTTCATGGATGACTTCTCGGTCTATGGCGACGGGTTCGATGCTTGTCTTGACTGCCTAGACCGCGTGCTGAAGCGCTGCAGTGAGGTCAATCTTGTCTTATCCTGGGAGAAGAGTCATTTCATGATGACTCAAGGGATGGTCCTTGGTCATATCGTCTCCAACAGGGGCATGGAGGTCGATCCGGCTAAGGTGGATATCATCAGAAAACTCAATCCGCCGTCCAATTTGCGTCAGTTACGGTCTTTTCTGGGGCATGTTGGTTTCTACCGACGGTTCATTCAGGACTTCAGTCGAATTGCCCGACCGCTTACTGACTTGCTGACCAAAGACACCGAGTTTATTGTTAATGATAAGTGTCTGGAATCATTTGAGACTCTCAAGAACATGGTTGTTTCAGCTCCTGTCCTTCAGCCACCCGATTGGTCTCTTCCATTCGAGATCATGACAGATGCTTCAGATTTTGCCGTTGGGGCTGTGCTTGGACAGAGGAGGGATGGTTTACCGTTTGCCATTCACTACGCCAGCCGGACTTTGGATGCCACGCAGCGGAATTACACTGTAACTGAGAAAGAGATGCTGGCCGTGGTTTTCGCTCTTGATAAGTATCGATCATATATTCTCGGATCTAGAGTGACCATTTACACTGATCATACCGCCATCCGGTACTTAATGGCTAAGAAGGATGCCAAAGCACGTCTCACCAGATGGATCCTTCTACTCCAGGAATTTGACATTGAAATTAAGGATAAGCCTGGAGTCAAGAATGTGGTGGCGGATCATCTCTCCAGATTGGAGAATCTTGAGGAATCTGAGCCCAGCGCACCTATCGCCGAGACATTCCCAGATGAGGCGATCTTGGCTGTCACCTCACTCCCGTGGTATGCTGACTTTGTAAACTATCTTGTTGCCAAGACAGTCCCTCAGGGTTGGCCCAGGCAGAAACTTGAGACCTTCCTAGCTAAGGCCAAGTTTTATCATTGGGAGGATCCCGTCCTTTATCATGAAGGAGGGGATAGTATCTGGAGGAGGTGCATTCCTCAAGAAGAGCAGCATAGCGTCCTCACATACTGCCACAAGCTTGAGGCAGGAGGACATCATTCTGGAAAAAGGACAGCACAGAAGGTGCTTCAATCCGGCCTATGGTGGCCTACTCTCTTCAAGGATTCTGATGAATTCGTGAAGAGATGTACTGACTGTCAGAAAATGGGAACCTGCGGACAGAGAGACATGATGCCCATGCTACCCATTCACTTCTGTGAGGTTTTTGATGCATGGGGGATTGATTTCATGGGCCCATTTCCTAAGAGTCAGGGATTCGAGCATATTTTGCTCGCTGTAGATTATGTCAGCCGATGGGTTGAGGCAATCCCCGCCCGAGCCGCAGATGCTAAAACCGTATGCAAATTTTTGAGGAAAAATATCATTTCACGGTTCGGTGTACCCAGAGTCTTGATTTCAGACGGGGGGTCTCACTTCATCAATGACAAGGTCAGGGCCCTTGCAGACGAGTTCGGCATTGACCATCGGGTTGCCACTCCTTATCACCCTCAGACTAATGGTCTAGCCGAAGTATCGAATAGGGAGATAAAGACTATCTTGCAGAAAGTTGTCCGCCCAGACCGAAAGGATTGGTCACAGCTTTTGGACTCGGTCTTGTGGGCTTATCGGACATCTTTCAAGAATCCATTGGGAACATCTCCCTTTCGTCTCGTCTATGGCAAGCCGTGCCATTTGCCAGTGGAGATCAAGCACAAATCTTTTTGGGCAGTTACTGAGTTGCTTCTAGATCCCGAGAGTATAGGAGAACAAAGAAGAGCAGAATTGGCAGCCCTGGAAGAATTGAGAGATACAGCCTTCTCCAACAGCCTACAATACAAAGAGAAAGTGAAGACATGGCATGATTCGCATATCAGCCATAAACAGTTTGAGCCATATCAGAGAGTATGGTTGTTTGATTCCAGGCTGAAATTATTTCCAGGGAAATTGCAGAGCAAGTGGAAAGGACCGTATGTGGTCAGGAAGGTACATGACAATGGTAGCATCGACATATCCGAACCGTCATCTTCCTCTACCTTCCGCGTCAATGGTCAACGCCTGAAACTATATCTTGATCATGATCCGCTGACCATTGAAGTTGCCCCCATTCTTCTGGTATGAGACGTGTCCTTTGACTCTCATCATCTACATCTCATACATGGTGAGAAATTCTATTTTCCGCTGTACAGATCCATCTGTTTATATCACTCTGTTTTCTGTTGAATTATTCTTTTCTTTTCTTCTTTTCTTCTTTTCCTTTTCTATTGTCTTTATCTATCAAAAAGGTGCCGCCCTTGTAGACAGTTTTCCATACTTAGGACGTACTTTGTCCTAAGTATAGGGGGGTGTGCACCCCGAGTTTTTCTATTCTTTTCGATCCTCTCCATTGTCTCCTCTTCTTGTCTATACTTAGGGATATCTTACCCTAAGTATAGGGGGAGACAATCCGAGTATGATCTGTTCATTCCCACCCTTGACCCTCCCTGCGTTGTGTACAGTCTGCTATACTTAGGATTATTTGATCCTAAGTATAGGGGGGACGATCAACTTCTCATTTATTGATTCATTCATTTATTTCTTTATTCTTTAGACTTGTCTATACTTAGTACGAGTTATGTCTTCTCCTTTCTCTCCGATCTATGAGGACATAGCTCAAGCTAAGTATAGGGGGGTCGTATATACTACGTATATACTTTAGCCATAACTCGTACTTTCGTATTTTCCTAATAATATGGCTAAGAATTCTTTAAAATTCATTAAAAATCCTTAATAAAAAGATGTGGTTATTCCTCAAATTCTTTTTGTATTTACTGATTAATAAATCAGGTGAAAATGTTTTTTGCAAAATGTTTGAAAAATAGTTTGAAAACTTTGTGAACATCTATTGAAAACTATTTTGAAAATATTTTGTTTCGCGTTTTCAACCTTTGTAAAAATGTGTGGATTGTAAAATTTCTTTTCTTTGTGTGAAATAAAAATGTTTGAAAAATGATTTGCAAAATGGTTTGAAAAATGGTTGCAAAAATGATTTGAAAAACCTATATATACTGTTTTGAAAGCCTTTGCAAAAAGTTTTCAAATGTGTGTAAAATGTTTGTAAAAATTATTTTGGACTATAGTTTTCAAAAATTGTGTGTAAATTGTTTTCAAATAAATTTGAGGAATATACACATCACACCAAAATCCATCTTATGTATATATGTATAAAATTGATCACTTACCCTTGTAAATTCTTAAAATCCACCTCTGAAGCACTCCCGTGTACATATTTTTAACCTAGTTTTCAGCCAAAAACTTTTTGTTATCAAAAATCCCAAAAACATTTGCAAAATTAAAATCCAAAAACATCTGAAAAATTTCTTTGAAAAATACAAAAAAAAATTGCATCTGCATGCATCATCTTTTCAAAAATCCTTAAAAAGTTCAAAATCTTGAAAATTGCATCACAAAAATATTTTCTGCATTGCATTACATAGCATTCGCATTTTTCGGATTGAGTTTGATAGTTGAACAAGTCTAAGTAAAATCCGAAGATTGGAGCTTGATTGGACCTTATAATCTACCTAATAACAGGAACCTTATAGGAACTTGGTTTGAGGTACTTCAGGTCTAGTTGACTTAATTCTTTGAGGATCACGGGACTTGGTTCAGTGGATTCTTGACTGCCTAAGTAGAGTATTTCGGAGCACACGCACGACTCTTGTTGATAATGACCTAACTTGGACACCTGCACCTTTCACATGGCTCAACTCAGTTGGAGTGGTGAGGGGATTGGATTTGCCGGTACGAGACGCACACAAGTGGAAACATTTGTCCTCCTCTAGGGAGGGAAGTGCACCCCAACCCGTCCAGTGATTAGGAAGTCTAAAGACAGGAGGCTGTGGGTTGCGATAAAGCTTCAAAAGAGGGATAGTCTACTGGATCAAGAGGAAAAACTCCTTATGTAAATGCTGCTGTATATAGTATTCGAAAAAAAAAATGTTCAGGCATGTACAAAAATAAAAAGCCTGCAAGTATGTACAAAGTCAATAAGCAAGCTTGAGTTCCAAAGTCATATCATGTGAGCCTGCAGCAGGATGACTTGACTACACTGGTCTTGCATCCAAGGATAGGTAGCTACACTGGCTACCGTCCATTCTTCTCTTTACCCCCTCCTCTTAAGCTGGTTGCCACTTGAACTTAGAAGGGAATACCCCGCTCCTCGAGGATGGAGTTGCTGGATTGGGGAATCATTGGGTTGTCGTACTGGAGAAGTCAGTTTCTTCGTCATTCTAGTTGGGGAGAGCCACCATCACTTACACTGTACGAGTCAGATTCATAGTCGTAAGGGTTTGCGTATGAGTTGAAGTATTTCTGACCTGGCTATTGAGGAGACTTGAGCAGAGTTTTGGGATTCTCAGGGACTGTTGGATTTCAAATTCGGTTCTCATTAAGGTTCCGCCCGCACTAAATTTCCAAAGGTCCGACTTAAGCTCCAAACTTTGATTTTGCGAAGACAAGTTTGATAATCAAATAAAATCCAAGTTCTTCTTTTTCTTTTCTTTCATTTCTTTTTGCACTTATTGCATAAGTGTTTGCTAGGGACTAGCAAAGGTAAAGTATAGGGGGATGATGAATCCACATTTCATCATCTTTATTCTATCATTTTGGCACCAAAAACCCTAGCAAATGCCTTTAAATAGCCTTAAAACCATCATCTTAGCATCCATGCATGTGCATTCAGATTGTGTATAAATCACTGTAATTAAGGCCAAAATTATAGAATAAATAAAGAAAAGAAAAAGAATAAAATATTGTAAATATTTTATGACTCAAAACCCCCGAGACCTAGGCATCTAGATGAATAGGTCGACAAGGAATAAAGTAGGGGGAGATAAGGGCCAAAACACAGATAAAATACCTGTACAACCTATTCATTCTTTATTCATTTTGGGACCTATTTTTGGTTCCACTTTTTATACATCAAATAAAGAAACTTTGTACATAAAAATTGTAGATAATTTCATAAAGAAAAAGACAAAATTGATTTCACAGAAAAAGAATGTACAGATGAAAAGATATGGTCTGAATAAGAATCCAAAATCCCAACTTCCCAGACCCGTATCTCACGAACGACAACTCCAAATGCAGTGTACTCACCTTTAATTGTTTATAGAATAAAATAATCTATCCAATGGTGGTGGTTTCGCATTTGGCGGAGCTACGGTTTGAAAGTTGACTTTTGGACCCCCATTGTACACTTGTACTGAATGAAATATTCAATTTATTCTTAATTCATTATTTTTTCATTTTTATATTTTTATAATTTTCTAAACATTACTTATACTATATATGTGCATTAAAATTGAAATAAAATGCAAAGAAAATTAAAAATAAAACACTTGTATATTTTCAATACATTGGTATACTGCCTATGTACATACCTATACAAAATACACTTGTATTTTATTAAATACACAAAACATATCAGAAAAATAAAAGAAAAATAGATTTATGTATCTAAAAGTATCTTATAATTTTTGAAAATAATAAACAAAGAGAATAAAATTGAAAATACCAAAATAAAAATAAAATATCAAAATACATAGGTGTTATACCTATATAGGGTTAAAAATGTAACTTGTAAAAATATAAGTCATAAAAATAAATAAAAATCAGAATTAAATACTACATAATATTTTGAACATTTTTTATTTTACAACTTTTATTTAATTCGACCGTTTACTATTTTTAATTGAATTAACAAATAATTTTTCCAGGGTTTTTCCTGGTTGGTCCACGTGGACCAACCAGGTGCAAACCCTAGTTGACTTCGGTCAACTAGCTGACCTACCCCCTGTGGACCCTGTCAGACTTGGTTTTTGAGCCATCTTTGTGGCTTTTTCCCAGTCGATTCTTTCATGTTTTCGTGATGATTCCTTCTGCAACATTGCTCACCAACTATCTATCTCACTCGCCCAAGCTTAATCTTGGTCTTTGGACCCAAGATTTGCAAAATATTTCTTGATCTTTGGAGCATCTCAGTCAGGGGTCAAACCACATAAAACCGACCCCCCTCTTTCCCTTTGATTTTTGAGTCCCCTTGGTCCACCCCTCTCCGCCTCTCTAGTGCTAGGATCCTTGCCGGAGGTGACAACTCCACCGCGAGCTTCTCAGCCAGGGCGAACGAGGTCGAGGGAAGCTCCAGCACCTCCGTCAACCGCCGGCGTCGAGGTAACCTTCATCCTCTGGCTCCGGCCATCGAGGGCTTCCACCCCGCTTTTTCTTTCGTGCGTTTTATTCCTGTTAGCTTTAGGATCGAAAACCCCAAAACATTTTGACGTTCCATCGCTTATTTCGCCCATTCAACCATCCTCGCCGGAGCGCACCTCCGGCCACCGACATCCACTCCACCTCGCGCTTAGATTAGGTCCCCGCGAGGCCCAGGCAATTTGCCCTGGGCCTTCTCACCACCTTTTGCAGGTACCTGGAGCATAACAGCGCCTGGGGGCTCGGATTCGACCTCCGCCGGAGATACCTGGAGCTTCGAGCTCCGCCGCCTTAGCAGCAGCACCTCAGAGCCTCTCCGGCGATTTTGAGAGCCCCAGACGGCAGAGCATTACCGCAGGAGTCTCCCGGACCTTCTTGGAGCGGCCCAGACAACCGGAGGCGCGTCAGCTCGCCGGAGGAACTTCGCCGCATCGGAGTTCTTCCCTGTTCTTCCTCCGTGTGTCTCCACCGTCCGATCCTCGGCCCGCTCCAGATCAAGCCGCAGCTGTCAGATCTTGGCACGCTCCCACCGTCGATATCTTCGCCAGATCTGATCTTAGCCGCTGATCGCCGAACCGTCATCGCGCGTTGTGCGTGCGCCACGTGGATAAGTGAGCGGATCTCCACCGTTCGATCACGCACGAGGAGATAAGGCGTGGGTATTTTGCATCTCAACCCTCGTCATTTTTGTATTTAATATTTAGTTTTTAAACTTTCGTCTGTAGCGTAAAAAGTTTGTACTATTTGCAAAAAGGCCCCCGTACTTTGGTTATTTGCATATAGGTCCTCGCCACGTCACCTCACGTGACCAGTTCACGTGAGGCGGTGGGCTTTTTGCAAAGGACCCCTCGGACTTTTGCGTATTTAGTTTTAGTACCAAAATTTTGGCATTACGTGTAATATTTCTGGTTATTTTGCAAGTAGGCCCCCGGGTGTTTGCTATATTACATTTTGGTCCCTCCCAGGCGCGTGTAAGTCACGCGCCCTGGTGGGTAAATTGCCAGGAGGCCCAGGCGGTTTTGTTAATTGTCTTTTAGTGCCAAAAATTGAATATCAAGAGTATATTTTTGTGGAAAATTGCATGTATGCCCCTGGAGGTTTTGAATATTGCACTTATGCCCCTACCAGGACTATTTAATGCTTAGATGCTTGTTGTATTTATTTAAAATATCATTTTAAGCCCAAAAATTCCACAAAAATAGACTTAAGCTCCTGTGCACCTATACTTTAACGCCAGCTATTTAGTTTTTGATTTTATTTTATTTTCCTATTTATTAAAAATCAAAAACTCCCTATTTGTGCACTGTCTAGCTTAGAAAATACCAAAAAAATATTAAAACTCCTCCAAAAATTCCAAAAAAATCACCTAGTGTCTATTTTATCCTATTTGAGTGTCAGTCTAAAAATCATTAAAAATTTCAAAAGAAAAACACTAAAAAAATTAAAAACTCTCAAAAACTTCAAAAAAATATAGAAAATAGTAGAAAAACCCAAAAATTGTAAACTCAGCTTCTGTTTCTTCCTTACTTTGTTACTTTTATTTGAAAAATAGTGTGAAACATTTTTGCTACTGGTTGGTATTTTTAGATTCCATTTTACTCACAGCCAGCCTTGTTTGCACTGTTTTCTCTTATTTCAGCTTTTAAAAATATCAAAAACAACTTGAAAAATCCCCAAAAATCACAAAAACAGTAGAAAACTTTGAAAGTACCAAAAACATTTTATTTCTGAATTTTTGAGTATTTTGTGCATTTTTTTATAAGTCTTTTAGCTTGCTTTTTTTTCTTATAGTGCCTTTACTTTCCAATATTGAAAAAGAAATACAAAATTATAAATTATAAAATATAAAAATCAGAAAATCAAAAATCAAAATACAAAATTAAAAATAATAAAAAAAGAGTTAAAAATTTAAAAACCCACAAAAATTCCTTTGCTTGCTTAGTGTAGACACTCACACACTCACACACTTGTGCATTCATTTGCTTGAGTTACACTGTTTGCTCCCTGTGTTCGAACTCTCTGCATACTTGCCCTTTACATCATTTGTGCAGAGTTAAAAATAAATTTTAACTCCACATTTATTTCTAATTATTGATTTTTAGTGTGGGTTAATTGTTGATTTTAGTCAGATTTAGTGTGGTCAACACACCGACTGAGTTCACGCTTTGTGCTGAACTTAAGACCACCTATTTTTGGTCGAATCAACCACCCTTCCCATTCTCCTTCTCTCAGTCCAATAGTTTCAGAATTCAGTGCATCACAGAGTTCAGATCATTCGACAGCACCTGAGATGGCCTCTTTTGCTTTTTCAGAAAATCCAGTGATGGCAGACAGAGGCAAGCACCCAGATGACCATGATCACCATCCGTTCATATTTGATCAGGCGGCCATCAACAATTCCTTGTTAGCGTCCCTGGAGACTATGCAGAGGCAGATCCGTTACCAGGGAACCTTCATGGGTGATCTCATGAGAGAGATAGCTCAGATGAGAGAAAACCGACCTGGGGGCGGTGGCGGTGGAGGAGGAGGACCTGATGCAGGAGGAGGCGATCCTGACGCTGAGAGACCGCCGCAGACCATCATGAGAGAATTGCATAACCCAGCAGCGTCCCTTACACATCGGTGGAGCAGACTCCCGCCAATCCATGGAGACTTCGAGTTGCGGCCCCACACCATTCAGCTTCTACCCAAATTTCATGGGTTGCCGACCAAAGAGCCACACCTCCACCTCCAAGAATTCGAGATGATATGCAGCACCATCCATGACAGGTTGATGACTGAGGACACGATCAAGATGATCGCTTTCCCGTTCTCATTGGTTGACAGAGCCGCATATTGGCTCAAACACCTGGGGTGATTCATTGATACATGGGCAGATCTCCGGACCGCATACCTGAAGAAATACTACCCTCTCGGCCGGACCAATGCAGCTAGAGCCATGATCAACAATTTTGTCATGATCCCAAATGAACAATTCCATGAAGCCTGGGATCGATTCAGAGAGCTCATTGACCGGTGTCCACATCATGACATATCCAAGCCCAACTTAGTTCAGAGTTTCTTCTGTGGGCTGACACCGGAGCTGCAGGGGCTTGTCAACGCCTCTTGCGATGGATCATACTTTTCCAAGGGTGAAGACGACGTCTGGGCCATTTACGAGGGCATGGCAGAAAACTCAACCGTGATGGCCCAAGCCCGAGTCTACACACAACAGAAGCCCCCGTAAGGAGCGGGATCATTCCAGAGGATCGCTCGCATCGATGCCGGTCCCAACACAGTGTCGACAGCCACAGCCCAAGCTGAATCAGCCGCAGCCGACATGGGAATCATCAGTGAAAAGCTGGACCGTCTCGAGATCCTCGAGAAGAAGCAAATGCAAGGCATGGCCCAGATGGACCAGATCGCCAAGACCATGAGTGACCTGAAGACGCAGATCCTTTGCGTCCAGGAGGCACAAACTCACTCCCAGCAGCCTCCTAGGTCACGGGCTGACCCCAACAGTAGCAGTTCTAACCAAGCCTCTACCTCGTACCGCCAGGTGAATCACATCCAGGCAGAGCCGGTTCCACTGCTACAGTACTACCCAGCACAACCGCCATCTCCAGACACTCAGATGGTGGTGTATTAGCCGGAGCAGCCACTGGCAGTTCTTCCTCCACCCTCCTTCGAGCAGGAACCATTGATGGAAGTCAATGGGATTTGGTACGACCGATACCCTCAGCCTGGGATCCGTCGTGATCATCCAGAATTCTGTTGGGGCAATGGTGGCTCCTCATCCCAACAGCAGAATTCTGCCCAAGGACAGCAGAACAGCCAGCCACATCAGCAACACCAGCAGCCCTAGTATGCCCAGCCACAACAGTATCAGAGTGGTCCTCGTCCCGCCTATCAGGGACAGCAGTGGAGGCAGCGTCAGCAGCCTCGGCAATCTTATCCCCACCATCCCCAGTATCAACCACAGTAGTAGCAACCCCATTTCCAGCAGGGACAACCATCCGGTTCTCAGGGTCCCACATTTGAGAACCCAGCATTAGATGATCTTGCCCGCTTGCTCTCCGAACAACGAGCATCGTTCATGCAAGAAATGGATGAATTCCGGCAAGAAATGAGGGAAATAATCAAAGGGAAGGCCGCCATACCCGCTCAGATTGAACCTAACCCGAACAATCTGAAAAGGAAGTCTGAGCAGGTAGAGTTTACAGAGGATACCTCTCCTAGTAACTATTTGAGTGATATGTCTTATTCTTTCTATGATACTGATTTTATGACTCCTAGGAGCGGTAGGATGCCCGCAGGCGGCGCCTCTTCTGAGCGACAACCAGATGCAGAACCAGGAGCGCCAGAGGAGCAGAATAGTGGTGCTGATGCCGCTAATGATGATGTTGAAGACGGTGGTGCTGAGGCCACCAATGATGGAGATCCAGACGACGGTGCTGATGCAGTCGTGACACCAGATGCAGACGGTGGTGCTGATGCCACCATTTTGAATGCTGAACCAGAGCGCGGTGCTGATGCCGCGAACACAGGTGCTAGTGGTGGTACTGAGGTCACCACATCTACTTTTGTTGAGCCACCCTCTGTGATGTTCCCACATTTTGTACCTATGGACTATGGAAACAAAAAGAAAAACAAAATTATGAATAAAGGAAAGGTTTCTGTTCACATTGCGGATCCATATGTGTTGCATGATGATGAGTGTATGGATTCTCCTCCTTCACAGGCATAGGGACCGATTCCTAGACCTCCATCTGTGGAGGCCCCTACCATCCCCTTCCCTGAGGCACTCCGCCGGGCGAAGGGGAATAAAAGAGAAAATCCCAAAAAAGAGCAACAGGTAGAGTTCGGCAATCAGATGATAGACAGATTCCACATTCAGCTGACTCTACAAGAAGCACTTGAGCACATCCCCCTCTTTAAGAAGAACCTGAAGGAGAAGACTACCGTCCGCAGGAAGAGGAGGAACTATAGAGATTAGATCCATATGCTCACTCATTCCACTTGCTGCACTATTCAGAATAAGCTGCCAGCCAAGCGACCAGATGCAGGAGCTCCCTATGTCAGATGCGAGATTCAGGAGCAACAGTTTGATCGCACTCTATTAGACAGCGGCTCTTCAATTAACCTCCTTCCGGCAGCCTTACTCAAACGATTCGAGTTTGGCCCTCTTCTTCGGAGCAGGACAGTCCTTCAGTTTGCTGATAGGTCGATCAAGAGGCCGAAGAGGTTGTTGAAGGACGTGGTCGTTATCATTCAGGGCCTGAAATTCCCTGTGGACTTTGTTGTATTGGACATGGAGATCCCTGAGTCGGTAACCGATGCCCCCACCATACTTGGATGCCCATTCTTGGCCACGGCCAATGCGGTATCCGACCATGATAGTGGGACGGTATGTTTTCGCTAGAGGGTGAAAGCATACAAATAGATACGATCGACAAGATCAGAGTCAGAGAGTTGGCATGCTCAGAGCAATCCAGCGAAGCCGAGCAGATGACAGAGGACGAGCTAGACATCCACCAGGTGTGTGATTTCGTGATGACTGATGATGAATCCAACTGGACAGATCCTGTAGCACCGACCCTCGCCTTGCCTACAGATTCACTATATCTCAAGCTCATGGCAGTCGAGAGCCGGGAGAGCACACCCCTGGATGAGGATACACCTGAAGCTGACAGTGTTGTGATGAGTGGTGCCGAGGATTTTCATTCTTGCTCATCTTCTTCTGATCCCTCGGATCCAGACATTGATTGGGATGATTTTGATGATTATTTGCCTTGTCTGATTCCTTCTGAGCCGACAACCATGACAGAGTGCGAGCCAGTGCAGTTTGTTGATGATTCAGCAGGCCGCCTTTCGTCAGAAATTCATGTAGAGCGAGAGTTCTCCCATGCAGACCTGGTAGCGTTTACACAGACATATCAAAAGCCAGATCTGCCACCCCCAGTTGTCCAGAACGGAAACCTCTGCCGCAGTCGTTGAAGTATAGATTCCTTGCGGGTGAGCCAGAAATGTACCCAATCATGATCTCAGCAGATTTGACTGGAGAACAAGAATCTCGTCTGATGGAGGTTCTTGAAAGAAACCGCAAGGCAATAAGTTGGAGTATAGCTGATCTTCAGGGGATTAGTCCAGCTCTGTGCTCCCACCACATCTATCTTGAGGATGACGCTAGGCCGTCACGTGAGTTCCAACGACGGATGAACCCGAATCTTCGAGACGTAGTCATGAAAGAAATTTCAAGGTGGTGGAGCACCGATTTTATCTACCCCATCTCCGACTCCAAATGGGTTAGTCCGTTGCATGTGGTACCCAAGAAGACGGGTATCACTACAGTTGTCAATGAGTCTGGAGAGGAGATCGCTACCAGAGTGCCCACTTCTTGGAGGGTCTGTGTGGACTACAGACGATTGAATGAGGCCACCAAGAAGGATCACTTCTCGCTACCCTTCATTGATCAGATTATCGAGCGGCTAGCTGGAAAGAGTCATTACTGCTTTCTTGACGGGTACTCTGGATACAATCAAGTGGCCATTGCGCCCGAAGACCAGGAGAAAACGACATTCACCTGTCCGTTTGGGACTTATGCTTTCAGACGGATGCCCTTTGGTCTATGTAACGCTCCAGCGACATTCCAAAGGTGCATGTTGTCCATATTCTCGGACATGGTGGGTGACTGTTTAGAGGTCTTCATGGATGACTTCTCGGTCTATGGCGACGGGTTCGATGCTTGTCTTGACTGCCTAGACCGTGTGCTTCAGCGCTGTATAGAGGTCAATCTTGTCTTATCTTGGGAGAAAAGCCACTTTATGGTGACTCAAGGGACGGTCCTCGGTCACATCATCTCCAACAGGGGCATGGAGGTCGATCCGGCCAAGGTGGATATCATCAGAAAACTCAATCCACCGTCCAACCTGCGTCAGTTGTGGTCTTTTCTGGGGCATGTCGGTTTCTACCGACGGTTCATTCAGGACTTCAGTCGAATTGCCCGACCGCTTACTGACTTGCTGACGAAAGACACCGAGTTTATTGTCAATGATAAGTGTCTTGCGTCTTTCGAGACTCTCAAAAATATGGTTGTTTCAGTTCCTGTCCTTCAGCCACCCGATTGGTCTCTCCCATTCGAGATCATGACGGACGCTTCAGATTTTGCCGTTGGGGCTGTGCTTGGACAGAGGAGGGATGGTTTACCTTTTGCCATTCACTACGCCATCCGTACTTTGGATGCCGCGCAACGGAATTACACTGTGACTGAGAAAGAGATGCTGGCCGTAGTCTTTGCTCTTGATAAGTATCGATCGTATATTCTCAGATCTAGAGTGACTATCTACACTGATCATACCGCCATCCGATACTTAATGGCTAAGAATGATGCCAAAGCACGTCTCACCAGATGGATTCTTCTACTCCAGGAATTTGATATTGAGATCAAGGATAAGCCTGGAGTCAAGAATGTGGTGGCGGATCATCTCTCCAGATTGGAGAATCTTGAGGAATCTGAGCCCAACACACCTATCACAGAGACATTTCCAGATGAGGCGATCTTGGCTATCACCTCGCTCCCGTGGTACACCGACATTGTGAACTATCTTGTAGCCAAGACGGTCCCACAAGGTTGGGCCAGGCAGAAACTTGAGACCTTCCTAGCGAAGGCCAAGTTTTACCATTGGGAGGATCCCGTCCTTTATCATGAAGGAGGGGACAGTATCTGGAGGAGGTGCATTCCTCAAGAAGAGCTTCACAACGTCCTCACATACTGCCACAAGCTTGAGGTAGGAGGACATCATTCTGGAAAAAGGACAACACAGAAGGTGCTTCAATCCGGCCTATGGTGGCCTACTCTTTTCAAGGATTCTGATGAGTTCGTGAAGAGATGTACTGACTGTCAGAAAATGGGAACCTGCGGACAGAGAGACATGATGCCCATGCAACCCATTCACTTCTGTGAGGTTTTTGATGCATGGGGGATTGATTTCATGGGCCCATTTCCTAAGAGTCAGGGATTCGAGCATATCCTGCTCGCTGTTGATTATGTCAGCCAATGGGTTGAGGCCATCCCCGCCCGAGCCGCAGATGCTAAAATCGTATGCAAATTTTTGAGGAAGAATATCATTTCACGGTTCGGGGTACCTAGAGTCTTGATTTCAGACGGGGGGTCTCATTTCATCAATGACAAAGTTAGGGCTCTTGCAGACGAGTTCGGCATTGACCATCGGGTTGCCACACCGTATCACCCTCAGACTAATGGTCTTGCCGAAGTTTCGAACCGGGAGATAAAAACAATCTTGCAGAAAGTTGTCCTCCCAGACCGAAAGGATTGGTCACAGCTTTTGGACTCGGTCTTGTGGGCCTATCGGACTTCTTTCAAGAATCCATTGGGGACATCTCCCTTTCGACTCGTCTATGGCAAGCCGTGCCATCTGCCAGTGGAGATCAAGCACAAATCTTTTTGGGCAGTCACTGAGTTACTGTTAGATCACGAGAGCATAGGAGAACAGAGAAGAGCTGAATTGGCAGCCCTGGAAGAACTGAGAGACACAACCTTTTCCAACAACCTACAGTACAAAGAGAAAGTGAAGACATGTCACGATTCCACATCAGCCATAAACAGTTTGAGCCAGATCAACGAGTATGGTTGTTTGATTCCAGGCTGAAATTATTCCCAGGGAAATTGCAGAGCAAGTGGAAAGGTCCGTATGTGGTTAGGAAGGTACATGACAATGGCAACATCGACATATCCGAACCGTCATCTTCCTCTACCTTCCGTGTCAATGGTCAACGCCTGAAACTATATCTAGATCATGATCCGCCGACCATTGACGTTGCCCCCATTCTTCTGGTATGAGATGTGTTCTTTGACTCATATCATCTACATCTCATACATGGTGATCACTTCCATCTTCCGCTGTACAGATCATCTGTCCATATCACTCTTTCATATGTTGAGTTATTTTCTTCTTTTCTTCTTTTCCTTTTCTATTTTCTTTGTCTATCAAAAAGGTGCCGCCCTTGTAGACAGTTTTCCATACTTAGGACGTACTTTGTCCTAAGTATAGGGGGGCGTGCACGCCGAGTTGTTCTATTCTTTTTCGATCCTCTCCATTGTCTCCTCTTCTTGTCTATACTTAGGGATATCTTACCCTAAGTATAGGGGGAGACAATCTGAGTACGATCTATTCATTCCCACCCTTGACCCTCCCTACGTTGTGTACAGTCTGCTATACTTAAGATTATTTGATCCTAAGTATAGGGGGGACGGTCAACTTCTCATTCGTTCATTCGTTTCT
Organism: Ottelia alismoides; assembly: GCA_037367405.1. Classification (NCBI taxonomy): domain Eukaryota; kingdom Viridiplantae; phylum Streptophyta; class Magnoliopsida; order Alismatales; family Hydrocharitaceae; genus Ottelia; species Ottelia alismoides. The sequence goes on along the minus strand of JAZKJV010005543.1, from coordinate 64,661 downwards.
TCATTCATTCATTCTTTAGACTTGTCTATACTTAGTACGAGTTATGTCTTCTCTTTTCTCTCCGATCTATGAGGACATAGCTCAAGCTAAGTATAGGGGGGTCGTATATGCTACGTATATACTTTAGCCATAACTCGTACTTTCGTATTTTCTTAAATAATATGGCTAATAATTCTTTAAAATTCATTAAAATCCCTAATAAAAAGGTGTTTTGTTCTTCAAATTCTTTTGTAATTACTGATTAATAAATCAGGTGAAAATGTTTTTTGCAAAATGTTTGAAAAATAGTTTGAAAATCTTTGTGAACATTTATTGAAAAACTATTTTGAAAATATTTTGTTACATATTTTCAACCTGTGTAAAAATGTGTGGTTTGTAAAATTTATTTTCTTTGTGTGAAAGAAAAGGTTTGAAAAATGATTTGCAAATGGTTTGAAAAATAGTTGCAAAAATATTTTGAAAAATCTATCTATACTGTTTGAAAAACCTTTGCAAAATGATTTTCAAATGTGTGTACATGTTTGCAAAAATGTTTGTAAAAACTATTTTAGACTATAGTTTTCAAAAGTGTTTGAAAAACTTGTGTCAAATGAGTTTGAGGAATACATACATCAGACCTAAAATCCACCATATATATATATATGTATAAAATTGACCACTTACCCTGTAAATTCTTAAAATCCACTTCTTATAAATATAAAGAAGCACTCCCGTGTACATAGTTTTAACCTAGATTGTAGCCAAAATCTTTTTGTTTTCAAAAATTCCCAAAAACATTTACAAAATTAAAATCCAAAAACATTTGAAAAATCTTTCTGAAAAATACAAAAAAATGCATGCATCATCTTTCCAAAAAAATCCATAAAAAGTTCAAAATCTTTGAAAATTGCATCACAAAAATATTTTCTGCATTGCATGGCATGAGCATTTTTTCGGATTGAGTTTGATAGTTGAACAAGTCTAAGTAAAATCCGGAGATTGGAGCTTGATTGGACCTTAAAATCTACCTAATAATAGGAACTTTATAGAAACTGGGTTTGGGGTACTTCAGGTCTATTTGACTTAATTCTTTGAGGATCACGGGACTTGGTTCAATGGATTCTTGACTGCCTAAGTAGAGTATTTCGGAGCACACGCACGACTCTTGTTGATAATGACCTAACTTGGACACTTGCACCTTTCACATGGCTCAACTCAGTTGGAGTGGTGAGGGGATTGGATTTGCCGGTACGAGACGCACACAAGTGGAAACATTTGTCCTCCTCTAGGGAGGGAAGTGCACCCCAACCCGTTCAGTGATGAGGAAGTCTAAAGACAGGAGGCTGTGGGTTGCGATAAAGCTTCAAAAGAGGGATAGTCTACTGGCTCAAGAGGAAAAACTCCTTATGTAAATGCTGCTGTATATAGTATTCGAAAAAAAAAATTCAGGCATGTACAAAAATAAAAAGCCTGCAAGTATGCACAAAGTCAATAAGCAAGCTTGAGCATCAAAGTCATATCATGTGAGCCTGCAGCAGGATGACTTGACTACACTGGTCTTGCATCCCAGGATAGGTAGCTACACTAGCTACCGTCCATTCTTCTCTTCACCCCTCCTCTTGAGCTGGTTGCCACTTGAACTTAGAAGGGAATACCTCGCTCCTCGAGGATGGAGTTATTGGATTGGGGAATCATTGGGTTGTCGTACTGTAGAAGTCAGTTTCTTTGTCATTCTAGTTGGGAAGAGCCACCATCACTTACACTGTACGAGTCAGACTCATAGTCGTAAGAATTTGCGTATGAGTTGAAGTATTTCTGACCTGGCTATTAAGGAGACTTGGACAGAGTTTTGGGATTCTCAAGGACTGTTGGATTTCAAATTCGGTTCTCACTAAGGTTCCGCACGCACTAAAATTCCAAAGGTCCGACTTAAGCTCCAAACTTTGATTTTGTGGAGACAAGTTTGATAATTAAACTAAATCTAAGTTCTTCTTTTTCTTTTCTTTCTTTTTCTTCTTGCACTTATTGCATATGTGTTTGCTAGGGACTAGCAAAGGTAAAGTAGAGGGGGATGATGAATCCACATTTCATCATCTTTATTCTATCATTTTGGCACCAAAAACCCTAGCAAATGCCTGTAAATAACATTAAAATCATCATCTTAGCATTCATGCATGTGCATCTAAATAGTGTGTAAAATACCATCATTAAAGCCAAAATTATAGAATAAATAAAAGAAAAGAAAAAGAATAAAATATTGTAAATATTTTATGACCCAAACCCCGAGACCTAGGCATCTTGATGAATAGGTCGACAAGGAATAAAGTAGGGGGAGATAAGGGCCAGATACAGGCAAAATACCTATACCTATTAATTCATTCCTTATTCATTTTGGGACCTATTTTTGGTTCCACTTTTTATACATCAAATAAAGAAACTTTGTACATGAAAGTTGTATATAATTTTATATAGAAAAATACAAAATTGATTTCACAGAAAAATAATGTACAGATAAAAAGTTATGGTCTGAATAAAAATCCAGAATCCCAACTTCCCAGACCCGTATCTCACAACTGAAAACTCCAAATGCAGCAATTTTAAATGTATATAGAAGAAAATAAGCTATTTAATGGCGGTGGTTTCGCATTTGGCGGAGCTACGGTTTGAAAGTTGAGTTTTGGATCCACATTGTATAGCTGTACTGATTAAAATATTCAATTTATTATTTATTCATTATTTTTGTATTTTTATATTTTTATAATTATGTAAATATTACTTATAATAATTATGTACATTAAAATTGGAATAAAAACCTAAGAAAAACTCAAAATAAAAATAAACATATATAGATCATACAGGTATTACACCTATATGTATACCTGTACAATACACTCTTATATTTTATTAAATATACAAAACATATCAGAAAAATAAAATAAAAATATCATTATGTGTATAAAAGTATTTTATAATTTTAGGAACTCATAAATACAAATAATAATATTAAAAATACCTAAATAAAAAAATACTTAAATACATAAGTATTATACCTATAAAGGGCTAAAAAGTGAACTTGTAAAAATAAGCCTCATAAAAATAATTAAAAATCACCATAAAATTATTTAGAAAATAAGAAATATTTTTCATTTTATAACCTAAAATTAATAAACTCTTTTTCATTTTTTAATCGATTTTACAAATCATTTCCAGTGGGTTTTTCCTGGTTGGTCCACGTGGACCAACCAGGAGGCGCCACAAGTTGACCCCGGTCAACTGGTCGTCTTCCCCACCTACCCCCTGTCAGTGGCTTGGTTTTTGAGCCATTTTCATGGTTTTTTCCCAGCCAATCCTTTCACCATTTCGCCTCGCACCCTTCTGCAATCTTCTTCCCCTACCAACCACCTTGCCCGCCTTGCGATTACCTTGGAGATTGCATCACTAAGACGCTCCAGAATCGTTGATCTTCGAGCCCCTGCAGCTCGGGGTCAAACCCAATATAAGCGACCCCCCTACTTTGAATTCAAATTGAGTCCCTTCGGTCCACCCCTCGTCGCCACCTTCGTGCTCCCGAGCTCCCTGGAGGTGACAGCTGTATCGCGAGGTCGTCAGCCAAGGCGATAGAGGTCGAGGGCGCCTCCACCACCTCCCGCAAGACCGGCGGTCGAGGTACACTACTCCCTCTGGCTCCGGCCATTGAGGGCCTCCCCCCTTTCATTTCTTTTATGCATTTAGTTCCTTTTAACCTAAGGATCAAAAACCCCAAAAAAAATCCGAGTTTCATCGCTTATTTCGCTCAAATCGCTAAGTTGGCCGGAGCGTACCTCCGGCCGTCCATCGCCATTTCGCTCCACGCATCCCCACGTCCATCCAAGGGTCCAGGAAGTTTGCCCTGGACCCCTTGAATCTTTTTGCAGGTCAAAGCGCACTTAATAGCGCCTGGAGATCAATTTTGAAGCTCGCCGGAGCTTTCGCAGCTGCCCAGCTCCGCCGGTCGCCCGAGAGCTCTACGGCCCTCGCCGTGGGTTTTTGAAGACTCCAGGAGGAAGACGAAGACCTAGGGACGCTCCACGTCCATTTTGGAGCCTTGACATCGCCGGAGGATGAAGATCTGGAGCGGCGAAGTTCACCCTCGCCAGTGTTCTTCGCTGTTCTTCCGCATCGACTCCCCTCCGTTGGATCTTGGAGCGCCTCCAGGTTGCGCAGCGTCCGTTGGATCAAGCTTCATCGCCACCGTCAGATCGTCCTCGAGCGATCTAATCTCCGCCGTCCACGCGAAGTGCCATCAACCGTCCGATCAACGCCACGTGTTTAAGTGAAGACCTGCAGCCGTTGGATCGCGCGCAAGAGGGGTATTTTGCACTCTAAACCCCAGCACATTTTGTATTTACATTTTAGTACCAAAACTTTCGTCTGTAGTGTAATTATTTTGTGTTATTTGCATGTAAGCCCCGCACTTTTATTTTTATTGCACTTAGGTCCTGTGCCACGTCACCTCACGTGCCTGTGCGCGTGAGGGGGTGGGCTTTTTGCAAGGACACCCTTGGGGTTTATTTCTTTCAGATTAGTCCCAAAATATTGTGACGTAGTGTAAAAGTTTGGGATATTTTGCATAGAAGCCCCTGATACTTTTGGATATTGCCTTTAGGTCCCTACCAAGCGCGTGTGTAGCACATGCTTGGCTTGGACATTTTGTATTAAGGCCCCTGCGGGTTTTGTAATTTGCTTCCAGTCCAGTAAATGCAAGTTTTAGTGTATATCTTTGTGGCAATTTTTCATGTACCCCCTGGATGTTTGAGAAATTGCACTTTTTCCCCTGCCAGGCCTGTTTAATTTTTGTGTGCTTAACGTAATTATTTGGAGACTCATTTTAATTCCAAAAATTCTCAAAAATTGAACTTAAGCTCCTGTGTACTTGTTCTCCCACACTATAATTTTAGTTTTTGTTTTTATTTCATTTTTATATTTATTAAAAATCAAAAACATGCTTTTTATTCACTGTCTAGTTTAGAAAATGCCAAATAAATATTAAAAGTCCTCGAAAAATTCCAAAAAATTCCCTAGTGTGTATTTTGACCTATTTTAGTGTAAGTCCAAAAATCACTAAAAATCACAAAAGAAAAACCTTAAAAATTAGAAAATACTTAAAAACTTCAAAAAAATCCATAAAATTGTAGAAAACTCCAAAATTTGTAAACTCAAGTCTTGTAGTCTCATGTTTTCATTATCTTTATTTGAAAAATAGTGTGGAAAAATTTTGTGGCTATTTGCTATTTTTAATTCTCATTTTATCTCCAGCCAATAGCTTTGTCACTGTTTTGATTTATTCCAATTTTTAAAAATACCAAAAACACTTTGAAAAATACCCAAAAATCACAAAAACAGTAGGAAATCATAAAAATACCAAAAAGTTTTTATTTCTGAAATTTTGGCTATTTGTGTGCATTTTTTATAAATACATTACCACCTCTTTTCTTACATTGCTTATATTTTCCAATATTGAAAAAGAAATTAAAAAAATATAAAATATAAAATTATAAAATCAGAAAATTAAAAATCAAAATACAAAATTAAAAAAAATAAATTTAAAAAAATAAAAAAAATAAAAACCCACAAAAATCTTTGCTTGCTTGCTTAGTGTAGACACTTCACATTCACTCACACACTTTTGTGCTTCTACTCTGTTTGCTCCCTGTGTTCGAACTCTTTGCATACTTGCTTGCTATACATTTTGTGCAGAGTTAAAAATAAATTTTAACTCCACATTTATTTCTATTTCCTTGATCTATAGTGTGGGTTAATTGTTGATTAAATACGAGATCCATTTGAGGGTCGCCACAGCGACGGTCGTCTCCGCCTTGTGTGAGACACCATTTAGGCTCTCTTGAATTCCGTGTTTATCACTAATACAAACACAAATCAAACCCAAGGTTCACCAACTCACACAATGAAGCCGCAAGAGTTCGGCAATTTATCTTTTCCGTTTTAAGTTGATGATAAACCAATCTTGGAAAGAATTTAGCGAGATGTTAGGTGCCGGCAATTTTCTTAATGACTGGCATGAATTCTTACGACTAGTTGCACCTACTTCCAGCCAGTATGGGTGTATGTACGTATCGTAAAACAACTACCCATGTTACTTAAGGACGGAGCCTTACGCAATGTCCTTTAAACCACCCACTCTGCTAAGGAAATCCAGACCATTTATCGGTTACTCGTAGATCCTCACTAAGAAGTAGCTAATTGTTTTTATAGAATCAGTAGTCAATATGAAAATCCGGATTTGGGCTCTAACCTTAAGTGTCGTCTCTCGCTCACTTAGATAAATAAATACATCCAAGGTCGGGATTTCTCTCCCGCAAAAATTCTCGATTTTATGGGTTAATTAGAGTTGGATATATTTAGTAGTCCCAATTTTAATTAGGCGATCACTGAAAAATTAAGTGAACACAAATACACGTCTACCGTCCAGTCCCAATTTCCTTTAAAATTACGCGACAAAACAAGAGGGAGAAATTCGAGAAAAGCCGATGCACGTGAAACAATGATGTATGCTCAGATAGAAGACTTATAGTGATTCCTCGCAATCTCCATGTGGGATGCAATACAAGAATTGAAAAATTAGTCTATATGAATGTAAGCCGATGAAAAACTACACCCAGCAGAAAGTTCTATTAGACGGGAAGAAATGAGTTAAATTTTTGACTAAATTGAATGATCTAATGTAGTCTCGATTAAAGTGAAGTGTGGTCCTAGTGTCTACGAGCATAATCAAAAATTAAAAGCTCTAATAGCTGTATGTGTAGGTCTATTCTAAGCACCACTCAAGTGGGGCCCCACCCTCACTGGAGAGTGAAACATGCCAAAACAAACCACAGAAAAATTTCAAGGTCTTGTTACACACGCGAGAGTCCAAACGACACCGCTAGAAATGAGAAATTAATTACAAAAAAATTGCAGAAAATAAATCCTTGACTCTACGCTCTCTCACGACTCGACTCGATCTTAATTCGATTTTTCGGGCGTCAGTGAAGATGCATTTGTTTTTGCGAGAGACTGCTCCACGCGCGTTGAGTACATCGCAAGAAAAATAAGAGAGAAAGTGTAAGAGAGTGACACAAAAATAATCAAAAATAAAATAAGAAAATAAATTCTAAAAATAAAATAAATGCAGAAAAAATGGAAAATTTACAATGAAAATTCGGGGGTCAGACTACCCGAAAAAAGAAACCGAACAAAAAATTTTTTAGATAAAAAAACTAAGCCGTTTGCCTCCTCGGCAATGGCACCATCTGACGAGTCCAAAAATGCCCTAGTTAATTTGCGTGAATTATCGAGCATTTAAATTAATGTCATTTCGTTATAGGGGACAATCGAAATCGATCAAGAAATAACGACAAAATTTTATTCAATTTTATTTGAAGTGATTTTATGTTTATTTTACTTGGGCAAGTCCCAAGGTTGAACTCAAGAAGGCAAAGTAACAAGCTAGAATTTTGTCTATGAAAGTTTGTGCACGATTTTCGAGACGATAAGTTTTTGTATTTTTAATGTAATTTTGGATGCAAAATGCAAATGTGGCCAATTTTAGGGGCTAAAAAGTAAAGATCAATCAAACGACGACTGAAAAAAATGAAACTTGGCCAGATGATAATTATGATGAATTAAATGCATTTTAATTTTTTGGAATTTTTGGATGCAAGATAAATATTTTATGAATTTATGAATGTAAACACAATGGATTTCAATAATTAATTATAGTAAATATTAAACCCAATTATTTTCAAAAGATAAAATTATCTAAGATCTATCACTAGGTGATCGATCTCAGAAAAATCGGAAACCTCAAAAATACTAGATTTGACACCTATTAAAAACTACAGATTGAAATATGCAAAAAGATTTTTACAGGGCAAACTATAATACAAATGCAATTCTTTTTGGGTACGATGTAATTATTAATTAATTCCACAGTCTGTGAATTTTTGTCAATTTTCAGAGCTATGGTTAATTAATTATGAACTTCAAGGCACAAGATGGGCAAAATATGTAATTTGTCACAAGAATATAAATTAATAAATAATTACAGATCACAAAAATATCAAGCATATGCCATAATGTAGAAAATTAGTTGAAGAACAAAGTGCTATTTTTATAAAAGTATAATGATGCAATAAAGTGATTCAAAGTGAAGGGGGAACACAGAGATATCACTGCAAACTACAGTAATAAATATAAAATTGCAGAACAGGGGCTAAACATAATTTAGCTAAGCTTCTGGGGGGAGATCTGCAAAATTTCCCGCTGTCACGTGTGTGGCACATGACCTTGTGGTGGCTGGGGCGACTTATGAATAGGTGAAGATCAGGGACTTCCTTGAAGTTGTCTTCTCCCATACGTGAGCTGCACATGGGAGGGTCTCAAGATCCGAGCCCGACTGGTGTGGTGGAGGAATATGTCCGTGGCGCAAGGCGGAGCAGCAGAGCAGAAGGATCCTAGCTCTTGTCTTCGACGAGGCTGCATTGATTTTGACGACGATCGGAGGGCTGGAGGCCTTCGCGGGGGAGCGGCGAGGGTAGAGGCCGACACACAGCTAGCATGCATTGATGAAGAGGGGCGTTCAACGATGGCGATGAAGCTTGCTGGAGGTATGGCTCGACGACAGTGAAGAGGCCAGAAGCGAAGGCGACGGTTCGTGAAGATGAAGAAGTTGATCCGTCGGTTGAGGGTTGAGTCATGTTCAGTGAAGCAGAGATGGAATCAAGGGGATTGTGCGATGTTGGATGTATATTGAAGTGCGATGGGGGCTACTAAGAGTGAAGAATGAAGGTGACGAGGAGGGTGGAGAAGAAGTACCTGGAGATACAGCTCGACGGCAATGAAGCCGGAGCAGAGCAGCTGCTCAATGGACGAGCTGCTGCGATGAGGCCAACGAAGCCTCGGATCTCACCGATGGAGGAAGTGGGAGTTGGGCTGTCACCACCGAAGGGTCTTCCTCTACTGCTGGTGATCGGAGGATGGATTGCGAGGGGGCAGGTAATGGCTTTTTATAGGATGAGGAGGGTCGGCGACTTATGGAAAGAAGAAGATGATTGGCGGTGGAGGAGATCACGGAGGTGGTAGGGAGATTGATATGATGGAGATTGGCGAGACGAGGGGGATTCGATTGTTGGGAGATAGGCGACGTCCGACCAAATCTGGAAGGCGGCGGTGGAGATTGATTTGGGAAAGTGGGAGAGAGGGGTGGAGGAAGAAGATGGCTCATGGGCCATTCGATCGGGTGGCCCAGATGAAGCCACGTTTTTTTTTATTTTTTTAATTTTTTTATTATTTTTTAAGAATTTTTTATAATAATAAATGAAAATAAAATAAAAAATGGGTGACATGTGACAGCTCCAGGAGCTGCCACGTGTCAGCCTCAGAAAATTCGAAAAATAAGTACAATAATAAATACATAAAAAATAGTAAATGACCTGTTGGACAAGGGAGCCCACAACGAGCCATTATGCAATAAATGTTATTGGACATATCATTCCCTAATCTGAAATGAAGAATAAATAATTTGCATAATAGGTCCCTTAGTACAATTAAGGTTATGTACCATGGACATCTTGATGATCATACAGCTGTTGATTCAATTATTGAATCATAGAGGCTGGTGCTTGGATGAATATCCAAAGAGTTAGATTGAGGACTCTTCAAGTACCGTCAAATGATTATTAAGAGATGATCTCCAGCCTGAGTAGGAGATGGCAATCCTTTCTCACATAGGCTGATATCTGACCGACCTCTTGATGCAGGTCCTCTGCATGTGAATAGAGATTCGGAGGTGTCAGATTAGTTAGGTCAAAGAGTTGACTTAACGAGATCGAGATAACCAAAATCCTATATCGTATGCTGTCACGATACATGCATGCATCCTTTGACCGGAGACAGATGTGTTACTATATGTCTGAGTATGTACATTTGGCAGACCAATAAGTTGATGACCTAATCAAGGTCCATACACCGGCATGCTGGTGTGCGTGCAAGGGCATATGAGTAATATGATCTCTCGAAGGGATCATATAGGTTCATTACTGAACAGGAAGACATGAGCCCACTCATGAGATATTGGGAAGAATCAAATTCCATGCACGGTCGTCTCGCTTTGGAAGCTTGACTGAATTTGTAGGTTTGATATATACTTTTGGAAAGCATATGATCAAGACCTAGGTATGATATATGCTTTTGGAAAGTATATGATCAATACCAACTCCCAATAATCAAATGAGAAACTTACTGATAAAACCCTGAAGTAGACAGTATAAAGTTGATCTAATACTTCGGGTTATTCTGATTCTTCCAGTATGCAGGATGTACATGTATTGGGAATACCTGAGGGTGATGTGATCATAACGACTGTATAACCATGACGCTTCCATTCCTAGGGAGTGATGAAATGGGCCTGGATTTTAGTGACTCCTCTCAGTAGAGAAGTGATCTAATCTTAGTCCAAATGTTGGACATTGATCTGAATGTGATTCAGATACAATGAGAAGATTAGATCTACGGTCTTGATTTAATCAAGCATCTATGGGAGGTCCGCAAGATCTGGATTTGATATTTGATCTCAATGTCCAAGTCACTATACGTGGAACAATACAATCGCCCTGTCCTTATCTCCAAGTATCCGTGGAGAAAGCGCATTATCCTTGAAAGAGTTCATGGATAATTTCATTGTTGATATATATATATATATATCCGAGCATCGAGAAAATTGATAATTAATTGTGATTTAATTATCATGGATAATAAGAATTTGATTCATATTATAAGGAGAGTTATCTAAGATAATTAAATGTGATTTAATTATCAAAGATATGAATAATGTGAATGTGATTCATATTATTTGGGCACATGAGAAAAGAAATCCAAGATGATTAAATGTGATTTAATTATCATGGATATGAATAATGTGGATAACACTATCCATATTCATCATATATATTATAAATATGATTTATAATATATTAAAGAGAGCATATTGTGATTTATATTTGTTGATTAATTGTTAATGTGAATTGGATTCACATTGAATGATTAATTGAAAATATAATTATATTTAGTTTTGGGTTGTGAATGAGATTCACATATTTTTAATGGCATGGTTGATATTTTCCATAAGATAATTTGGAATTATTTTTTTTGAAAATAATGTCAACAAGAGATGATGATATATATCATGAGATAATGAGATCTCATGATAATTTGAAGAGATAGACTAAGTCCACCAAAGAGGAGTGGACGGCTACAACTCTCCATGAGGAGAAGAGTAGCCATCCCCTCTTTTGAGGAGATTGGTTTATTCTCTTCATTATCTTTTCTCTTATCAAAGATGATTTAATTTGAGATTAACTTTGTTGATTTATCAATGAAATTAATTTAAATTAAATCATTAGTTGTTGTATTTTTACAACAACATCTTAGCCATTGAAAGAAACACAAATCAATCTCAACCATTGATTGTGTGTTGTCCATGGATTGGGATCCATGGACTCCCAAAACACTATATAAGAAGATGCACCCCTTGCTCTTCCAGACACAGATTAATGAATGTTCTCTCTCTTTTCTCTCTACACGCCCACTCTCTCTATCTCTCATGTGGCCGTCCACCATGGATGCCCTAGAGAGATTCTCCATCGCTGCAGCATCGTCGTTATGCTGCTCGATCGTTTGCTCGTGGATATCCGTCAACTTCGGCGTACCTTGATCGTGAAGAAGACGTCGTATCTCATTTGTCGAGATCAGGAGATCCATGGCTTGGATCATCAACATGGATTGCGAGAAGCATGCGTCCACGCGCTCGCAAGCGTCTCCTCCGTCGGATCGGACTTGAGACAGGAGGTCTCTTTGTTTAGAAATTCGTTGCAATCATACTCAAGAGGTAATCCTATTACTTGTTTGTGGTTTAGACGAAACGATCCGAGAAGTGTTCTTTGATCATGTGGTTTTGTCACATAGAAAATTTTAATTTCCGCTGCATCGAGCAACTAGTGCGATCAGTCACTCCCGATCGCATTTGATGCGATCATCACGCTTCCGTGATGTGCTTGAGGATTTTCCCCATATCCTTCAAGTGGTATCAGAGCCAGGTTGTCAAAGGTTTTGGATTAGATCCATGAATCTACGAAGTTTTGGGCTCGATTGGGTTCGTGAAAATTTTAGCTTTTCAATTTTCGCAGCCTGTCTTTTGATAAAATTTCGGCCCTGTTTAAAATGTTTAAACACGAAATTTTAAATTGTATAATGTTCCCCATTAATTAAGAAAATAGTAGGATTTGAGTTTGCGTAATTTAGATTCCGTTTGCTCAAGATATGATCGTTTTATTGACCATATGTCCACTGTTTAGGGGATGGCGATTAGAGACGTAATTAAGATGGTAATTACGGTTTTAAAATACCTGGAAATGCGTGTTTATCACATGGTTTCGTTTTTAAATCAAGTTATCAATATCTAGAAATTGATTTTTCTTAATTTGGATTTAAAATGAATGAGATATGCTATTTTTAGTTAGTGAGTGTCACTGCTGGAAATTGCATGTTTTATCTAGAAACCTCGTGATTGCCGTTTAAGAAATTTGCGAAATTAATATTTAATTTCCTGGAATAATTGTGGATAATATTTGAGAAATATTAGAACAATAATTATTCCTTTAGATGACATTGCCTCAACCAAGGAATGATTAGATTAGATCTAGATCAACAATTGGTTACTTGATACACTTTTATCAAACTTGTTACTTGAATAGGTTTTGGGAATTTGTCTAGCAAATTTCCTTATAATCAAAATAGTTTTGATTATTACTATATGGTATGATTTCGGTTGAAAGACCGATGATCATCTCAAGTACAAACTGATTGACTCGGCATTGTTTTTTCCCGAGGCGGATATGGTGTCTAGTCGGGGAGCGTTGGGGTAGCGGGTCGCATTGGTTGCGGTCTGTCCCACTCCCGTCGGTACTGGCCATGACAGCGGGTAGGGAACGAATGATGCCTAAGAGATCATGATGTATTTTTCTAATTATTAAATTCGAATTAATATGTACTTTGAGACAATACCATATATTCAAGTAAAATCAAGTTTGTTGATTGAATTGGATTGATAATTAATTTAGTTTGATTAAGTTAATTATATCCAATTAAAAACACTCTATTATGAATAGATGTGTATTTCCCTTGGAAGAATTAATCGTAATGAATATGATTCATAATAATTAATTAGAATTTGAATATGATATGGAGGATCACATAAGTGACATCCATGGTCTCCCGTCAAGGCGAAGGATTCCGTCGCCAGATATTGTATGTAGGAGACGCCTGTCCGAAGTAACAACTCCTGCATACAATCCATTTGGATCGGGCTCTTCGCTTCTCGAAAGAGTAAGGCCGTATACGTAGTGACTCCAATATCGAGTCCTCATATTATTAGGGCGATACTGGATTGCGTATAGCGAGTATTAAGCATGTTGATGGTTGGTTCAATTAATGACGGGTCAACATCACCTTAGGGGTGGTGGGCCCGGGTGTTAAAGATCGAATTGGGAGATACAAGTTGGACTTGCAAGACGGAATGTGTTCTCGCTTCTTTTTATCCGAGTTACAAGTTCTCATATTATTGGGATGTAACAAAGATAAGGAAGGAGATCCCAGATCTTGCCTGAGATATAATGGCAAGTATATCTCTTACACTGAAAGTGATTAAGGGAATGAACTTTCAGTATTGACAAGGCATGACAACTTTGATATAAAAACTCCTAAATCAAAGTGATATATATATATAAATATATATATATACTTATGCAAATTTCTTATTTCAGATAATCCTTCATTAAACCCACTTAATGTTATACTCAATAATAACCACTAAAATATCATGGATTGGACTCATGATCCAGATACTGTACTTGCAGTTGGACACATGATGTATGTGGTTGCAATGTGCAAGTTTCCTCATAGTAATGAGGAATGACAATTAAATAGACAATAAATCTACAACCCTAGGGTTTGTATGTCTCTATAGTTTTGATCTTTCATCGAGTGTACTTTGGAAGTGACATGTCGATGGTGATCGTAATTGTCGAATAATCCTTATAAAATCAAAGAAGATGTTTTGGCATACATATGTGCTCTAGACATTTAATCATGAATAGCATGGTTCACTGCATTATGTAGAATGGTAGCTCGAAAGAGATGATGTATTCAAAATGTTTGAATACCTACCTGAACCAATGTTTTAAGAGTCTAGATGGACGTAGACATGATGAGTGTCATCATTCTACTCTCTATACTCTAGTCATTCATGAAGCTTCAAAATATTCATATTGTATGAATTTACTGAAGCATGTATAAATGTTGAAATGCTCTTACATTGAATTCTATTTGAATTCAACATAAGAGATCCTTAGTCTTAAGAAAGGGTTGTTTATAGATAAAGGGAGCGCGGTGGAAGCATGGGTCAGACCCAAGATGAGAAGGATAGTCAAAGAGTTGATTGTACTTCTACGAATTCCATATTACATCCAAAGAGTTGGATGAATGCCAATATTGCAATAAGTTGGTGTGTTGATAGTATGACTATCAAGTCTGTCTAGAATCCTTAGAGAAGGACTCGGATAGAGCACCATAATAATCTACATAAATCATTGATATTGACTTGCTTATTTGATAAGATAAAGTCTAATAATTGTATCTCAATCTTCTAACAACACTTGCAATGTGTTGCACATGTTTTAGAAGATTGGAGAATTTGATCTTCAAGTTTAATAGTCATCTACATGGATTTTGATGCAATTGTTGCAACAATCTCTATTAGATAGATGGACTTCATATTGTTAGTGGGAGAGCCCCTTATCTTAGAGAATGTCTCTATGACCTAGATACAAGAATACACTCATAGTTTATTTCTAATGTTGGAAATAAACATGAATTCTGGAATAAACCTATCATAAAGAGTTATGATGTATATATTTCAGATAGTAATTTGGCATCTAGTGGACTCTACTAAATCAGAAATTTAATGAATGGTTCATTAAGATTTCTGATACTGAAAGTTAAACCTTATAAGATCAGTAGGAGGATAAAGATCATTTGACAATGATTTAGCATCAAGTTTTGGACATATGCCTGTTGATTTGATCAGTAAATAAGTAAGAGATGAAATTTAGAATGTCTAAAATTTCAAATCTTACATACTTATGAATATTGTATTTAAAGTAAAATATCCAGTACGCACTTCTCTGTGAATAGTGTTAGATGTTGAGGTATTCAAGATCTCATACATATTGATGTATGTGGATCATCTATATCATAGTAAACATTATGGACATGTGATATCTATTGATGATTATGTATGATATGAGATTTCTTCTCTTCACCTAAGAAGCCTTTGAAGTATTCTAAGATTTCACAATTTTGGTTTTGAACCAAAGTATGAAGGAAGATGAAATGAATTTGATCTAACCTAGGTAGCTTATACCTATTAGATGAATTCAGGGAATGCCTTATGGAGATGTGAATATCATTCCTATCTCAATCCTCCTAATAAACCTAAACTCAATAGAGTTGTAGGGAGATACAATTGGACCATGTCTGACATGATTTGATCTATGATGAATTTTAGCATAATTACCTGTTAGTTTCCAGGTATATATGTAGTAGAGACTACATTATATATCTTTAATAAGATTCCATGCAAGTAAGCTGGAATTTAGCACTAGAGAGTGCTACTTCATTAGGAAAATAAAGGATGGTATTGGATACCTACTTTATAACCCTGTGATTATTAAAAGATCTAATCTCTGAGAATGTGATTCTTAGAGGATGACTCTCTTGAGAATCAAGATGAAAATGAAGTGTAGGAATCCATTTAATCTTGAGAAGATAATGAGGCTCCTGAAATCGGGAACTAAAAGGACAATTAAAGATGAAACACTAATACTTTTTCAAATGAGTTTGAGGATGTATTCCATGTGTCAATTAAGTCTGACAATGATCGGACTTCATGTAATGAAGCTCCTGAGGATCATGACATGGAAAGATGGATATTAGCAATATAGTCTAAAGTAGACTTCATATACAAGTGTAGTATATGGACCCTCGAGGATCCACCTATATGGGTAAGAGCCCATAAAGGTGTAAATAGATCTTCAAGAGAAAGGGAACCTGATGATAAGGTAGAGACCTTCAAAGCACGGTTTGTAGCCATGAGCTACATATTGAAGAGAAGACATTGCTTGCAATGAGACTTGATCTTCAATGACCATGCTTAAACTCATCAGAATATTGCTAACTATGGCTACATAACTTGACTATGGCATCTTTAAGATGTAAGTCAAGATTGTATTCCTCTATGAATACCTCTCTGAGGATATTCACATGAAGTAGCCCCAGGTCTTCATGATTGGGGAAAGAAAGATGTGCAGCTAAAGAAATCCATCTATGGACTCAAATAAGCTTCTTGTAGTTGGAACATAAGATTTGATGAAATTATAAATGTTATGATTTCAGATAGAATCTTGATGAACCATGTGAAGCTTAGTGGGAGTACCATTGTGTTCAACATGCTAAATGTAGATAATATCCTAATCATTTGGAATGATATAAGGATGATAATAAGTGTTTTATAGACTGGCTATTCCATATCTAGAAATATGATTTCAAGGATATCTCTTAGATCATAGTTCTGAAGGTGTTCAGAAGCAAAAAAAGAGAGGCTATTGGGACCGTCACATTTGTAGTACGCCTTGAACATATTCCATTCTTGGAAATTCCAAGAAAGGTTTCCTTCCCTTAAGATTTGGTACTGATCTATCTAAAGGGATAGCACCTCAAAGAGTTGAGGAAGTGAATGCTAAAACTGGTTGTCCTTTGTGCATCAGTTACGAGAAACTGAAAGTATGCTAGATGTGTACAAAAGCCAGATATCTGCCATGCAGTGGGAGTAGTAAGGTGTTGCTAATCCTACTATGGAGATAAAATGCTTGATTGCAGTAATAACAAAATCTTCAAAGATGACAAGACTTTCGAGATAGTGATCTCTAAGTCTTATCTTCAAGAAATTAAGACTTTATAGATAACGACCTAAAAGGTCTTAACTTTGGATACCTTTGGAGATAGAGATCTCTAGGAATAAGGGTATTCTGATAAGGATTATGGAAATACTAGTTATGATAATTATTAAGCTGTATTGTCAAGGACACTATAACTGCTTTATCAAGATTGAGTATTGGTTGCATAAGATGCAACATTCGCATTAGATGCGAGCACTGTTACTGGGGATATGCAAGTTCCGTAAAAGGACTTGGCGTAGTCTCGCGGGAACAGAGTGTCTGATCATCTTACCTAGCTATTTTTAAATAGCCTATGATTGTCACATGAGTGTGGATTTAAATGATTAGCCCATTAATGGCTCTTTGGGCTAGTGGGAGATTGTTGGACATGCGAGCCCACGGTGAGCCATTATGCAATAAATGTTATTGCACATATCATTCCTTGATCTGAAATGAAGAATAAATAATTTGCATAATAGGTCCCTTAGTACAATTAGGGTTATGTACCATGACCATCTTGATGATCATACAACTATTGATTCAATTATTGAATCATAGAGGCTGGTGCTTGGATGAATATCCAAAGAGTTAGATTGAGGACTCTTCAAGTACCGTCAAATGATTATTAAGAGATGATCTCCAGCCTGACTAGGAGATGGCAATCCTTTCTCACATAAGTTGATATTTGACCGACCTCTTGATGCAGGTCCTCTGTACGGGAATAGAGATTCGTAGGTGTCAGATTAGTTAGGTCAAAGAGTTGACTTAACGAGATTGAGATAACCAAAGTCCTATATCGTATGCTTTCACGATACAGGCACGCATCCTCTGACCGAAGACAGATGTGTTACTATATGTTTGAGTATGTACATTTGGCAGACCAATAGGTTGATGACCTAATCAAGGTCTATACACTGGCGTGCTGGTGTGCATGCAAGGGCATATGAGTAATACGATCTCTCGAAGGGATCATACATGTTCATTACTAAATCAGAAGACATGAGCTCACTCATGAGATATTGGGAAGAATCAAATTCCGTGCACGGTCGTCTCGCTTTGGAAGCTTGACTGAATTTGTAGGTTTGATATATACTTTTAGAAAGTATATGATCAAGACCTAGGTATGATATATGCTTTTGAAAAGTATATGATCGATACCAACTCCCAATGATCAAATGAGAAACTTACTGATAAAACCCTGAAGTAGACAGTATAAAGTTGATCTAATACTTCGGGTTTATTCTGAGTCTTCCGGTATGCAGGATGTATAGGTATTGGGAATACCTGAGGCTGATGTGATCATAAACGATTGTATAACCATGACGCTTCCATTCCTAGGGAGTGATGAAACGGGTCTGGATTTTAGTGACTCCTCTCAGTAGAGAAGTGATCTAATCTTAGTCCAAATGTTAGACATTGATCTGAATGTGATTCAGATACAATGAGAAGATTAGATCTACGGTCTTGATTTAATCAAGCATTTATGGGAGGTCCGCAAGATCTGGATTTGAGATTTGATCTCAATGTCCAAGTCACTATACGTGGAACAATACAATCACCCTGTCCTTATCTCCAAGTATCCGCGGAGAAAGCACATTATCCTTGAAAGAGTTCATGGATAACTTCATTGTTGATATATGTATCCGAGCATCGAGAAAATTGATAATTAAATGTGATTTAATTATCATGGATAATATGAATTTGATTCATATTATAAGGAGAGTTATCTGAGATAATTAAATGTGATTTAATTATCAAAGATATAAATAATGTGAATGCGATTCATATTATTTGAGCACATGAGAAAAGAAATCCAAGATGATTAAATGTGATTTAATTATCATGGATATGAATAATATGGATAGCACTATCCATATTAATCATATATATTATAAATGTGATTTATAATATATTAAAGAGAGCATATTGTGATTTATATTTGTTGATTAATTGTTAATGTGAATTGGATTCATATTAAATGATTAATTGAAAATATAATTATATTTAGTTTTGGGTTGTGAATGAGATTCACATATTTTCAATGGCATGGTTGATATTTTCCATAAGATAATTTGGAATTATTTTTTGTGAAAATATTGTCAACAAGAGATGATGATATATATCGGGAGATAATGAGATCTCATGATAATTTGAAGAGATAGACCAAGTCCACCAAAGAGGAGTGGACGGCTACAACTCTCCATGAGGAGAAGAGTAGCCGTCCCCTCTTTTGAGGAGATTGGTTTATTCTCTTCATTATCTTTTCTCTTATCAAAGATGATTTAATTTAAGATTAATTTTGTTAATTTTCAATGAAAATTAATTTAAATTAAATCATTAGTTGTTGTGTTTTTACAACAACATCTTAGCCATTGAAAGAAACACAACCATTGATTGTGTGTTGTCCATGGATTGGGATCCATGGACTCCCAAAACCCTATATAAGAGGAGGCGCCCCTTGCTCTTCCAGACACAGATCAATGAATGTTCTCTCTCTCTTTTCTCTCTACACGTCTACTCTCTCTATCTCTCATGTGGCCGTCCACCATGGATGCCCTAGAGAGATCCTCCATCGCCGCAACGTCATCGTTATGCTGCCCGATCGTTTGCTCGTGGATCTCCGTCTACTTCGGCGTACCTTGCTCGTGAAGAAGACATCATATCTCGTTTGTTGAGATCAGGAGATCCGTAGCCTGGATCATCAACATGGATTGCGAGAAGCACATGTCTCATCCACGCGCTCGCACGCGTCTCCTCCGTCGGATCGGACTTGAGACAGGAGGTCTCTTTGTTTAGAGACTCGATCGTAGACACACTTCAAGAGGTAATCCTATTACTTGTTTGTGGTTTAGACGAAACGATCTGAGAAGTGTTTTTGGATTATGTGGTTTCGTTACATAGAAAATTTTAATTTCCGCTGCATCAAGCAACTAGTGCGACTAATCGTTCCCGATCGCATTCGATGCGATCATCACGCTTCCGTGATGCACTTGAGGATATTCCCCATATCCTTCATGACCTTGGATCATTTTTTTTCACGAAAGTTGCTCGTCTCAATGAGATGTATAACTTTCATGAAGAGACCAAAATCAAAATCGACCATTTGCGCATAGTGATATTTTTGGGGTATCCCATGTACGCAGAATACCTTGATTTTTGGGTTTTATAATTTCTTGTCATTTTTAAATCAGATAAAAATCTGGAAAAAATATGATAAAATCAAAGATAAATATTTAGATATTAATCTTTTTTGAATTTTTATTAATTAAGAAAAAGAAGAAGTAAAATAAAATACGAAAAAGACAATTTCTATACAGATAGTTAGTGAAGACTCTAACTCAGTTGTTTTCTTTGATTTCAAGCTCAGTTTGGATTTGGATTTTTGTGCATCTTAATAAAAATTTTATCAAAGAAGACAAATGAAAAAGAAATCAAATAAAATGGGTTAATTATGTACATAAAGTTATAGGTCAAAAACCGCTAAAATACAAAATGTACAAAAGAGGCCCAGAACCCAACTTTCACATATGAACTTCGATTCACTTGAACCTGGTCTTGTTTTGAAGGTATTTGAATGTACATTAATTCAAAAGTGAGCAGGATCAAAACAGACACTGGATGAGGAAGATATTGAGGTTTTAGTCCGGAAATCCTAGAAATAGGGTTTGGGTTTTTGGTCCACTTATTTAGGCTAGTGATTTTTTTTGTATTTTTCATTTATTCTTGTCAGTGATATGTACACAATGGAGGTGGTTTATGGTCAATTGGGGTTAGCATAAATTAGTTAAAAATTAAGGAAGTTGGGCTATTTATAGGTCAATTGGATTGTGATTTTTGGCTTCTTGTTTTGTGCAATAAATGAGTGATAAAATGCAATTCTTATCAAAACTTGCATGAATGCTAATTATGCAAATTAAATGAATAAATGTCAATGAATTTTAGGGATTTGAGCTTAATACATCATTTTTAGAGTGATGAATCTGAGATTCATCATCAACGCATCACAACATCGAGTCAAGTAACAACCTGGAGCTCCATTAAGCTCTGCCACATCCATCCATCCACATTAGATTATAGGTTAGATTGCTAGTCTTCTTTTCATCTTCTCCTTTTTTTCTTCCCTTCTCAATCCTTCATTTTTCTCTCAATCTATCTTCTCTCTGATTTCAATTCGATCGCTTTTGACTTCCTTTGTTATTCCATCCTACTTCCGTACACATCCAATTCACCTCATCTCTGATCCCATTCAGCTTCTTCAAAACCTTCCATAAGCTCATCACCTCTGATCAGAGCTGATCTGAGATCCTGATCCCTTCCTCCACCTTCTTAGAGGATCCCCACTCATTTCATCCATTTGTGTTTAACACTCGGCTGAGGTATTGTCCCTTGAGCCTTGTTTGACCATGCATGTCATTTGCGTTTGAAGAACACATGGAGTTACACATTCACCTAGAGATCAACGCATGCACCAACACATATTAGTAACAACTGATCGGAGCTTTCACATGGAGATCCGAAGTTGGAGACCGATGATCGAGAGCTCCGCCACCTTTCGATCATTTAGTGCACCTCCTGAAGCTTCATCTGGAAGCGATCCACCATCGGGAGCACACTTGCAGATTCGAGTAGCATATGAAGCAAACAGACAAATGAAGTATCAAAGCTTTATTTTTGCGAGCATCTAATCGGATTAGAGATTTGAGTGTTTTCAGCCTCAAGGAGTTGTAGCACAAACCTGGAGCTTGACATACAAATGAAGTTAAATGTCCTGAAGCAACATTTGAATCTAAGCATGTGATCGAAACCTGTAGATGAAGATCGATCATGAGCAGTAATTGAGGCTTGAAATCCACTAAGCTCAGCCGCCTTGAGCACTTGGAGCGAATCATCTGGTGAAGATCAATCACGCAAAGAGGAATTTGGGGAAGAATAGGGGTTCATCCTAGATCAATCTACAATTGTCTGAACGTGACGTGATCGAACGCCTATAGCAACGCAACGCGTCAGCCTCTAATCAAATCTACCGACCTACCGTTGAAGCACACACGTGACCCGCACATGCACGAACTGATATTTTTTGGCGAAATTGTGAATAAGCCCATCAATTTGATAAAAATTCTAGCAGGTCCCAGGAAGGTTCAATCACGTGATCAGGACATGCATCTCTTGAACATTTACGTGGAAACCCCCAAACATTATACATATTCTTAAACAGGTCCCTAGGTTGGAGCATGTGCAAGGGCACATGGATCTTGTGATTTTTGCGTGTATATCCCCCTCTATTTCCTATATTTTGTGTGCGCTAATAACCTTCCAGGAAATTGTGATAAATCTATGATTGATCGCCTTTATTCTTTCATTTGGCTAAAATCCTCAGTAAAATACATGTAAATATTCACTAATTCCCAGTAGTTATCATTCTAACCATATTTGTTAATATTATATAATTAACACTTATTTTATCTAAAATAAAATAATAAATAGAAAAAAAGAAGGATGTATATAAAATATATACAGACTGATCCTGACCCTGAGACCAGGTCAATATTGACGTGGTCAACAAAATAAATAAGTCGGGGGAGATAAGGATCTTAGTGAATAAAAATATAGAAAACCAAGATCATAAAAATACATTAATACATTTTTCTCCTTGTAAATATTTCACTTATTTTATTTATTATCAAGATTATTTCAAACCAAAATATTTTCTTCACAAAAGTTGTTTACAATAATATATATTATTTTATAAAAATATCAGAAAAATTATTTAATAGAGATATAATATTTTATGATGAAGCACAAAACCCGTAAAAGTCAACTTCCAAGATTCATAATTATTTATAGAAAACTCCAAATTGACCAAACTCACTTTTAAACTTCATTTTATTACTAAAACTTTTTCTTAAAAATATCAAAAAAATATTAGAATAAAATAGGTTAGTTATGGCGTTTGGACCCCTTTGTCTATATGTAATATATTTATAAACTTCCTGATTTTCTAATTAATTATTCTTAATCCCATTTAACTTAATTCTTTTTCTAATGTATTTCTAAAAATCAGTGGAAAAATATAACTTGAGTTTAAATGCCAATAAATCTAGAAGCCATAGAGTCGTGACTTAAATTTTCCATACCTCATAACTCAGCCATATGAAATCTCAATTGGGCAAACTCACTTTTAAAGTTCATTTTATAGAATTATCTATAAAATGAAACTGATTTTGCTAAAATCAGAGTTAATATGCAAAAAGTGGATTTTGACACCCTATTGGTGTAAAATGTACAACATATCTTAATTTTATCTTATTTAATATATGTCATTTCTTATATTTATATATTTATTAATATTATATTATTAAATTAAATTAAATTAAATTTTATTTATTTATTTAATGATTTATTTATTAACTTATTCATTTAAATATTTATTTAAATATTTATTAATTTATTTAATTATTTAATCATTTTTTACTTATTATTTATATAATTAAAAATTTACTTATTCATTTTAATTAATTAATAATTTATTTTATTTACATAATTTATAATTATTTATCTTAATTAATTAATCAATTAATAAATTAATTAATTTTAATTTATTTTCTTATTTACCTTTTCCCTCTCTTCCTTTCCCCCTTCTTCCCCGTCATCCCTTTCTTCCTTCCGCGCCACCCGCTACCGCCTCCTCCTTCCTCCTCTTCTCCTCCGGCCATCAACAACCTAACCACCTCGCTGTTAGCCGGTACCCAAACAACCCAATGGTGATGGGAGCCACCGCTAGGTGACCGCACCCAACGACGTGCTCCCCAAGCCACTTCTCCCCTATATATAGGACCCTAGATCCCCTCCGGCCAGATCCATCTGCCATTAGCATACCCATCTCCTTCGAGAGCTCCGTGAGAGAGAAATCTGTGACAGGGATCGTTGCCACGCGTTGAGTGGGAGAGAAGGAGAAGCTATGGTGAGATCTCCGTCGGAGTCGAGTGTCGCTCCTCCATGCGTGAATCATCCTTGTCCGCCGTGAGTTGAAGGCTATCACCCTTGAGCTCCGCCCGAGCTTTATCCCCAGGCAAACTCCTCCGCCACCTGCATCTAGTCCAGGTTAGATTCCTCCATAATATTTCATCTTTCTTCCTCCTCTGAACCTATTCTCCTCTCTCTTTTTCTCTCCCTCTCTCCTCCCTTATCTTCCCATTCACATCCGATCAATTCATCCAATCCACAATCCACCTTCAAAATCCCTCCATTTTGTATTCTATCTCGCATAACTCGGCATCTCCGATCAGCAGGTGCCACTCTTGGAGCTGATCTGCATGTGCGACTTCTGGAGCTGATCTGAGGTACGCGTAAGAATCATCTTCGCGATACAACACATTCACAATTCACATTCTGTTTAAACAAGAGCAACATTTGAAGAAAGCATGAATCATTTGAGACCAAACCACATTTGAAGTATCGTATAGTATCTGAAGTCGTTGCAAATTTGAGGACGAACGAATCACTCAAATCATTTGCAAGTAACCTTCTTAATTGATTCATATTTTTCCTTCTAAATCAAGATATCTTCTGCAGCTTGAGCCATCGACGACCAGGATTCAATAAGCTTTATCATCGAGTACCACCACCCGTTCCTGAAGCCTTAGCCATGCCCGTACCTACAGATCTCACACAACTAGCATGACTCAACGTCTTCGCGTATTTGG
This sequence comes from Ottelia alismoides, assembly GCA_037367405.1. Classification (NCBI taxonomy): domain Eukaryota; kingdom Viridiplantae; phylum Streptophyta; class Magnoliopsida; order Alismatales; family Hydrocharitaceae; genus Ottelia; species Ottelia alismoides. The sequence goes on along the minus strand of JAZKJV010005543.1, from coordinate 39,892 downwards.
ATCCGGAAGAACATCATCATTTACACATGCATGGATAATACCTTAAATTGAAGCAACCTGCTTGGATCTAAAATACACCAGTTGCTGTTTTTCGAGATCCAAGCCACTGTCATCTGAAGCCCGTTTGCCATCCTGGGAAAGAACAACTCCTTGCCTGCCGATCTAAGGAGAGTCATTCGATCGGTTCTGATCGGATGTCCTAAATTCTGAGCCATGAGTCATCCTCGGAATGAATGCGCTGCCCCGTCGCTGAAGAACTTACGTGTGTTGCACGTTAGCACTTGATATTTTGGGCTATTTGCATTAAAGCCCCTGTAACTATTTTGTATTCTGAACAGGTTCTCTTGCAGGAGGAACATGTGGTCAGACACATGATATTGTGTGGTTTTTACACATAACGCCCTGTGCTTTCTACCGTTATTCCATACACCCCAGAATTTTCAGAAAATCACAAAAATACCACTTATATACAGTATTAAATACTATACATAATATAATAATAAAATACATAATAAATAAAATACAAAATATAAAAATATAATGAAATTGAATAAAAATACATACTAATACCCTATATTACACTATATACATTATCAAATCATATATTGAAAATAAAATATTTCTAGCATTAAATAATTTCTAAAAAATCTTAGAAAATATAATAAACTTTAAAATACATAAAAAATATAAAAATACTTTAAAAAACTTTATAAAAATTACCCATAGCATATTTTTACTATATTTTACATATTAAAACAAAAACAAAAAAATTAAATATTAAAACCAATTAAAAATTCAAAATACATAAATCTTTAAAAAAATCAAAACTAATTCAATAAAAATGTATAAATACGTACAATATAACATTTTGAAGGTATTTCCCTCTACTTTATTATAAAGATAAAATAAAAATATTTTCTTCATTTTTACTCTTTTTAAAATCAAAAATAAAATTCTATTTTCAATAAAAATATAGTTTTCAACTTTAAAAACTGAATAAAAATTACAAATCAATTTTCTAAAAATTACATAAAAAATTATAAAAGAATTAAAACACATAAAAACTTCAAAATAAAAATCAAATATAGAAATATAAAATCTTATACCTATATTTTTACATAGGCAACAATATAAAATTTATAAAATCAACTAAAAATACAGAAAGTTCACCTAAAAATACATAAAAATTTTGGAAACCATTATACCTTAGTTTTCTAATATTTTACCTTAGTTTTCAACAGTTTGCCTCCCTGAGTTCGACACTGCTGTACTTAAAGCTATACACATCAAGTTTAGGAGTATAAATAAAAAAATATTTTTTTGTAAAACTTACACGACTGATACAACGACGGTAGTCTCTCCTTCTAGAACTATCAAGTTGGGTGATTTTTCAAATTACATTTCAGTCCTTATAAACAGAAAATTATAAAAAGAGTTTTGAATTAATTAAAAATATAATAAAAAAATAAAAATACATAAAATATATAGTATTATACTATATGTGATGGTAAATCAGTTTCCAAACAATACATAAAAAAAATAAAAAAACACCTCTATTTTTTTTAAAAAATTGGTTATAGTATATTTTAGACATATTTTACATTGAAAACCAAAAACAAAATAGTTGAATATTAAAATCCCTAAAAATAAAAAATACCTCAAAACTTAAAAAATTCATAACTAATTCAATAAAAATATTAAAATATGTATAATATCTTGTTGGAAAGGTATTTTTATCTACTATATAATAAAAATAAAATAAAAATATTTCACTCCTATTTACTATTTTAAAATAAAAAATACTTCTCTATTTTCAATAAAAAACATCGTTTTTTTACTTTAAAAATTCTTCAAGATCCATAAAAAATCCAAAAACTCGTCTACAAATTCACAAAAATAATAGGTAGGATTAACAATATAAAAATATAAATAAAAATTACATAAAAATATAAAATATGATACATATATTTCTTTACTTATAGGTATATAAAATCATAAAACAATACAAATTTCATAAAACCAAATAAAAATTTAAAAAAATGCATAAAATAAATAAAAATTAGGAAACCCTTATTCCTTAGTCACTCTGCTATTTACCTTAGTTTGCTACAGTTTGTCTCCCTTAGTTCGACACTTCCACACTTATTGCTATACACATCAGTTTAGGATTATAAATAAAAAGATAAATCTTTTTATGTGAATTTCAACTGGTCACTACATGGACAATTGTCTATCCTTTTAGACGACCCGGCCAGTTGATTTTTCAAATGACATCCCTGGGAATTGTAGAAGGCAAGAAGCGTGTTGGGAACTTGTCTGTCGTCCAAAATCTAATGGTGGCTGGGGGATTCTATACATAGAAAATTTAAAATTTTCCATGATTTCTAAAACATGGACTAAGCTTCAGGATAACCCAACATCATTGATATAAAGAATTATTGAGGGTCGTCACCACTATTTGAGGACAATACCCATTCTTGATTCCTCTATATTGTGGGTGGGGGGATTCCGACCATTGACATGCCATCAAGAGTCTGAATCCTCTACTAAGGGCCTGTTTGGTTGCTGGGTTGGACTGGGTTGGGTTGGGCTGGGTTGGGGTGGGTGAATAGTAATCTGTGAGGAGGAAGTGCCCTTGTGAATAGTAACCAGGGTTGGGCCAACCCTGCCCAACCCTGCAACCAAACAGGCCCTTAGGGATTTGCATCTAATCGTGAGTTCTGTATATCATAATTTATTTTGGTCGGACAACTTCAACTTACCTCACCTTATGCAAGACCTTTTCTCGACCCTTGAGAAAATTTACCAATAAAAATATAACCTTAACCTGGAACCTTAATACTCTGAATGCCAAACAAAAATAGTTGAAGGCCCTTGGCTGAAGGTTGATTGATGAGGGGGAGCTTTGTGGATTGAAACCGTTCCTCACCAAGACCAACCTAACCTCAGGTACCCTTGATACCATATTCGTTCCCAATAAGCCAACACAAGGGAGCGCCACCAAACAACTCTACATACTCCACCAGAGGGATTTCTGTCAAACTTCATGAACCAGTTGTAAATGGTCCAAACTCTTCCACCCTAGAGTATTCTTTTTCTTTGATCCGTAAGTCACTCCAAAATACTAATATAGGACAAACTACACATATTTAAAATTCGACACTCGTGCATGTCCACTGTGTCCCTCCAATATCGAGACCCCTTCTCACCTTCTCTTAAATTGCCCATTTACTAATAAAGTATTATCCATTCTTCATATTGCAAACATTGATTTGAGATTGGAGAAATTTTTGCAAATTATAATTCACACCTATACGCTCATCTCATTGGCAAATATCTATCAAGCGAGCATCGCTTTGATGGTTGACTTGAAGGAGCGATATTTGAGGATCTTCAGATACATCTTATCCTCTTAAAAAATTATGGGGATGCAATGTTTATATTTAACCACATATCTTAAAAGTCTTTAAACTGCCCATCCTACCTTCTTACATAATTTCCTAAGCAACCAGTTATGATTACATTTATATCTCTTTTACATACAGCCAGGAACTAAAGGGAGCCCCATGAGCCCACGCCCGCAGACCTGATAACTTTCAAGAAAAAAGTGATGCGATCCCACACTGGCCTCGTCTTACCGCAAAGCATTCGTGCCTGCGGCCCTCTCTAGCGTGGTTGGAAGGCACCTTTTGTTTTCTTATTGATAATCCACGAACTTTGCTGGCTGGTTTTTTTGTTACTCGTGAAAGTTATTATTACCCAATTTTACTAAAGACCCGTTTGGTTACTGGGGTATCCCGGTGTATCCCTCTCTAATTTTAGGTTGAAAATTCACCACAAGTCAAGGTGATATCACATCACATTCTTTATTTCAACCCTCTTCCAACCTTCGCAACCATTCAAACACCTACTCATGGGTTAAGGGGGCCATGGCCCCTCCTTAATTATTATATTTCACTTATATAATATTGTTAAATTTTGATATGGCCCCTGCATAACATTTAAATATAGAAGGATAAATTACAAAAAAGGGATTGACCTTTACATGAATTCTCAAATTAGGGACTAATTTTTATTTTGTAACAAATAGGGGACCCATCTTTGATTTAACGGAGGAGGCCTCAACGACGTTAATGAATGACTCGATTTGTGATGTATATGGACGAATATACCCTTATCCTCAGGGGCTTCTTCTTCTCCTTTCCCTCCCTCTCCCTCTTCCTCCCTCGCTCCGTGCGCGCGCAATTGGCTCCCACTTCCCTCCATCTGCTCGCCATTCGCATTCTCACGGCTACTCCAATCTGCTCCTCCGTATCCCCTTCTCTCTCTCGCTTCTCAAAGCCGTATTCCGCCTCCTTTTTGGCTGTGATAACGGCAAGTGCCTCCTTCCTTATTTCGGTAACGGACAGGAGTTGTGCTTTTGATGGACATGGGTCGAATGGGGGGAGGCAGGAAGGCCAAGGGGGTGGGGAGCTTTGCGTGAGGCGACGGGAGGGGGGGGGGGGGGGGGGGCTCTGGGCGAGGCGGTGGGCTAGAGGTCGGAGGCTTCTGCGTGAGGATTTAGTGGAGGTCGGAGGCTCTGCGTCAAAACATCACATGACATTCGGGCGGCCATATGCATTTCAAATTTAGTGGAGATTTTTGGTGGATTCTTCAGCCGCTGCAATCAGATTAGTCAGAACGACTACAGACCTTTGTCAGAGAAGCTGGAACACAAGTTGCCTGGGTGGAAGGCAAGGTGCTTGTTGAGTTGGAGAAAGTTGATTTTTTTTCAAGTCAATGCTTTCAGCCCTCCCGGTGTTCTACATGTTAGTGCTAGGGTGCCAATAGGAGTTCGACCGAGCTTAGAAGGGGACAATGGGGAGGTCCTTTTGGTCTAGCTTCTGACAAGAAGATGGAGGGATGACACCGATATTTTGATGAGCTGGGCGGAGGGATGACACAGACTCGAAAGGGGGGGGGGGGGGCAGGCTCGACGGAGGGAGGTCTCGACGTGGAGGGGGGCTCGATGGGGTAAGGTCCGGCGTGGGATGGAAGAGGGTTGGCAGGAGGTAGGGAAGCTCTGGTCTGGGCTGTAGGAGGTGGGCGGGGAAGGCATGGTCTGGGGGTGAGGCTCGACAGGGGCTGCCTCGGTGGCGACGGGGTGTCGGCAGTAGGGATGCAAACGGTCGGATACGGATACGGATATAGGTATTACCATATCCTTATCCGTTTTTTAATACGAATACGGATGCGGATACGGATATTGGCGGATATTAAAATTATCTTACCATATTCTTAAAAAACGGATACGGATGTAAAACGGATATTGATCGCACAAGATTAATGTTAAAAATACTCTATACAATCGACTTAAATATATAAGAATTGGATGAAAAACACATGATATTAATTTAATAAATGTGTTTGTATCATAAAAAGTATATAAATATAGTAAAAGGAGGTAGAGAATTATGTTATACATGGTTAAAAATAAATCTACGACTATATTTATATACTAAAACGGATATACGGATACGGATACAGATGTTTGCAGATATCAAAATGATATCCATATCCGTATCCATTTTAAAACGAATACAGATACGGATGTCAAAATCTGTATAAAACGGATACGGTGACGGATCGGATATGGATATATCCATATCCGTTTGCATCCCTAGTCGGCAGGGGCTGCCTCGGCGGCGACGGGGGGCGGGGAAAGCCTGGTCTAGGGGTGGGGCTCCACAGGGGCTGCCTCTCCCGCTCATCACCGGGGGTAATTTCGTCAAATAAAATTATGGATTGAGCAACATGTTGACGGCGTCGGGGACTGGAACGTTAAGTTAAAGTTCGGTCCCCTATTTGTTACAAAATAAAAATTAGTCCCTAAATTGAGAATTCATGTAAAGGTCAGTCCCTTTTTTGTAATTTACCCAATATAGAATAAATACGGACAAATGTTATCACTAAATGCTCATTGTATTATTGGCAAAGTATTGTTCCCTTAGTTCAATGAACTAGGGTTCAAATCCCATGCATGCACTTTTTGTCAAAAAAAAAAAAAAAACTCTACTTGGCCCCTCCTAGATAAAAATTCTGGTTCCATCCTTGCACCTACTATTCAGGCCTAAGTGCAGGGCTTCCAAGGGTACTGTGGTTTGCTGTGATGTTTTTTCGTTGTGGGGTTTTGTTGTTCTTACGGTGGAGGCACCTTGCGATAGTTGCCTTCTTTATGATTGAATGAATCTGATCGATGTAAAAAAAATGCAATATGAGACTGTACTCTGTAAATAAATACAAACTAGTGGGTAACCCCGTGCTCTGCACGGGGAAGATTTTATCAGATATGTTTGTACTGAAGCAGTTCTAACTCATGGTCAGGATCATAAATATAAAGTTGTGCAAAAGTTGGAGAACAACATTCTTTAGAAAGTAATGATCCTATTCTGTGGTACATTTGTCCATGAATCCGATAACAGTAAGGTCCTTGAGAATTATTTACTGTTGAGTCGATACATGTTCCGACAGAGGTGAAACTGAAGCAGTTATTATATTGCCGCACATATTTCTTGAAATGTGCAACATAAGGATGCTGATTGGCTAGTAGTTGTTCAAGAAATAAGGGGACATTTCTTAATAATGGTAGCTTAATGTCTCCATCCGAGCAACAAATCCAAAATTTTGGATGCCTAGTTGGGGAGCGTAGAACCCTTTCTTCAAACCATACAATTGCACCACATTTACTACAACATGAATCAGGATGACCAAAGTTCCATCGCTCGAAATATCTTCCTGGAGAGAATATTTGAAAATGTCACCAAAGTTATATGATGCTTATGTATAGCTAATGAATGAATGGGATATGCATATAATTTTGTCTAGTAGTTTGGTAATGAAGAAATGAATATCATACTTTTTCTAGAGTAAGGAGTCACATCGTTGGAGCTATCAGTTGAACTTGTGCCATGATCTGGAAAAAGGAAATTCAATCGTACGTGTAATGTGTCTATTGTAAGTAGTTATAATAGAAATAATATGTACGCGAAATTTATAGAGATACATGAGCATATAATGTCAGTATAATACCGTTCATGATGTCTTCAGGGAGTCATCGCGCTTCCAAGAAAACAGTTCACACATATTAGGAAATACAACTCTTATGTGACTACTATTCAAATGAAAACATAAGCTACAGAAAAGATGAAGATAAGTATGAGAGAAGTAGAAGTTGTTTACTAACCTTCAATTAGGTAGTTTCTTAGTCTTTTAGCTGGACGATTACCTAGAAAGATATGAAGAGAAGGAAATTATTTAGATTCAGAAACAAAACACATCTTAGATACTGCATATCCATTCTAACAATCGTTCTACATAGAAAGACATAGTTATGATTATGGTAGCTTCATAGAGGGAAACGGATTATGTGAGAACATTAAAGAAGCAACATGTAATGAATGATATTGTGAAGATAACGTTGTCGTTGTTATGTCACTTCAGACACCTATGGAATTGAAGATAGTATATGTAGATGCGAAATTATCCTTAGCCAACATGAATCGAAGACAGACAGTCGCATTTATATGTTTACAACTATAAACCGGTGAGGATAAATTTCTTTATAAAAAATCGGTCTTACAAAAAGGAGCAATATGGAAGTATGAAATGAATGCATGGAAATTGCATGAGACACAAATTTCTTACATGAAGCACGTGCAGGAAGATCATGCTCTGGAGGTTGTGTGTGTCCAGAATCTTGTTGTTCGGCCATCTCACAACAAAGTACCTATAATATATAGGAAAATATCAATCACTATGAGAACATTAACAAATCATAAAATGGTGTGCACTTTGTGCACTTCATATAATTGTGGTGGCATGTAAATTCTTATTCGATCATATCAGAAGCTTCCATGATACTTAGAAATATGATGTCATTAGGAGGGTACCATTACATGCTGGAAGGTAAAAGCCAGAATAGATGTAGTTATTGGACACGTGACCAATAGATGGTTTGTGATTGCATCGCACTTCTTACGTTTCTATTTTCTGATTCCGATTAGATTTTATGGAAGGTAGAGTGGCTTCGTGCGAACAATATTTAAGGATGACACTTTAAAATGACTTTCAACCATAACCTCAACATGTCGAAGCCAGTTTTCGCGAAATCTTACCGATGTTATTTGTATAAGTGGCAATATATACATGTAATTAAGTATATTTTTTTGTATTTAACAGGATTATATGTCATCTTTAGTTAATTTATGTGTTTCGTTTCTTATACAGATAACGATATTACGCACATATGTATCCGTAATTCATATAATGGTTTTGACAATAACTATAATAGTAACCACTAAAAATATTCGTAACCAGTATGTTTTCCTTCGTCGGCTAACATCCTCTGCATTGCAAGTAAGTTGAACTCTCGAGCTCAGCTATCGGATGATATCATTGCTATTCGCCTTGCAAAGCGGGGGGCTATCCTTCTTCAGACTTAGAAATAATGTAATAATATTGAAGCAATTTTACCATCTTTTAATCTGATAGGTATTTTAATTTGAAATAGCTAATTTTTGGACACAACGTTTAACATTTGTTACCAAAACTAATTATAAAGGTAATCATGCAAATTACTATATATAATACCTATATATAGTACTTACATCCTACCTCTATTAAACCTGTATATTATACCTGTAGTTTTATGATTTACTTTCGTTAACCAAATGGCTGTGTTACCGAACACATCCTGTGCACTACAACTAAGTTGAACTGTCGACCTCAGCTATCGTATGATATCATTCCCGTTCGCCTTGCAAAGTGGATGATTACCCTTATTCAGACTTAAAAATAATGTAATAATATTCCTGTATATTATACCTGTAGTTTTATGATTTACTTTCGTTGAACAAATGGTTGTGTTACCGAACACATCCTGTGCACTGCAACTATGTTGAACTGTCGACCTCAGCTATCGTATGATATCATTCCTATTTGCCTTGCAAAGCGGGTAATTACCCTTATTCAGACTTGAAAATAATGTAATAATATTCAAGCAGTTTTACCATCTCTAATCTGGTAGGTATTTTAATTTTAATTAGCTAATTTTTGGACACAACGTTCAACATTTGTTACCAGGAATAAGTATACAGGTAATCAAGTAAATTACTATATATAATACATATATATAGTACTTATAGTTTAAGGAATTTATATCTATTGACATCCGACCTCTATTATATCTATATATTATACTTATAGTTTTATGATTTACTTTCGTTAAACAAATGGTTGTGTTACGGAAGTTACTAACATAACCATCTGTTATCGAGACGGAGGTTCGCATCAGCCCTTCCACCATAATAGTACCATAGTGAGCAAAACCGACATTTCCCAATTTTTTTAGCAGATCTAAAAAATCTGCAAGCATTTCTGCACTGAAGTCATCGACAGGTATATTGTCGATCTGTAGCTTAACATCAACCTACACGGCATGACAATACCACAGGAAACACAATCCACAATTCGAAGTTTCTATTTTTAAATAGAAAATAACTACGTGAACTTGTGCGTGCTTGCGAGAAGACAATCTATTTGACTATTTATGCAGGCACTCCTGCAACCAGCTGATACGTAGGTAAATATGAGCTTAATATTGGCCTACATGCCATGGTAACATGCGCAGAACATGTGTATTTTCTTGCTTCCAATTCAGTAAGTTGCCTACATGCCATGGTAACATGCGCATAACATGTGTATTTTCTTGCTTCCAATTCAGTAAGTTGCTTCCAATAGGCCAAAAACATGGAAATAAAATCAATTTCAAGCACAATATAACTTGCGAGAAGACAATCTATTTGATTATTTATGCAGGAACTCCTGCAACCATAACATGCGCAGAACATGTCCATCTTCTTGCATCGGAATCAGTAAGTTGCTTTCAATGCACCAAAAACATGGAAATAAAATCAATTTGAAGCGGAATATAATGCCAAGGCACGAACGTTTGCGATGACAAATAGAACGATTGTACCTTAGAACTGAGATCTGAGAAGAGGATGGCAAACGATGACAACGTGAAGGCAGGATCGTCGCATCTGACCAGTAAGAATCTAAGCAAACGTTAACCAACAAATTACATCAATAAAATTGTCGTCCAAATCATGTTCGGACATCGGGATTTATGCAGGACGAAGCTACAGTAACGGTGAGATGCGGGAGAAGTAACTCACCTTGATGATTTTAGCGGAGACGAAGAGCAGAGGTAACGTGAAAGCACGAGGAACATGAACTGCTACAGGAGGTCGATGATGGCATAAATAGGCAGAGCTCTAATGCAATTGTCGGCATAAGCAAGTTACGTGCATGGGGAAAAAGAAATAAGCCATCAGACGCACGTTCCTCATCCAATGGCTGGATAGCGTTATCGGGAGGAGGAAGTTGCGTGCATGGGGAGAAAGAGATAAGCCATCAAACACAATCCACGTTTCGCATGCAACGGCTGCATGCCGTAGGTAGGGTATTCGACGGCCACGTCAAGGAGGCATGCAAGTCGAAAAGGTAAAGATATAATAGAGAAGGCGGCGATGAGGAAATCGGGTGGAAATTCATAAATATTCTGCAATATGTAGCAAACAAACAGGAAAGTACGTACGAAGTTCATCGAAATTTCTCGGGTGTAAAATTGCTATAATATAAGGTAAGATGGTTAGATAAAAATGACAATGACCAAGCATTTTGCATGTAGATGCCTTCAAGAGGGCACTGCAGTAGATCCAAAGCACTACCCCTTATTTGTAGAAAGAGACCCCATATGGGATATACACCCATTCGAGCCTGCTGAATGAATTTGATTCCCTTCCAATTCCATCGAGTTTATCATATGGATCCAGACGATCGGCCACGTGATCATGTCCCGTCAAATGCAAATCCAAATCCCCACGAGGGCTGTAGATGCGAGAGATTAAACTCAACACCCCACTGTACGTGGTAGTCCACCATATGTGCCGAAACCCTAATTAATCACATCGGACGTGGAACACTAATTAAACACAGTGTGTTTATTTACTGCTTTGCCCGAACAGTTAATACGCATGGAGCTGCGGAGGCCGACACCATAGCACACATAAGAAGGGTACTTGTGGAGTCCACCTCTACCCTTCCCGGTGCAATACGCATTCAATGCACGCGGTCTTCGGAGCAGCAAAGCAAAGAGACTGTGAAGGGCATTACAGCTTCCCTACTTTTTGTATCTGCCATTTTGCTTTTACATCTCTTCCTCTTAATTGACCTGGTTGAGATCGCAAGTATGATCCCAGACGTGATCCTAGACAGAACTCAGAAGATGTAAAATATATCAGTAATATTGGGATTGCTTTTTGCTTCCACGGGCTTGTGCTAGTAATTTGGCTATGCCACCTTTATTTCACGTTGACCCATTACTTCTCCTCTCTCTTCCCATACCTCTTCACTTCACTCAACTTTGGCCATCAGTAAATGCACTCTGCTGTCACTTTATTTTATTTTTTAACTCCCCCCTTCCACATCTTTTTTATTATTAAATACTCTTTGCTTTCTGCAGCGGACATCACACAACGGGTCCCCTCCTCTTCCCTATGCACAGATCACGGGTCAGCGGGGCTCCTTCCCTTTGGAACCACTACTCCTCTTTCTCCTTCCCCCCTCCTTAGGTTACCCGTTTATATATATACACCCACTGCAAGCCACTGCCTGTCTCTGGAGAGGAGAATAGAAGATCTTTGCTGTTCGCAACATAGGGGAGAGAGAGAGAGAGATGGTAAGGCCTCCCTGCTGTGAGAAGACAGAGGTGAAGAAAGGGCCATGGACGCCCGAAGAGGACATCATCTTGGTCACCTACATCAACGATCACGGCCCTGGGAATTGGAGGGCTGTGCCTACCAATACCGGTGAGCCCTCTTCTTATATTTGGTCGCGCCCCTTTGCATGATCTTGGTCCCAAACTTAGAAAAAGAGACTATCTGGATGTTTTCCCTTCTCCTGTCACCCTTGTATTAGGGTTTTGTCAGCATCTCCTCTCTCTTTTCCTTCGCTTGGTTTCTTGCCAGTTTGGTTAGATTAAATCAAACTTTTTTTGGTTGAAAATCTCCATTTTTCTTCATATATGTCTGCCAATCACCTAATAATATTTGCTTCCGCAGGTCTGCTTAGGTGCAGCAAGAGCTGCAGGCTGAGATGGACGAACTACCTTCGTCCAGGAATCAAGAGAGGGAACTTCACAGACCAGGAGGAGAAGCTCATCGTCCACCTCCAAGCCCTTCTCGGCAACAGGCGCGTAAATATTCCTGGAGTCCACTAATTTGAGAGTTTGTACTAAATGTTTGTGCACTTGTAAACATGCTAATTATAACATGTATGGATAATTAACGTTGAAATTAACTTAGAATATTATGTGGGATTGTCAACCCTGACGAGCCATCCTTTTAACTCAATGCAGGTGGGCAGCGATAGCCTCCTACTTGCCGGACAGGACCGACAACGACATCAAGAACTACTGGAACACCCACCTCAAGAAGAAGCTCAGGAAGCTTCACGCCAATGTGGACCACTCCCTCTCTCGAGGGCAGTGGGAGAAGCGCCTCCAGACCGACATCCACACGGCGAAGAAGGCCCTCAGCGAGGCCCTGTCCATGGAAGCGGCTTCCGCCCTCGCTCCCAGTTGGCCTCGCCCCCCGACCACCGCTACGTACGCTTTGAGTGCCAACAACATAGCCCGTCTTCTGCAGAATTGGACCAAGAATCCGCCGAGGGGAGTTGCATCCGAGTCGAACCAGACACTCAACAACTCGAGCTGCACGCAGGCGGAGTCGAGCTCGTTCGCCGGGTTCGAGTCCTCCTCGCCGGAGTCGGCGGCTGTGGAGTGCAATAGGGAGGAGGAGACGCCGATGTCGATGCTGGCGAGTTGGCTGTTTGAGGATGCTGGCGGCGTTGGCGGTGGTGAGATCATGGACGTCTTGGGTGATGGCTTGTTTTGAACCCGGTGATAATTTGGTGACGTTAATTCTGCTGCGTGTGTGTGAAGAAGATGTAAATTTGTGACATGATCTCTATAGGATGTTTGTTTTTTCTTTTTAGGTTTGAACGATGATTAATTTCTTGCAACAAACTATCTAATCTGCGTCTTCTTCTGTCTGTCTCATGGCATCTAACGTAATGGATCTTCGCAGAAGAAAGGATCTTTAAATAAAATAAAACTTTCCGAAGTCCTCACCATCCAGAAGCTACCGGGGAATCAACGTCAGATGTGAGCGTTTGGAATAGTCTTGATATGGATATGGAATAGATGGCAATCGTCATGCTTTGCGTCATGGATCTCTGATCGAATATTAGACAAAAGAAAATGGAAGAGGGTCGCTGCAGTGCCATGCCCCTATGGGCAAAGCCTCAGCGTCCCTTTGGCTTCTGGTTTCGGAGGTGATGGGCGTGGGAATGGGTCAGGGAAGAACATGTGTTGTGGGGTTTAATTAAATTCGAGTCTCCATCAAGAGGTCCCCCCGAATGGGATGTAACATCCATCGTTTTATTCATACGACATTGAGATCTGTCTGTCATTCCCATAAATCGAGCATTTCTTCGCACAGACGGCTTTGTTATCATTGATTATTGCGCCCTTCTCTCACATCGGTTGCCACCAATTCTAACATATATAGCTGTGATAACATGGATACGTGGTTATTAGTAGCTACGTAATTAGTGTGAGGTTACGTAGTTTAAGCATATGCTTGTGAAACTGTTTTTGACTAATGAAAAAGTCAACGACCCTGCTTAACTTAAAAAACTAGATTTAGTGTGGACTTAATTGTGTGGAATATTTGGTCGTGAATGGCAAGTTGAGTATTTTATTGTCAGATTATATATCTCGCCTCCTTGATTATCAAATTTAAAGAGATTTCTATTCCTCGAGAATCACTCGGTTCTCTTTCATACACGCATCTATATTGGAATGGATATTATTATCATAAGCAGCAAGGGCGGTGATTCCCTTCCCCCGCCTTTATCCTCTTGTTGTATCTATTTTTTTGTGAAAATTTCGAATGTGTACATTTGTTCCATTGTTCTGTATAATAAAGGGATATTTACACTTATAATTTTGAGTAATTTTGTAATTATAATCATAACTCCGCATAATCATGAATTACACAAGAAACCATAGATAGTCACTTCGTCTCACACCCATAGTTTTCCTGTTAATCCAACCATATCCTTTGATTAATCTAACCTATAGTCTATCCAATGGCATTTAAAAATTTTCAAAAAATAAAAAATAAATAACCCTCCCCCTTCCTTCTCCAAGACCCAATGCCCTCCCCCTCCCTTACGCCCCTCCACCTCTGCCCTCCTCCAGGCTGTCGCCTTCCCTCTGCTAACTGCCTCCCCCTCCCCTTCTTCGACCTCCAGCTCGCACCACCCCCCGCCGACCGCTGAAAAATCACCTGATCTACTGTTTTAAAAGAACAATGTCGTTGAATCGACCAGGTGAATTTTTTGTAGAAGATTAGTTTTGAAATTAATCTTTTATTTATTTTATTTATACTCCTAAATAAGATGTGTATAGTGTCAAGTACGGGAATGTCGAACTTAGGGAGGCAAACTGTCGGAAAACTAGGGTTAAATTATAGAAAATCTAAGGTAAATGGTTTCTTAATTTTTATTTTATTTCTAAAGATTTTTGTGGATTTTTATTTGTATTTTAATAAATTTTATATTGTTTTTTTGTGATTTTTAAGTATTGTATATTTTTTTTTAATTTTTAGAAAATGTTTTGTACTTTTTATTTGATTTTTATTTAATTACTTTTATGTTTTATTTTCTATTTTCTATTTTCTATTTTTATGGAGTTTTTGGTATATTTTTAGCATTTTTATGGATTTTTAGTTGATTTTTTAAGGCAAAAAATTAGAATTTTATTGAAAACATAATTTTATTTTCGATTTTTAAAATAACAAACAGTTGTAAAATTTTTTTATTTTATGTTTATTCGAAAGTAGATGAAATTATCTTCAAACGATATATTTTACATTTTTGTGTGATTTTTATTTTTTTAGTTATGTATTTTTGAAGTTTCCTTGTATTTTATATTTTTATTGGTTCTAATATTTGATTTTTATTTTATTTTTAGTTTATTGTGTAAAATATAGCAAAGTATACTGAAAGTAAATTTTATTAGATTTTTAGAAGTATTTTTATATTTTTTTAGAGTTTGTTATATTTTTTTGGTGATTTAATGATTTATTTAATGCTAAAAGTATTTTTAATATGATTTTATACTGTATATTTTGTAAAATACGATATTATATATTTATCGTATTTTATATGTGGTATTTTATTTATTATTTCTTATAAGGTAAATGTATGGTGTATATACTGGATAGGGCGTATATGTAATAGGATGGAAGTTATAGAGGGCACTGAAGGATATGGAATAATCCTCAAGCACATCACGAAAGCGTGGGGATCGTATTGTATACGATCAAGAACAACTAGTCGCACTAGTTGTTTGATGCAGCGAAATTTTAAAAAAAAATTCATGCGACGAAACCACATGATCCAAGAACGCTTCTCGGATCGTTTCATCTAAACCACATAATGTATAAAGGAATACCTCTTGTAGCGTGGTTGCGATGAAGTCTCTAAGAAAAGAGACCTCTTGTCTCAAATCCGATCTTTGGAGGAGACGCTTGCGAGCGCGGGGATAAACCGCGTGTTAATCACAATCCAAGATGTTGATACAAGCAAGGGAACTCATAATCTCGTCGCACGAGATCGTACATCTTCTTCGCGAGCGGAGCGCACCAAAGAAGATGGAGAACCAAGGGCGGTTGAGGTAACAACACAACAACGAAGCGACGGTGGGCACTTCTTCCCTCTAGGGTTAGGTGGATGGCCACCAATGGAGAGAGAAGGAGAGAGGGCGTGAGAATGAGAGAGAGGAGAGAGCTTGTTGTTCTAATTTTTGTAACCAAGAAGAGCAAGGGATGCCTCTTCTTATATAGGGTTTTGGGAGTCCATGGATCATAATCCATGGACTACACAAAATCAATGGTTGAGATTGATTTGTGCTTCTTTCAATGGTCAAGATTTTATTGGTAAAAACCAACAACAATTAATTTAATATAGTATAAATATATATTGATAAATTAATATAAATTGATCCTCAAATTAAATCAATTAAATTGGAGATAATGGAAAGGAGAATCTCTCCTTCCATATAGGAGGGATGGACGGCCACCCTTTCCTAGTAGGAATTGGTGGCCATCCCTTCTCCTATTAGGAAAGGGAGATTTCCAATGCAATCTCCAAGATTGCATGATTCCATGCATCTCCAATATTTACAAAAATAATTCTTGTAAATCATTCTATAATAATAATTCACAATTATTTTGTGAATATTGCAATCTTACCATTGAAAAAATGTGAATCACATTCACAACCCAAAATAAAATGTGATTTACATTTTCAATTAATCATCCAATGTGAATCCAATTCACACCAATAATTAATCAACAAATATAAAGCATAATAAGCTCTCTGTAATACATTATAAATCACATTTATAACATATTAACAATAATTTGATAATGCTTTCCACATTATTCTTATCCATAATAATTAAATCACATTTAATTGTATTGGATCATCATTCTCATGCATCCAAATAATGTGAATCAAATTCACATTATCCATGATAATTAAATCACATTTAATTATCCATTTCTCAATGCTCAACTATGGAATTATTCTTGAATCCTTTCAAGAATATTGCGCTTTCTCTGCATATATTTGGAGATAAGGATAGGGAAATTGTATGTTCCACGTATAGTGACTTGGATATTGATATTACATCTCAAATCCAGATCTCACATACCTCTCATAGATGCTTGATTAAATCAAGACCATAATTTAATCTTCTTATTGTATCTGAATCTCATTCAGATCAATGTCCAACACTTGGACCAAGATTATATTACTTCTCTACTAAGAGGAGTCACTAAAGTCCAGACCTGTTTCATCACTCCCTCAGAATGGAAGCGTCATGGTTTTACAATCATTTATGATCACATCACCCTCAGGTATTCCTAATACCTGTACATCATGCATACTGGAAGGCCTATGATAAACCCAGAGATATAGATCAATTTTACACTGTCATCTTTTGGATTTCATAATCAAGTTTCTCAATCTTGGTTATTTGGGAGTTGGTATCGATCATATGCTTTCACAAAGCATATATCATACCTACAAATTCTTGTCATGCTTCCAAAGCACGGCGACCATGCATGGAATTTGATCTGTCCCAATACCTCATGAGTGAGCTCATATCTTCTGGTTCACAAGCGAACATGTATGATCCCTTTGAGAGATAATGTCACTCATATGTCCTCATATGCACATCGGCTCTCTTGTGTATAGACCTTGGTTAGATCATCAACCTATTGGTCTGCCAAATATACACACTCAGACATATAGCAACACATCTGTCTCCGATCAGAGGATGTGTGCTTGTATCGTGACAATATACGATATAGGACTTTGGTTATCTCGATCACGTCAAGTCAACTTTTTGACCTAACTGATCTGACCCCTCCAAATCTCTATTCCTATGTAGAGGACCTGCATCAAGAGGTCGGTCAGATATCAGCCTAATGAGAAAGGATTGCCATCTCCTACTGAGGCTGGAGATCATCTCTTAACAATCATTTGATGGTGCTCGATAAGTCCTCTATCTAACTCCTTAGATATTCATCCAAGCACCAGTCTCTATGATTCAATTATTGAATCAACAACTATATGATCATTAAGATGGCCATGGTACATAACCCTAATTGTACAGAGGGACCTCATAGTGCATTCATTCATTTAATCTCAGAAAGGGAGTGAAAGAATCAATAACTTTTATCGATAAATAAAATATTACAATAACATTTATTGTGGAAATGGTTCGCCTCGAGCTCACATGGCTAACAATCTCCCACTAGTCCTCAGAACCATTCAGGTACAATCCTTAAACCCATACTCATTACATGTTGGTCGAAAACCTTCTGTGTCAAAGGGTTGGTAAGAGGATCATCAACGTTGTCGGCAGAGGCCACCTTTGTGATGACGATATCACCATGCTTTTGAATCTCCCGAATGATGTGGTATTTCCTTTCCACGTGCTTGCTATTTTGATGCCATCCGGTTTCCTTCGCCTGGGCAATGTCTCCCATGTTATCGCAGAGTAACAGGATGAGAGTATCATAGGAAACTATACCAAGTTCCAGAATGAACTTGCGCAACCACACCACCTTTTTTGCAGCATCTGACGTGACAATATATTCGGCTTCTGTTGTTGAATCTGCTGTAGTGTCCCGCTTCATGCTTCTCCAGCTCACAACACCACTATTCAACAGGAACACAGAATCGTTCAAGAATCTTCTTAAGGGGAGGAAACCTTTCTTACAACTATCCATACAGAATCGTTCAAGAATCTTCTTAATGTACCTATATTGTGATAATCCCAATATCCTTTTTTCTCGATTTCTGAACAGCTTCAGACCGAAGATGTAGGATGCTTCTCTAAGATCTTTCATCTCGAAGGTATGAGATAGCCAAATCTTAACATTGGTCATCATCCTTGTATCATTCTCAATGATAAGGATGCCATATACATAAAGCACGATGAACACAATGACGCTACCACTAAGCATCTTGTACACACATGGTTCATTAGAATTCTGCAAAAAATCACAACTCTTTATGGTTTCGTCAAATCTGATGTTCTAGCTACGTGAAGCTTGTTTGAGCCCATAGATGGATTTCTTCAGCTTGCGTACTTTACCTTCCTCAATTATGAAGCCCTGGGGCTGCTCCATATAGATATCCTCCTCGAGGTATCCATTAAGGAAAGCCGTCTTGACGTCCATCTGCCAGATATCGTAGTCAAGAGATGCAACTATAGTTAGCAATGTCCTGATGGACTTAAGCATAGCCACAGGAGAGAACGTCTCATCGTAGTCGATGCCTTCTCTCTCTGTGTAGCCTTTGGCCACGAGCCGTGCCTTGAAAGTATCTACTTTTCCATCAGGTCCCCTCTTTCTCTTGAAGATCCATTTACACCCAATGAGTTTTACCCCTTTAGGTGGATCCTCTAGGGTCCATACACCATTCTTATGCATGGAGTCAATTTCTGACTTCATTGCTAGCATCCATCTATCCATATCATGATCCATGAGTGCTTCATCAAATGAAGCAGGATCATTGTCAGTTTCAACTGACACATGGAATCCATACCTTTCAGGTGGTGCAACCACCCTCAAACTCCTTCGAAGAGGTATGGGTGTTTCATCTTCATTTATCTCTTCAGTTTCTTGTTAAAGAAGCTCATAATCCTCAGGGGATTCGATGAGTTCCTCTACTTCATTTTTGTCTTGACCCTTAAGGAAGTCATTCTCCAGAAATTTACATCTCTAGAGACGAACACCTTCTGAGTCTCAGGGTCATAAAACTGGTATCCAATACCATCTTTAACATATCCAATAAAGTAATACTCACGAGAGCGAGATTCTAGCTTACTTGCATCCATGTTCTTCGCATGAACCATGCAACCCCAAACCCTCAAGTGATTTACACTAGGTTTGGTTCCATACCAGAGATCATGAGGAGTCTTAGGTATAGATTTGCTAGGAATCTTGTTCCGGATATATATTGCAGTCTCTACTGCATATCCCCAAAAACTAAGTGGTACATGTGTGTTGCTCACCATTGAACGGACCATGTCCATGATGCAACTGTTGTGTCTTTCACCAACACCATTAAGTTTGGGGGGGGGGTCCAGGAGGAGTGAGATTGGAGACAATTCCATTCTCTTTAAGGTACTCTTTCAATTCATCTGAGAGGTACTCGTCACCTCGGTCAGATCGAATCTATTTAATCTTCCTATCAGTTTGATTTTCAACCAAAGCCTTTAACTCTTTGAACTTTTCAAAGGTTTCAAATTTATGATGTAATAGGAAGATAAACCCATGTCGCGAAAGGTCATCAATAAACGTTAGGTAATATCGATATCCATTTCAGGTCGCTATACTGAAGGGACCACATACATCAGTATGTATAAGGTCAAGAATACCTTCGCATCGTGTAACCTTGTTATAAAAAGGCATCTTAGTCATTTTACCTCGAATACAATTTTTATAGGTAGGCAAAGATTGAACCTGTAGGAAATCTAAGGGTCCATCCTTTATCAATTTATTGATCCTATAAACAGATAAATGACCAAGCCTTTGATGCCAAATCATGTTTGAATGATTTCCATTCTCCCTGGTTCTTTTAGGGTTTTTATTAGCGGTAGTAACATTCATGACATGTTCATTAATGCACAATTCATAGAGTCCACTAGAAGTCAAAACACCATCCGTAATATGTTTATCATATTGACTCATGACTAATTTATTATAGAAAGGAATGAATATCCACTTCTAAAAAGCTTAGATACAGATATTAGATTCCTTCTGACTTCAGGTACATAAAGACATTCTTTAAGTACTAGGACTCTTCCACTAGATAACGATAGTCGACAGGTCCCGACGATGACTACTGCAACACTTGCATCGGATTCCATCTGGATGACTATCTCCCCTTCTTCGAGATTCTTAGTTTCTTGAAATAGATGCAACAGATTGCATAAATGAATAGAAGCACCAGGATCAACAACCCAATTTCTTTCTCGTCCAGCGAGAAAACTGGTTTCAATGATGAAAGTAGATTTCATACCTGCAGGGGCTTTACCTTTGTTGGTAGACTTCAGGTATTCCAGACAATTGCGCTTCCAATGCCCCGGCTTCTTGTAGTGGTGTCAAACGTCGATTTTCTTCGATGCTATCAAAGTGGATGCACTGGAAGATGAGCCAATACCTTGACTCTTCTTCTTTCTCTTCTGGGCCGGGCCCTTCCGAGAACCTTACTTCCGACCGTGCTTTCCTATGGCTTGTGCAACCATTGCACTACCAAAGGGGCCATCCTTCCTCATTACGTCTTCAACAGACTTTAATGCAACCAATAGTCCGGCATTAGAAAAATAACCTTTACTCATGTGAAACGTGATAACAAAGTTGTTGAAAGACTTAGGGAGTGACCACAGAATGAAGTCAGCTTGCATGTCTGCGTCCATGTCATCTCCTAGGGTTTCCAATTTAGAAAGGTACCCAAACATTTTGAGTACATGTTCTCTGACAGAGGCCCCCTCCTGCATTTTGCAGTAAATAAGATCTCTCATTATATTATAACGTTGTGTGTGGTTTACATCACCAAACATTTCCCTCAGATTTGTCATAATATCATGGCAAGTGGCCATTTCCACATGTTGATATTGCAGTACATTGGACAATGAACCCAGAATGTAACATCTCGCCAGATTATGATCTTCCTCATATTTTTCATTATATTTGATTTCCTTCGGAGTCTTGGGTCTGTGTATAATTTCTTTGACAACACATAAGATATGCTCTCTAGCGAAAGAACAAGATCCAAATTTCGGATCCAATCCGAATAATTTGGTCCGGTCAATTAATTGACCTCCAGAAGCCTGCTAAGGGGGTTCATGAACTTCATTGTCTGAAATTAAGAATGCACTATATTGGAACATATAAATAATTATATATTTAATAAAAAATTGATTAAGGAATTTTTAATCAAATTAGTTTTTCTTTTTCAACTTTGAAATTCCATTTCCTTAATCACTTTCAAAGCAAGAGGTATACTTACCGCTATATCTCTAGCAAGAATTAGGATCTCCTCTTTACCTTTGTCACATCCCCATAATATGAGAAACTGTAACTCCGATAAAGAGAAGCGGGAACACACTCCGCCTTGCAAGTCCAACTTGCATTTCCCAATCCGGTCTTTAACACCCGGGCCCACCACCCCTAAGGTGATGTTGACCCGTTGTTAATTAAACCAACCATCAACAAGAATACAATTCACTATGCGCAATCCAATATGGCCCCAATAATATAAGGATCCTACATTGGGATCACTACGCATACGTCCTTACTTTTTCGAGAAGCAAGAGCCCGATCCAAATGGCTTGTATGCAGGATCTGTCACTTCGGACAGGCATCTCTGACGATTTGCAAATCCGACCTCTTAATAAGTCGTTTTAGTGCGTTGCAGTCGGCCAAATCGGATGTGTCAAAGATTGCTTGATTTTAAAATAATCAATCAAAATAAAGCGGTCGATTTATATTTTACTTGGCAAGCTCAAGGTCGAACTAAGGTACACGAGCCTCTTAAGTAAATATCTAGGCTCTTATTACTCCAATTAAGCGTTGAATGAGAAATTCATAGGACATTACACATATGAAGACACGATGCAAAAATAATCATGAAGATATGCATTTTTTATTTGCTTTTCATCATGCAAAGAAATGCAATATTAGAACAATGCAATTATGCCCAATTTATACAGAATCAACGAGCAATAAATGGTGGTCAATTTCAGAAAAAGGTCATAAAGCCATTTCCATTGACAAGCTACTTAACGGCATGAAAATCAATGAATAAATGACACTACGTAATTAGATTTAATCAATAAAATAATTTAAGTGTTAGAACAGAACAATAACCTTGACATTAGAAAAAGATTGAAACTAGCTTCAAAATGAGATCAAAATCAACTGAAACTGAGCTCGCATGCTCAAGTTATTAACAAAGGAAACCGGGGGCATAAATGCAAGAAAAACATGAAAATAAAAAACAAACAAGTCCCTGGAAGAACTAAAATGTAAATAGCAAAAGTCACGAGGCCTTCCCTGTAAATTACCCATACGTGCGGGGGTATATTTGCAATTATTAAAACCCGTAGGGGGTCAGGTGCAAATTACCCCAGGCACGCGTCAGTGGCACGTGCTAATTGGATCTGGTTGCAAATTGAAGAAATTCTGGGGACCTCCATGTAAATATCCCCAGCCTGCACGTGACTAGCACGTACAGGGCGAGGCTCGGCTGGCACGTAGGCTTGGAGGAGGCTCGGAGGGCTCTGGTGCTTCGACAGCTGATGACCACCTAAAAGACCCTCAAGAACCGGGTGAAGGTAATGAAACAAGGGTCGTTGCGACCCGGATCTCAGAGGATAGGTGTATCAAGAAAAATCAACCACTCAAACAGATAAAAATAATCAAGCACGAAAGCGAGCGGTCTAGCTATAAGATTAACCTGGTATAGCTCCCAGGGTCGAACACAAGGAGCACGGGTTGGCCTAGGGCCTACGAAGTAGTAAAAAGAAAATAAAATGAAAAACAAGGATTTTTAATGGTTTTTAATAATTTTTATATTTTTTTTGGATTTTAAAATTATAAAGAAAATAAAAGAAAGTAAAATCAAGCCAACTTAAGCAATTTATTTAACGCACCAAAAATTAAGCAAAAATTGAAGAAAAATTGTTTTTATGTTTTTTAGGTTTTTAAGTGTTTTTGGTGAATTTTTGGTATTTTTCTAATGTATATTTTATTTTATAAAAATCAAACAGTGCTCAAAGGCCTAGGTACTGTCCAGCAAGGCTTGAAACCCAAAAATAAAATATTTATGGATCTCAACAAGCCCTGGAGGTAATTTTCCTGTACTCTAGAAAGAATAAGGAAAATTTGGGCACCTAAATTATTGTTTTTGGATTTTTATATTATTTATTATAATTTTTATGAGTTTTTAGGGGTTTTTAGATTTTTAGGGTTTTTAAGCAATGAAAAAGAGCCAAAATTGGCTGGAAAATCAAACAACACACAAGAAACAGTAACTAAATTTTTTGGAATTTTTGAAGGTGTTTTTATATTTTTTTGGTATTTTTAAACCTAGACAGTAGCTAAAAAGGATGTTTTTGAATTTTTAAAAATACTAAATGAAATAAAAAATGTCCTCAAAAATTCTCAAAAATCCAACAACATGGCAGGAGCCATGTGTCAAATTTTCATCGAATTTGGAGGTGGTTTGATATTTATTCAAAAATCAAAGAGGGGGCACTGTGCACAGGGACGTAAGTGCAAATACCCGCAAGGCTGGGGGCCAAGGTGCAAAAATCCCAGCTAAACACGCGCGTGGCGCATGCCTAGGGCACTCAGGGGCCTTTTGGTAATAAAAACCAAGTTCCTGGACCTTTTGGTAACTCGTACCAAAAGTCCAGGGGCTTGGATGCAAAAATCCCACTAAAATCCGCACATGCGTGAATAAAATGCTCACAGGGGCATAAATGCAATTACCAAAAAGTTATCATTCATTCACTAACCCGACAGAACTACAGGATAAAAGGCGCAAATATCCCAAACAAGCACGTGGCGACGCACGTGAGATCACATACACAGGGGCATAAAAGCGAAACTAAACAAGCACGAGGTCCCAGTTGCAATTTACCCTACGTAAATAAAAGGACTAAAATATTTACAGGACTATAAATAAAAGACTCAAACTACGAGGGGGCCTAAGTAATTTACCCCTTTATTCGTCGACGGCTCGATGGCGGACGCGTGGCGAATCGGACGGCTCAGGTGCCTGGCGCCTCTTCTCTTCTGCAGCACGTGTGCTATCGACGGTCCAGAGGGAGACACGTGGGAGATCGAACGGTTCAGGTGCTGCACCTTCTCTCCTCTGCTCTGACGGTCCGGATGACGCCTCGAATCAATCAACGGCTGCTGCTCCTCGAAGAACGGACGATCAAGATCAAAACTGGGAGCGGAGGCTGATCGGACGGTGCTGGAGGATGGTGGAAGAACACTCAGCCGGCGAGCTTCGCCGGCCTCGTGCGTGAGCTGTAGACCTCCTCAGCTGCTCCTGATGATCGGAGAAGATCCGCGGTGATGCCCCGCGGCTGGTGGTAGCCTCCGATGGCCCACCCGAGCCCTGGAGGGGCTCCGGCGAGCTCGGCGGCGGTGAGCTCCTGGACCTGATGTGAGGGGGGCTCAGATGCCCTCCTTCTGACCTGCAAGATGTACCAGAAGCTTCGCGGGTCGAGGGCAAAGTGCCTCGACCCAAGGAAGCGGCGTGAGGGTGAACGGGGCGTCGGGGCGAATGAGCTCCGGCGAGCGGAGGATGGGGGAGCTCGACTCCCAGCTCCGGGGCGAGCTGGGTTGAATGAGTGGGCGCAGAACGTGCGTGGGTGGATGGCGAAGATGATGGTGTGTCCCGATGATCGAAATGGTACTCGATTTGGCCGGAATCAGAGGAACACGGCAGAGATGCGATTTGGGGGAAATGAAAAATTACACTAAATGGGCGAGCTAAATGGATACCTGGGTGATGCGGAAGACTATGCTGGAGCTTGGCTAGCTCCGGGTCGTCGCCTCGAAGGTCGTCACTGCCTGAGGCTCGAGCTCCGGTCGAGTGGCGGAGCACGGCGGCGTGAAGCTGCCGGATCAGTGACCGGCCACCTTCTCCTCGCTGCAACAAGGGCCAACGCGAGCTGTCACCTCGGTGGTTACGATGGAGGTCACGGGAGTGAAGGTAGGGAGCCAAAGATGGAAAGAGGAGGCGGCTGAGCTCAGGCTATATAGTGCTAGGGGTCCGGCTAGATCAGAGTCGGGCGTGAAGCTCGGAGCGCGGATCCCCATGCAAACCTCCGGGCGAGGATCTCGGATGTACGCAGAAGGATTAGGACCCGGGGTTTACACGATTGGCAGGCGGATCGAGCTGGGAAAAATCAAGGAAATCGGGTCGACAGCCCGATCCGCGAAAGGGGAAGGTCCGCGGGGGGAGTTGACCGGGGGTCAACATCCCCCGTGGACCAATCAGGAGTCGCCAATTATTGAGTTTTTATTTGAATTTTTTGGGCCTTTAAATGGCCGAATTTTCAAAAACTTAAAACACAAAATATTTTTGTTTTAATTTTTCCTATTTTTTTTGTGATTTTTAATTAATTTTTGGAAATAAAAATAAGGTATTTACAATGTAGGTCTATACATAGGTATATATACAATATATGATTTTTAATTTTTGATTTTTAATTAGTTATTTTTATGCATTTTTATTCCTATTTTATATTTTATTTATTTATAGGATAAAATGAGGAATAAAAGGCTATTTTTATTATATTTTTATTATTTATATACATAGGTGAAATAAATAGATATATACACTATATACATGGCATATGTACAATATGTTTTTGTATTTTTAATTTTGTAATTTTTATTTGATTTTTGTTTTGTTTCTTTTTTATTTAGTTTATTTACAATATATACATAGAATATTTACAAAAAGTTTTGAACATAAATAGAGTTATCTACAAGGTGAAATAGATGAGGATGATGGTCTTTGTACAAGGTGAAGAGTTCTTTTTGAATTTTTGATTTTTATCTTTTTGTTTTGTTTTTATACTTCATAAATATTTACAAATATTTACAACATATTTTTGGTTGAGGAAAATATATAATTTTATTTATTTACAAATATATACATATGAGCCCCTATCTCTCTCTACTTTTGTTTTTATGCGGTCAGGCCCATGCTGAGCCCTCCCTTGGGTTAGGTTGCTCAATATTTCTTCTAAATATTTCCCTCTTTTTCTTTTTCATCTTTATTCTTTTATTTTTGCACAAAAACATGCTAATTATCTATATTTACAAACATGCATGCTTTTGCTAACTTTTCCTATTTACACATATCTACATGCATTTGCATAGGTTTTTGTAGCTAAAATATAAGAATAAAGAGTGATGAATGGGTATTCATCACCCCCCTATACTATACTTTGCTAGTCCCTTAGCAAACACTTATTTGAAAAAGAAGTGAAAAAGAAAGAAAGAAAAAGAAAAAGAGAATGTACATGGATCAAGGTTGATTATTAAACTTGCCTTCATTAAATTGAGGTATGGAGCTCAATCAGATCTTTGGATTATCAATGTGTCGGAACCTTATTCAGACTTAAGCTTAAAACCTAACAGCCTCTAAGTTCCACTATCCTATAACCAAGACTCCTCAATGCTCCAGATCAGAACAAGTCATCAATCACAAACCCTGAAGACCATGAATCTTTTCTTGTCCTGTGAAAGTGAGGTCTAAGCTCTCCACCTCAGAAATGGCAACTTGACAACCCTCCCTAACAAGGTAACTCTATGACCTCAATCTGGCCACTCTTTCCTCGAGGAGCGGGGTATTCCCTTCTAAGTTCAAGTACAACCGGCTCAAGAAGAGGGGGAAGAAGAGAATGGGTCAAGGCCAGTGTAGCCAAGTACCCTTGGGAGCTTGACCAGTGTAGCCAAGTCTCCCTGCTGCAAGCTACAACAGGTGGATCATGAAACCAAGCTTTGCTTATTGCACTTATATACATACTCCGGTGGGATTATCATTTTCTCTCAGACCCACCACTTTTTTGGAGTTCTTTTCTTTTTGCATTTTTTTTTTCGAGTGCATCTATACAACATGTACATGTGCAGCATATATACAAGGAGTTTTTCCTCTTGAGCCAGTAGACTATCCCTCTTTTGAAGCTTTATTGCAACCCACAACTCCCGTCGTTAGACTTCATGGCAACCAGACCAAGTTGAGACGCACTTCCTTCACTAAATGAAGAAGAGAGGTTCCGCCTAGAAGTACTACCCTCATATGCTACCCCAAGCCAAGGAAGACTGCCTCCTCACCATCTCATCCGTAGAGAGCTCGGTGCATAGTGCGGTTGTCCAAGTAAAGCCATAATCTATATGAGTCATGTGTTGTTGTTAAGTGCTCTACTTAGGCTCATTGAGATGACATGTGATCATAGCCTAGTGGACTCAAAGAATTAAGTCACCCTGGACCTGAAAAGCCTTAAACCTAAGCCCTATAAGGTTCCTCTTAGAAATTAGGTGGATTAAGATCTTAATCAAGCTCCATTTCTCAATTTGATTCCAGGCTTAGTTTAAATGTCAACTATCATCCAAGAAAAACTATATACATATGTACAAAAAGATGCATATTTACACACTATTTTACAATCATGCAAAATTTTTGAAAAATGTTTTGAAATCATGAATGATGATGCATGAAGTGCAAGTTTTGCAAAAAGGTATTTACACACATTTACACAAGATTTTTGCAAACTTTTGATTTTTCAAAACATTTTGGAAAAATTTTGTACTATATACATAATTTTGATACAAAAATATTTACACAAGCTTTACACACAAAAGATTTTTGAAATCATTTTTACAAAAATAATTTGTACACTAGCTATGTATGTGCAAATAAAAGAAGATTATGTACATGAAAATTTTTTTAATTTTTGTGGTTTTTAGCCATTTTTATTTATTAACACACTCACACAAAGTACGAGTTATGGCTAAAGTATATATGAAATATATACACACCCCCCTATACTTAGCTCGAACGATGTCCTCAGAGTCAAGAGCGATGAAGAAGACATAACTCGTGCTTTGTATAGGGAAGTGAAAAGGAAGGCTATACAAAAGGAAAATGAAAAGTCAAGAGGGACTCGGGTCTTCCCCCTATACTTAGGATCAAGTAATCCTAAGTATAGCAGGCTGTACACGAAGGGAAAACCGAGTGGAGGATGTACAGGGTCTACCCCCCCTATACTTAGGGTAAAATGCCCCTAAGTATAGGCAGCAAAACAGGGGTAGACGGAAACAAAAGAAATACCCAAAATGTCTCACATCCCCCCTATACTTAGGGTAAAGTGCACCCTAAGTATAGCATAATCATAAGATGAAGAAAGGGATGTGGGACTAAGGAATGTGGTGATATGGACATCTGGATCTATGTACAGCGGAAGATCAGTGAAACTCATGCGTGAGATGCATTAGATGTGAGTCAAAGACCACATCTCACGCAAAATGAATAGGGGCAATATCAACGACCCGCGGCTCATGATCTAGAAATGGCTTGAGCCGCTGGCCGTTCACTCGGAAGGTACTCTCAGAAGACAACTCAGATATGTCGATGCTACCGTTGTCGTGTACCTTCCGAACCAGATAAGGTCCTTTCCATTTGCTCTGTAGCTTCCCTGGAAATAATCTAAGCCTCGCATCAAACAGCCATACTCTCTGTCCAATCTCAAAATGCTTGTGGCTGATATGAGAATCATGCCACTCCTTGACTCTCTCCTTATAATGTAGGCTGCTTGAGAAAGCTGAATCTCTAAGCTCCTCCAGGGCAGCTAGCTCTGCCCTCCTCTGGTCTCCTATACCATCTGGATCCATAAGAATGTCTGTAACTGCCCAGAGTGACTTGTGCCTCAGCTCAACTGGTAGGTGACAGGGTTTGCCATATACGAGGCGAAAGGGAGATGTGCCCAAAGGTGTCTTGAAAGACGTCCTATATGCCCACAAGATCGAGTCCAATAGCTGTGACCAATCCTTTCGGTCAGGGCGGACGACTTTCTGCAGAATAGTCTTGATCTCCCTATTCGACACTTCGGCTAGACCATTCGTCTGTGGATGGTATGGTGTAGCAACACGATGATCTATGCCGAACTCGCTAGCAAGTGCCTTCACCTGGTCGTTGATGAAGTGAGATCCCCCATCAGAAATAAGAACTCGTGGAACCCCGAACCGCGTGATGATATGCTTCCTCAAAAATTTGCAAACTGTCCTCGCATCAGCGGCTCGGGCGGGGATAGCCTCCACCCAACGACTCACATAATCCACGGCCAACAGAATGTACTCAAATCCCTGACTCTTAGGGAATGGACCCATGAAATCGATGCCCCATGCGTCAAAAACCTCACAGAAGTGAATGGGCTGCATCGGCATCATATCACGCTGTCCACAAGTGCCCATCCTCTGACAGTCAGTACACCTCTTCACAAACTCATCTGAGTCCTTGAAGAGGGTAGGCCACCACAAACCGGATTGGAGCACTTTCTGTGCCGTTCTCCTCCCAGAATGATGTCCTCCTGCCTCAAGCTTGTGGCAGTAAGTGAGGACGCTATGGTGTTCCTCCTGAGGAATACACCGACGCCAGACGCTATCCCCTCCTTCGTGGTAAAGGATGGGATCCTCCCAATGGTAGGACTTGGCCTTCGCTAGGAAGGTCTCAAGCCTCTGCCTGGACCAATCTTGTGGGACTTTCCCAGCAACGAGAAAGTTCACAATATCGGCATACCATGGGAGTGAGGCGATAGCAAGGATCGCCTCATCTGGGAAGGTATCTCTGATAGGATCAATCTGCTCAGTCTCCTCAGGCTGCTCTAATCGGGAGAGGTGATCCGCCACCACATTCTTGACTCCAGGCTTATCCTTAATCTCAATGTCGAACTCCTGGAGTAGAAGGATCCATCTAGTCAGTCTGGCCTTGGCATCCTTCTTTGCCATGAGGTACCTGATGGCGGTGTGATCTGTAAACAAAGTCACTCTAGATCCAATGATATATGATCTAAACTTATCCAGGGCAAACACTACGGCTAGCATCTCCTTCTCTGTGACTGTATAATTCCGCTGGGCGGAATCCAATGTGCGGCTAGCATAGTGTATAGCAAATGGTACTCCATCCCTCCTCTGTCCCAGCACTGCCCCTACGGCAAAATCGGAGGCGTCCGTCATGATCTCGAATGGGAGAGACCAATCAGGTGGCTGGAGGACAGGAGCCTCAATCACACACTGCTGGAGAGTAGCAAATGATGAAAGACACTTGTCATCGACAAGGAACTCGGTGTCTTTCGTCAAGAGGTCAGTCAACGGCCGGGCAATCCTGCTGAAATCATGAATAAATCTCCTATAAAATCCAACGTGCCCCAGAAATGACCGTAACTGCCTCAGGTTGGACGGCGGTGTGAGTTTCCTAATGACATCAACCTTGGCTGGATCAACCTCCATGCCCCTGTTGGAGATGATATGGCCAAGCACCGTCCCTTGAGTCACCATGAAGTGACTCTTCTCCCAAGATAGCACCAAGTGATACTCAATACATCGCTGAAGTACTCGATCTAGGCAGTCAAGACAAGAATCAAATCCGTCGCCGTAGATCGAGAAATCATCCATGAAGACCTCTAGGCACTCCCCTACCATGTCCGAGAAGATCGACAACATGCACCTCTGAAAAGTCGCAGGGGCATTGCATAGCCCAAATGGCATGCGTCGAAAAGCGTATGTGCCGAAGGGACAGGTAAAGGTGGTCTTCTCCTGATCCTCAGGAGCGATGGCCACTTGGTTGTAGCCCGAGTACCCATCCAGGAAGCAATAATGGCTCTTCCCTGCCAGTCTCTCAATGATCTGGTCAATAAAAGGCAGGGGGAAATGGTCCTTCTTGGTGGCTTGGTTGAGTCTCCTGTAGTCAACACAAACCCTCCAAGAGGTGGGTACTCGTGTAGCAATCTCCTCTCCCGACTCACTGATCACAGTCGTGATGCCCGTCTTCTTGGGCACCACATGCAAGGGGCTGACCCACTTGGAGTCGGAAATGGGATAAATAAAACCTGCACCCCACCACTTCGATATTTCCTTCATGACAACCTCTCTCAGGTTGGGGTTCAGACGCCGCTGGAACTCACGCGACGGCTTCGCCCCATCCTCGAGATAGATGTGGTGGGAGCACACTGATGGACTAATCCCATGGAGATCTGCTACGCTCCATCCGATCGCCTTGCGGTTCTTTTCAAGAACCCCCATCAAACGGGATTCCTGCTCTCCAGTCAACTCGGCGGAGATGATGACTGGGTACATCTCTGGATCGCCTGCAAGGAATCGATACTTCAGCGAAGTAGGGAGCGGCTTCAGCTCTGGAATGCTGGGTGCCGGCAAATCTGGCTGTGGAAGAAACTGAGTGAACGCTGCAAGGTCGGCCAAATCTGCCTGGGAAAGTGAAAGTGTACTCTCGCAAACTGGATCGGGAGAAAGCTGCTCAACTGTGCTGTCTCTGCTCTGCTCTGCATCTGCCTCCTCCTCATCCCTAGGCTCAGCTGAACTCAGGTCTGGCATCTGATCATAACAATCGGCCCAATCAGACTCTGAATCCGAGGGATCTGCATCAGAAACGGTGGCATCAGCACCACCGGAAAACAAGGTGGCATCAGCACCACCAGAAAACAAGGTGGCATCAGCACCACCATCACAAATCATCGTGCTGCAATCAAGGACCGGCTCTGCTGCCGCAATGGTATCCTGAACCAGGTCTGTGCTCTCCAGACTCTCCTCTGTTGTCATCTCTGCATCAGCTGTGTCTGAAAGTGAGAGGGTGGTCTGTGTCTCAAGGTCTGCCCAAGCTTCCTCATCATCTGTGATCACAAAATCACAGTCCTGGTGGATGTCTGGCTCTGCGTCTGTCAGCTGCTCTGAATCGGTACTCGCATCTGAGCGGGATCTGAATCTGGCTCTATAGTCCTCGACCGTCTCTATTTGTATACTCTCGCCCTGGACGCGAAAGTACACCTTCCCACTATCATGATCAGTCACCGCCTTGGCTGTGGCCAAGAACAAACGACCAAGGATGATGGGGGTATCGGTCACTGACTCAGGGATCTCCATGTCCAACACTACGAAGTCCACGGGGAATTGCAGACCCTGAATCGTGATGATAACGTCTCGTAATAACCCCTTCGGCCTCTTGACAGATCGATCAGCGAACTGAAGGACTGTCCTGCTCTGTCGAAGAGTGCCCAACTCGAATCGGTCGAGAAGGGCTGCCGGAAGATGGTTGATCGACGATCCGCTATCTAGAAGAGTACGGTCGAACCACTGCTCACTAATCTGGCATCTGACATACGGGGCCCCTGCATCTGGCCTCTTGGCTGGCAGTCGGTTCTGGATCGCAAAGCACGTGGCTTTGGTCAGCACATGGATCTCTGAAGTGTGGTTCCTCCTCCTCCTCCTGACTGTAGTCCTCTCTCTCAAATATCTCTGGAGAAGGGGGATGTGCTGCAAAGCCTCCTGGAGGGTCAGCTGAATGTGAAACCGATCTATCATGCTCTGGCTGAACTCCTCAAGCTCTCTCTTTTTTGGATCATTTTTCTTCCCCTTCCCCATCTGAAGGGCTCTAGGGAAGGGGATCACTGGGTCCTTCACAGATGAAGGACTAGGAAAAGGTCTAGACGGTTCAAGGACCGGATCCACACATACATCATGCACCACAGTGGGACCAGAAGAAAGTAAACCTTTTCCTTTATTCATAGCAGAATTCTGAGATACATGGACACGAGGAAAAACATCAGATCTCTCTCTACAAACACCGGTGGCCTCAGTACCACCACGGGCTGGCTGCTCTGCTGCTGCTGAAGGAAGACGTCGCGCGGCATCAGTACCGCGGGCTGGCTCGGCTGCATGGGTGGAATCAGTACCACCTCCTAGCTCTGGTGAAGTGGCGGCCTCAGTACCGCCGGTGGGATCAGCATCCTTGGTGGCCTCAGTACCACCGTCATCATCTGGAGCGGTCTCAGTACCGCTCTCCTCCTCCTCCTGTGGCGCCTCGGGATGGTGCTCAGATGAGGCGCCGCCGCCTGCTGGGGTCCTACCGCTCCTAAGTGTGACAAAATCAGCATCAAATAAATCCGAAGATGTATCATCAAATGGGTCACTAGGAGTGGCTGACTCAGTAGGTACTACCTGCTCAGACTTCCTCTTGAGGCTGTTCGGATTGGGCTCTATCTGGGCTGGTATGGCGGCCTTCCCTCTCACCAGGTCCCGCATCTCCTGGCGGAACTCGTCCATCTCCCGTCGGAATGTAGCCTGCTGGTCCGTGAGGAGGCGGGCGATGTCATCCAAAGCGGGGCTCTCGTGGGAGCCCGACGGGTGGCCTCTCTGTGGGTGAGGCTGCTGAAACTGCTGTGGGTGAGAGGGGTAGGATGGAGGCTGCTGCTGGTGCTGGTATCCCTGGTGAGCCTGCTGCTCACGTCTCCAAGGCTGTCCCTGCTGCTGATAGGGACGAGGACCGTAGGCTGACTGCTGCTGATACGCTGGGGGCTGCTGTTGCGGCTGGTGATGGTCTCTCTGCTGGGAGTACTGCCCTCCCTGACCTGACGGCTGCTGCTGGGGCTGGGCACCACCACTCCCCCACCTGAATCCGGGATGGTCTCGTCGGATCCCAGGCTGGGGACGGTCGTACCAGATCCCGTTGACATCCATCAACGGCTCTGCATCCAAGGGGGCTGGCGGGAGTACTGCCAGAGGCTGGTCCGGCTGGTAAACCACCATCTGCATCTCTGGAGATGGTGGAGACTGGTAGGTGGGCTGCGGCTGCTGGTACGGCTCCGCCTGTACAAGGTGAACCTGTCTAGGCTGTGATAAGCTTCCCGCACCCTTAGTTAATCCGGTCAAATTAATGTCCAAATCAATTAATGATATTCGTTGCAGTCGGATACGAGGGATTAATCAAAAATCACTTAGCTATTAATGTTAAGTGATGTAGTTTTTTTTTTACTTGGTGAAGTCCAAGGTCGATCTCAGGGAGGCATCTGTCTCCTTAGGTTGATTACATCAATTCACAAGTGCTCGAGATTCGGGGAACGATTTTTTTTTTTTTGGTCTTTTTAATTACTATGTAGACAATGCAGACAATCCTTAGCCAATTTCAAGTTAGATTTAATTGATATATCAAATTCAGTCCAAAAATTATGAAAATTGGCCAGAAGGTTGCTTATGATGAAAATGACCTACACTAATTTTTTTGGAATTTTTCGACTCAAAATGAATATTCTATGAATTAACTAAACAAACAGTGTGATTTTCAATGTTTAATTTTTAATAAATATCAAAACACAATATTTCTCAGAACTAAAATTATCCTAGGAAGGTCTAATGATCAGGAACCTAGGAAAATTGACAGAACTAAAAAATGTTGTGAAATGAATTAATTAAAATTAATCAAAGGAAATCACTAAACTATTTATTCAGGCCTCGTTATGCGTGCAAATGATGTGAAATTTTTATGGGATGTTAAAAACAATGTCCTTAAGCTACTGTGATTTTTTTGGTGATTTTTGAAGGCACAGATAATTTACTAAAAATCAAATGGCATCTCTGGGCAAAATATGACTCAAATCAACCAATTAATTCATTAATAAATCAAGAAAACCAACAAAAATACAACAAGTATGCTACCAGGTAGAGGACAAAATTCTCAACAAGATGCAACTTTTAAAATTCAAAAATGATCAACAATGCAAGCTATGGACACGTGCAAACATAGGGGTCTAAATGCAATACTGGAAAATAAATGTTCAAGAAATAAACATGCTGACAGGGACTAAAGTGCAATTACCAAGACTATGCAGGACTTGAGTGCAAATTCTCCACGAATCACGCGCGCCTCACGTGATGTCTGCTTCACAGGGACCTTTCTGCAATTTTGGGAACCTCCAGGGGTGTCGGTGCAATTTACCCAGGCCGCACGTGCTCCTCACGTGGGGCGGCCTAGGCTCGGAGACGTCGGAGGCTCGGTTTAGCCTCGGATCAGCTTCGGGTGGCCCGAGCCTAGGCTTGGAGGCCGAGGCTCGGAGCGGGCGACGTGGCCGCCTGAGGGCCCTTGGATCAAGGTGGATCCGAAGGTGGTCGGTGATGACGCGTGGCAGCGGGTGGAGCGTCTGATCCGCGGCGAGATCGACGGTCGAGGACGATGGCGGTGAAGAGACGCGTGGCGGGACGAGGGCCGTTCGATCTGAAGATCGAACGGCTGCTGCTCCTTCTCCTCGAACGGGCCTCCTCCGCCTGCGGAGGAGGGGGCTGTGCTCCGGCGACAGGTGCTGAGCTCCGCCTCCCTCGCTGAGCTCCGTCAGTGAGCTCCGTCAGCTCCCAGCTAGCTCGGAAGCAGCGGAGGACGCCTGCGAAGCTTCCGGTGGGCTCGGAATGGCTGGAGGAGGGCTGGCGCTCCTGGTCGATGAAGCTCGAGGAAGGCTCCGATGAAGCTCCGGCCAATGGTCCAAAGAGTACCTGCAAGTGTTAGCTGGATAGCCGAAGCGTGCTGGTGATCGTGGGAGTTGAATGGAGTGATCGGAGAGGCCTGCGGGTGCTTGAGGTGATCGGGCGAGGTGGCTCCGGTCAAGCGGCGGAGCTGCTAGTCGACGGTGGTCGAAGTGCGGTGAATGGCGAAGTGGAGCGGCCCGCGAGGATGCTAGCACCGTCGCGGAGCTCGTCGGGATGTCGAGGAGGTGTGGAGATGTCCGTGGAAGGCGAATAAAATCGGAGAAGATCGGATGAAAAGAAGAGGATGATCGGAGAGGGGATGAAGGAGGTTACCTGGGGTTTGGGGCTCGGTTTTGAGCTCCAGGGGTCGTCGCTCCAGAGGTCGGTAAGCCTCGAGCTCGTGCAGCTACGCGGAGGGCGGCTGCGGCACGGCGGTGCACCGTGGATCTCGCCGGAGAAGAAGGTCCTTCGTCGCTCAACAATTCGGCCGCTTGCTGTCACCAAGAGGAAGCTTGGAGCTCGGGGTTCTCTCCTGGAGTGGCGGATGGGCTTGAATGTGGCCGGAGAGGGTGTATTTATAGGTCGAAGGTGGCGGCAGAGCTGGGTGAGTGGCGAGTTTCATGGAGGTGGTGGAGCGAGTGTGGCGGAGATGGTGGTGTTCGAGGGTGTTGGCGAGGGAGAGGGAAGAGTGGGGAAGATCGTGGGAGAGACAGTGGCCGGCGAGGGTGGCTGGAGTGCGGCCGAAAATAGAAAGGGGCGGCCCCTCCCGCAAGGCGGAGATCGTGGGAGAGAGGGGCTGCCCGAGGTAGGGGACGAGGTCCTGGCCGTTGGATCTTGTGATCCAACGGCCAGATGGAGGCGCGAAGTGGCGGGTGAGATTAGATCTGGGCGAGAAGATCTGCGGGTGTGAGTGGTGACACGTGGCGTGAGCTAGGCAAGGCGCGAGCGAGCGGCCCTGATCAGGTCAAGGTGTTTGAACGGTCGGTTGAGATGATTGGAGGGCTAACGGCTCAGATGGAAGAGCTGAGGATGCAGATGAAGGGCTCAAGAGGTGACGCGTGGCGCTCTGTGGGCGAGGCGCTGATGGATGGTGGAGATGAAGAGTGGGGGATGATCAGACGGTTGAGGGGGTGCGCGTACGTGGTCACAGAGGGACCGTTGGATCTGGAGCTTGATCCAACGGTGGAGAGCGCGGGCGGATCGGCTAAAGACAGCGGGCCGCGTGGCGCAATCAGAGGGCGCCACGTGGCCTGCTGTGAGTGGTCGAAGGGAAAAACACGTGTAGAAAGAGGAGGAGGCCGAATTTGGAAAAACTCAAAACATGAAAGTTGTAGATCTTGGTGAGATCTACAAGTTTCATGTTGGCCAAAGATGGAGATGAGGTCAAATATGGTACATAAATACAAAGTTACATAAATATACATATGTAGTATACAAAATGCCCCAAAAACCCAAGTTCCTCATACAAGCTCCAATTTCAATGAAATTAGTCTCATTTTGAAGGTCTTTTGATATGTAGTATTCTAATAGTGAGTGGACCTAAGTAGGAGTTTGTATGCGGGCTTTATGGGGGTTTTACTGTACAAGGGTGATTTGTGGCCTTCTTCCCTATATTATTGAGGAGTACATACATATATTATAGAGAGAAGTTTATTTGATGAAAAGGTATTTTACAGGGGATTTGTGGCTTCTTATTTAAATGCAGATGAGCTCCTAAAATGCATGAATTATGGATGCATGCATGAATGCTATTTATGCAAGATAAAGGGAAATATGCCTCTATTTTCTCGGGAACAAGGCTCTATTTTTGACTTTTGATGTGATGAATCACAGATTCATCAGGCTGCACTGGGGTGCTGGAGCGCTGGGACGAGCTGCTGCTGCTGCCGGCGTCGCCTCACGACTGAAGACGGGGCTGAGAAGCCGTCTGTGTCTCCTGGAGACACATGAGCTGTGTCTTCAGGTCGCTCAAGACCTGTGCCATCTGATCCATCTGTGCTATGCTCTGGCACTGCTTCTTCTCTATCAGCTCCATGCGGTCCAACTTCTCGCTGATGATGCCCATGTCCGCAGCTGACGACTCTAACTGTGCTGCTGCTGTGGCTGCGGACGAACTGGAAGGACCTGCATCTACCCGTGCTATCCTCTGGTACTGCACGGGTCCTGGCTGATGTGGCTGGGTCTTCTGGGTATAGAGCCGGGTCTGGGACATGACCATGTAGTTCTCTGCCATCTCCTCAAAAATGGCCCAGACCTGGTCGTGGTCCTTGGCGAAGTAGGACCCACCACAAGAAGCATTCACCAGGCCCTGTAGCTCTGGTGACAGTCCGCTGAAGAAGCTCTGAACTAGGTTCGGCTTCGTGATATCATGGTGCGGGCATCTGTCCAGGAGCTCTCTGAACCTCTCCCAAGCCTCGTGAAACTGCTCGTTGGGGAACATGGAGAAGTTGCTGATCAGGGCCCTCGCTGCGTTCGTCCGCCCGAGTGGATAGTACGTGTTCAAGTACTCGGTGCGGAGCTGCTCCCAGGTATATACAAATCTCCCCAAATGCTTCAGCCAGGTGGCTGCTCTGTCTGCCAGTGAGAAGGGGAAAGCGATCATCCTTATCGTGTCCTGGTCCACATGTCTGTCGTGGACAGTACTGCAAATCATAAGAAACTCCTGGAGGTGGAGGTGGGGCTCCTCTGTAGCAAGTCCGTGGAACCGAGGAAGCATCTGCAAGGTGTTCGGGGGGAACTTGAAGTCCCCCATGATAGCTGGAACCACCACCCAGTGGTGCATCAGTGTAGATCCGGGATTGTGTAAATCCCGCATCGGTCTCGGTGGTCCGGCTCCTCCTGCGGCTGCTGCCGCTGCGGCGGCGGCCGCGGCTGCTGCTGCTGCGGCTCGTGCCTGTGCATCTGCGTCCGGGATCTCCTCGGGCTCGCTCTGCTGGTCTCTCTCTGCTCTGAGCCTCTCCAACTCGCGCCTCATCTCCATCATGAAAGCTCCCTGATCGCGGAGCTGCTGCTGACCTGTATCAAGCGATTCGATCAGGGTGGAGTTGATCGCTCCTGGTCTAGCACAATATGCTCTGGTCTGTGGAGTGATCATCAGAACTGCCTGCTCCGGCCATCTCGACGTCTGCAAAACCAAATGAGCCCAACTCAGGTGCCGTCAAATGAATCAGTCTCTCCTCGGGCTCATGTCTCTCAGGAAGGTCAGAAAGGGGATCGAGGGGGAACAGGGTGAGTCGTACTCGGGCTCGGAGAGCTGGTCTGAGCTCTCGCGAGCCACCTAGATGATGAGGTAGACGCCCAGAAAGCGGTGCAGCCAGAGGCTGCCTAAGAGATCGTCTACCCATCATCTCGATCTGGCGAGTAGGGCGGATGAGATCTGGAAAAACTATGATCTGAAAACAAACCCCCGGTTCACCAACGCAACGCGAGCTGAAGACCGTGAAAGTTCGGTCAAATAATCTTGTCAATTTTATTTTTGGTGAACACACAAATATCAGAGCGCTTACGTGACCTGTTGGGATATCCGCTGCTAACCCCAACCGACTGTCCCGCAAACGGAAGAGTCGGTAGTCAGTCGAGTTTAGCAACGGGGGGCTCTACCTAGTGTGCGGGGTCACTCTCTCGTGCATACAAACCAAGCAATGAGGGGGTTGCTCTCCCCAAGACAGAATTTTTAGGGTGAGCGAGTTTTAAGGTCAATAGTCTTAGCAGTCCCAATTTTATGGTTACACTTTTTTAGGTATTTTTCAAATCACACAAAATCGCCTAACGAATTTTTCGATTCTCCTGATTATTAAGTCAAAAACAGGGGGGAGAAGTCGAAAAAGCCGATGCACGA
This sequence comes from Ottelia alismoides, assembly GCA_037367405.1. NCBI lineage: Eukaryota > Viridiplantae > Streptophyta > Magnoliopsida > Alismatales > Hydrocharitaceae > Ottelia > Ottelia alismoides. The sequence goes on along the minus strand of JAZKJV010005543.1, from coordinate 250 downwards.
GAAATCAATGATGCATGCAAAGTCAGAAATGCGTACCTGCCTCCAGCTCTCTACATGCAAAATGATCCGCGCATAAAATAAAGACAGAAATTAAACTAAGCTATATGATGCAACGGTGAAAGCCGAGTCCTAGACGAGCAACTTCTAGCGAAGAACCGTCTAAACCGGTCACCGACCTCCAAGCCAAAGGGTCCGGTCTTGGCTTGTCCCTCCCCTGCCCGATAAATCGGGGGTAGGAGTAAGCGCTTTA